>JAVLVB010000646.1:452639-544188 GCA_032876305.1 Orestias chungarensis
GGAGTAATGATGTCATCAATCATACCTTTAAAAAACGAACGACTTCAGCACCTCCACACAGCGCCACTGAGTCTGACAGGTCCCATTCTCCTCTGCCCCCCACCTAACCTACTGAGCTGTAACTGATGGGTACTGGCTTAGTCTGGCCATCCATCCCTGGCTTGGTTCAGTCAGGTGCAACACTAAATCAGAGGCCAGCAGGAACTGTTGCCAGCACACGTGCTTATTCTACTCTGCCGGGCTGCTTGCATAATAAAACTGTAAAGTGCAATCTTAATGCACAACTCTGCAAAGAATCTTTATCCTAACAAAACCATCTCACCAAAAACAAACTCAGAGAAGCAGCAATTATGAATCCCAAACTTTGGGCAGCTGGATTATATTTGCTCAAGTTTTTCTCTGTTTTTTCTTCTCTTAGTTGGTTTTTAAATAAAAGCACTTGAAGCAACACTAAAGAAGTTTCAGTTTTGGTTGATTATGAATTGAATTATGGTGAAACAACGTAGTATGATGATGTTGAAAATAAGAAACGGGGGAAGTGGTGTATGCCGTAAAGCAGTCGGCACATTTGTAGTTGTTTTGTGTGGAAAGCGGGGTTCCTGCCACCCTCCGCAAAGTTTCTTAGTGCCGGTTACAGCCATACAGACCCCTCGGGCCATGACAGAGGCGTCAGTCAACGAGCTGTAAGTCGACGTGAAATCACAAAAGTTATGAAAATATCTTAGGAAGGTTGAGAAGTTACTTTTATGATTTGAGTTCATGAATAAAGGTTCTCAGGAAATAACATCTTTAAAATGCTAAAAGTTGCATTTAATAATCCGCCGAAGTAGCATGTAAACAAACAATCCAGCAAGCAATGTTTTATCAAATGGAAAACATTTAGTGGGTTATCAAGTGCAGGTGAGATATGTTCTTCTCTTTTAATAAAGATCTAATGTCTTTTGCAAGGAAGGCATATTATATTGAAAAGATGGTTTTGCTACAACAAAAAGGATGTCTCAGGATTGACTTGCATTAAATCTAGAGCGGCTCCAGCATCCAGGTCGGTAGCAGTGACCTATACTTGGATGACCTTTATGCATGTTGGCATGTGTACATTTATGTAGAAGAACCTACTTTGAGTAAATCTGTTCCCCTGAAGCAATGATTTAAATATTGTTATTTTAATGTAGGTTAGTAAATGCTATTTGAGAAAGCTCCCTGATAGCATACTTAAAAAAAACAGAAATAAATACTGGCTGTTATAAGGAGGCAGATTTTTACTGCAGTTTCTATTGTGAACTTTTGTTTTTGAATTTCATAAAACTTCTACCAGCAATCTTAAAAGCTAGCACTGAAGCACAAAGGTGAGTTTCTTAATAAAAATAAAAAAAGCATAAAAAGATATTGATAGCGGTGAGGTAGTGCCGCAGTGTGCAAAGCCATGTGAGAGCACGTGGAGCTTCAGCAATGGATGGCATTCATCAAGTTAGGGGGAGAGAGGTTATCAGGCTCCGCTAGAGATTTCCCTTTTCATCAATAAGTCGTCAGTCTTCCAGCACTTCCCCTCTCATCCCACCCTTCACCCACCACTCTTCACTTTTGAGCTTAGGCGAATGACCCTGCCCCGCAACAGAGATCGCTGGTTAGAATCCAGGAATCCCATAACACACACAAAACACAGTATGACACTGTCAAGAGTAACCGAAGCACACCAATTTTTTTTTTACAAATCTACATGGGATTCCTATAAAACTGTTAATCTCACTGTTAACCTACTTTCAGTTTCAATAGGAAGAGGAGTTACACAGTGTGAGTATGTGAAATCGTGTCAACAAAAAGACACACAGCTCAGGCCATTATGCACAAAAAAAACCCAAAATACAATTCAGAGTGTCCACGTATTCTACTTTCAACAGCATAAACTCTAGATATGACAAGCATTGGCTTAGTCCACTTGATAAAGTTGAGTTTATTTTAGAGTTTTATCTCAAACATATGTTAAAGTAATACCAAGCTATTCGTTTTAAATGGATAAAAGAGTAAAATAGAGCTGCACAGATAATCCAACCTAATTGGAAACCTGAAAAATGTGTTCTCTTTCATAGCATTCGTTTCATGTCTCACTATGAAACGAACTCATCAGAAGCTCCAATTACACTCCATCAACCTTGATTGTCTAGGGATAAGTCTGTCAGTGCCAGGGAGAGGGGGCATGTCCCGCCCCCTACCTATATATAGGACGAGCCCTGCACGGACAAATCATTCAAAAACCTCTTCTCGCTACGAGCAGAAGTTCTGACTGGGTTCTCGCTTTCGTGTGCTATTCTGAAGCTTAGCTTAACTGTCCATAGATATGTGTTTGGCTCCAGATTGGTAGTGTGTGCCGGGACAAAACCAGCGTTCAGTCTGTTGCAAAACAGCACTGCTAGCTGTGAGGAACTGTGCAGGGTAGAAATACGTTTCACTGTTTTTCACTCGAGTAGCAATACTCCATCGGTAGCAATAACAGCAGAAGTAGCAATACTTCACAATAACAAAAAAGTAGCAATACTTTACGAAAGCATTTAGCATGGATGCCGGAAAGGCTGACCCTAAAGCGGGCGAAAACCAGCAAGCTTGCCTGTGTGGAAATAAAATTTAAAGTTGGGACACTCACCAATTGTGTGTGACGTATCTTGCTTAAGGAATGCCCAAGCAGCCCTCGAGTCATTGGAGTGCTCTCACTGTAGCCGGCTCTCCCTCAAGGTGCTGCGTCGCCGTCTGGGCCGTCAGTTGACACTGTCCGGACACGACCCCATCCTGACTTCTGCTGCAGCTAACCCAGAAGTGCCGGCTCAAAGACAGACACTGGTCCCGGATGCAGAACCAGGACCAAACTGGGGTGATCTGCTGGACGCTGTTAACCTGTTGCCTCTGGATGAGAGCGGCCATAGCCTCACAGCTTACCCGCTCGATTACAGCATGGCAGGTGATGATGACGCAAACTCGGATGCGGTTCGGAGCTTTTTATCACCGACGAAGATGAGGATGATGAACCGCCTCTGGTGCTCTGAGGTCGTGTTGCAAAACACGCACCTTCAGGCGTCAGCCAGGCTGGTGACGGTGACTCTTCTTCGTCTGCCTTGGACCTGCATGACGTGTGTAAACGCGCCGCAACAAAACTTAATATCCAGTGGCCCGAAGTTTAGGCTGAAGCAGCAAGATCACGTTTCGATGGCAAAAAACTGCCAAAAGCCAAGAGAACGGCAAAACAGTTCCGGCCTTTTGTCCCTAATTTGCTGTAGGGATTTTCAGATCCCTGGCGCAACAAACTGTACAGGGAAAAGCACCCAAGGAGGCATCTGTGGTTACCACTTTTCTGCTCTGTATAGTGCCCATAGGAACGCCCTGAGTTAGAAAGTCTACACTTCTCCAGGGACTTAGAACTTAACACCCCGCGACAAGCAGTCATCTGACCGAGGGAAATCGTTGCGCATGCGCGAAGCGAGTCCACACTTTTTTGGACGCCAACGCCACAAGATGGCTACATTACTACATGCAAAACAAACCCACCTGTCAGATCTCTGTCTCTGAGACTGTCAGAGTGGGAAAAGTGCACAAACTCAGAATGAGTTTTAAAAACAATAAAACGTGGATACCGACTGCAAATCGCTCTACCCCCTCCACAGTTCAGGGGAGTGACTCAGTCACAGGCCAGGGACTCTGCAGCTCTTTTCCTACAAGAGGAAATATCCTCTCTATTGGAGAAAGGAGCGATACAACTGATCCCCCAGGAAAAAGCCAAGCTGGTTTTTACTCCAGATATTTCCTGGTCCAAAAGAAAGGTGTTCGAGGGATGCGTGCAATCTTAGACCTTCGGGCTATAAACAGACATCTGAGAAAATACAATATATTCAGAATAAGTTCAGAATCCTGACATATGCTTCTCTCCTACAATTCCTGTGTCCAGGCGATTGGTTCACATCAATCGATCTCAAGGATGCGTATTTTCACATCCCAATTTATCCACCACACAGGATATATCTAAGATTTGTATTTGAGGGAAAATGCTACGAGTATCTCGTTCTCCCATTAGGCGTCTCCTTGAGCCCAAGGGTGTTTGTAATATGCACAGAAGCCGCTGTGGCACCACTCAGGCAACAGGTGGTTCGTGTGTCCACATACATAGACGATTGGTTGATCGCAGCTCCATCACAGCAGGAGGCTGCAGACCATACAACGTTACTCTCAAAACACATGCTGGTTTTGGGATTCAAAATTAATGTGGAGACTATCTAACTCATGGCGTTCCTATGGGCACTATAAAGAGCAGAAAGGTGGTAACCACAGATGCCTCCCTGTCAGGCTGGGGGGGGGGGGGGGGGGGATCAATGAATGGGACAAGGGACAGACACATGTGTGCGTGCCATATCAATTATCTGGAACTGCTGGCTGTTCTCCTGACACTGAAACATCTCCTTTTTCTAAAGGGTCATCACGTATTAGTCCTGACAGAAGCACGACTGTGGTGGCATACATAAAACGACAAGGGGGTCTGACATTCCAACAACTTCATACGCTGGCACACAAGCTGGTCATTTGGAGCAGCAGCCATTTTCTGTCACTAAGGGCCACTCATGTCCCAGGAGTATTAAACCGGGGAGCAGACCTTCTCTCCAGGTGGAACCCTCTCTATGCAGAATGGAGGCTTCACCCCGAGGTAGTCAGGGTGATTTGGCTGCGTTATGGGCAGGCCTCAATAGACCTGTTTGGGTCTCGAGAACACACACAGTGCCCTCTGTTTGTCTCCCTTCACGCCCGGGAAGCACCTTTGGGGGTGCATGCTCTCTCCCACCCGTGGCCCCGAGCTCTCCTGTAGCTCTCATTCTGCCAACGATAGCCAGAGTTCGAGCCGAAGGCCTGTCAATGATCCTCATTGTGCTTCACTAGCCATCGAAGCACTGGTTGGCAGAGACATTCAGCTTCTCCAGGGAGAACCTTGGCCTTTACCGCTGCGGCGGGACCTTTTGTCCAAGACAGAGGGGGAAATTCTCCACCCCCACCTGGAAAGGCTCGCACTATGGGCCTGGCCTGTGAGTGGTTCAATTTACACTCTGTAGGTCTCCCACACAATGTTATAGAGACAATCAAGAGTGTGAGGGCCCCCGCAACTAGGTCTCTTTATGACTGCAAATGGGCCATATTTGAAAAATGGTATGCAGAAGAAAAGGAAATACCCATTCAGTGTTCTGCAGCTACCATTTTGACTAGGGGTAAGGCTTTTTCCACCATAAAAGTGTACTTGGCAGCAATCTCAGCTTGCCATGTCGGTTTTGGTGGAAAAACCGGGGGAAAGCACCCCTTGGTTTGCCAGTTTATGAAGGGGGTCCGTTGTCTGCTTCCTGTCTCAAAACCCCTGGTCCCATCAAGGGACCTTACCCTGGTTCTGGATGCTCTGATGGATGCTCCATTTGAGCCCCTGGAACAGGTGGATATGATGGGACCTTAACCTGGTTCTGGATGCTCTGATGGATGCTCCATTTGAGCCCCTGGAACAGGTGGATATGAGATTTGTTACTCTGAAGACAGCACTTTTACTGGCTCTTACCTCAGCTAAGCGGGTGGGTGAGCTTCATGCTTTCTCTGTGAACCCAGCTTGTACCAAATTCTCTGCAGGGAATAGAAGGGTTGACCTTAATTCCTAACCCTGTGTTTATGCCTAAGGTGTTGGGATCATGTTCGCCAATAGACATGGTGTCTTTTAGCCCCCGCCTTTTTCCTCAGTGGCGCAGGAGTGTCTTCATGGACTTTTTCCCAGTTCGGGCCCTACACACATATGGATAGGACCAAAATGTTGAGGAAAAGTGAGCAGCTGTTTGTTTCTTGGGCAAAAGGTCACCTCGGCAAACCTGTGTCAAAGCAGCGACTTTCACATTGGATAGTTGCTGCAATTTCTTTAGCCAAAACCTCAAGGGGACAGCGGCCTCCTGAGGACCTTTGTGCCCACTCTACACGAGGGCTGTCTATCTCATGGGCCCTCTTTAGAGGAGTTTCCAGCCAGGAGATCTGTGCCTCAGCAAGCTGGGCCTCTCCTCATACATTTGGTCGGTTTTATAAGCTCGATGTCACAGCTCAACCGCTGGCTCATTCAGTGGCATCAGAAGGACCAAGCTCCCATCGATGACTTATATAGACAGCAGTTGCTCTTGGGTCTGCATCGCAATCCGGGAGTCAGGATTTTCCCAGAGTGAAACAAATGCTATGATAAGAGAACTTTAGGTTACTTTTGCAACCCGGTTCTCTGAGTAGCATGACTGAGTGTCTAACCTAGCCACACTCCTTGCTCATTCGTAGTGAGGAAAGGGTGTGAGTTGTTTGAATGATTTGTCTGTGCAGGGCCGGTCCTATATATAAGTAGGGGGCGGGTCATGCCCCCTCTCCCTGGCACTGACAGACTTATCTTCAGCCAATCAAGGCTTCTGAAGTGTAATTGGAGCTTCTGATGAGGTCACGCCGAGGGCGTTCCCATAGTGAGAAACTCACTCATGTTTCTCAGAGAACCGGGGTTACGAAAGTAACCTAAAGTTTTGATCTTAGTTTAAGGAACACGTGAATTCTAATCACTGACATTAACAGAGGGTTAATGTCCAGAGGCTGCCGCTTTCTTCAGCTCTGTAGACGATCTCTTGTGGCGCGGCCCCAAGCAGGCCGTCATTCCCAGCGTCCAAGTGACTGTCAGTGCCACACTGACAGCGGAAAATAAATAATTGCAATCAACTGATATTTTCGCCCCACCCCTAGTTTTGAATATTTTAATAGCTCTTCCTCCTTAACTCACCATTCCTGCTAAGCGACAACAAGCAACAAGGCTTTTGCATGGAAACTCATCCCATAATCTGCACTCATTTGATGTCTGTCATAACTTGCTGGCCCTAAAGCTTTATTAGAAAACCTCAGTTTCCTTTTTATGCTATGTGTTACGGTTTATATATATATATATATATATATATATATATATATATATATATATATATATATATATATATATATATATATATATATATATATATATATATATATATATATATATATATATATATATACGCTATGCTTTAAAACATTTAAACTGGTAATCAGATCAGTTATGATTTCACTGTCTAACAGCTTTAAACATAAAATTAAAAATGCTGACAATTCACTTTCATGTCATTCACATTTATAGAAACCTGGAATAAGATAAGATAACTAATACAATAAGTAATGATACAAATTTCAAAATCGAAACGGAAGAAAACAGATCATTGAATCAGAATAAATAAATAGATAAATAATGTCAACACATGATCTGTATATTCCTCAAGTCACAGCTTGGGGCAATAAAGCAGGCATACAGGCTAAGAAATGTGCTGCCACATGTACCTGCCATTGCCTGGGGTGAGTGAGTAAAGAGGAGATGGAAACCATTTGGCAAACCATGCCACCATTCTTTTCCTCCTAAAGAGTCCCCATAAAACAACCCACACATGCTATAATATAAAGTCATTCCCAATAGTTCTGGCTTAAACCCTCTCCTTCCCTTTTCAGCTTTTCGTCAAGTGTTTGAGTCCAGATTTTGTGTTTCTCCCCTTACTTTCACTTTCCTCCAACATGTTCCCGCAGCTATTCAGGCCTGTGCCAAAACGGATAACGTTCAACGCAGGGTTTAGCAAAAAAAAAAAGACAAGTTGAGAGCTAATGATTCATCTCCTTGGCACAGAATGCACGTCTCTGCATCACTAGGAGTGAGGCGAAGGTGGTGCCAGCGCTGGGAGGCATTTCCCAGCACATTCATAAAAAGGGAAAAAAGCAACAAAAAAACATCCAGCATGAGTCAACCATTATGGAAAACCTCAAGGTTTTCCGTTCCAAGCATAAAAAAGCCCAAATCTCTAGCTGGAAAATGATTTGATGAGGGAAAACCAAAATCACAGGTGTGTGTGTAACAAACCTAATATTTACTGTTAAGATTTACATTTACATACATGTGCACCTTTGAAACAAAACATCCGGCGTGCAAACTAAGCCTTGGCTTGACGTCCTGAGAGTCGGTTGGTTAAGACTTTCTTTGTTACTATTACACAAGCAGTTTGCCCAACAGGCCTGCGATGCAGCGTGAGAAAACTCTCACATGACCCGCCTGCCTTCTCACCTGCCTGGCTGAGCCAGGAGTACGAGCACGAGCGTGCGTTCATTGAAAAATAAAATGGCTTTACGGGGTCCGGGCTGCAGAACTAGTCCAGCCCCTTTTGCCTGTTGGTGCGACAAGTCTGAACAATTACGACGAATTGTGACGGAACCGTGTTGACGGAAGGAGAACAAAAGAAAACACGAGGAAGCGTTTCCTTAGACAATCTCATCTGTGCGATTGGATGCTGCTGTTTGGGATTGGTCTTGCTGTTCGCAGATGATCCAGATTAGACCAGATATTGATGTGAAAATGACAAAACGCACCTTCATTTATTTGCATGTGTCTGTAAAAAGGCAAAACTAAGCTTTATCTGTTTTAGTTCAGTTAAGAATATCAAACTTATTTGTTTTGCAAATGTCCAAATATTGTCAGATTACCATTTTCACATTTCACATACTTTATATGTAGAGATTAGATACAATATTCACAACTATATGCTTCTATATAAGCCTGCGTGGCTTCTACCAGCAGCTGGTCCGCGTGTACGTGTTTGGCGAGGCCGGGCAGCCGCTGCGCACCTTCTGCGCCGCTACCTGTTCTACCTGTTGCTGGTGAAAACTCGCAGCACACGGACTACATCACAAAGAAGCTGTGGAACGCCGTGTGTGTGTGTGCATATATATATATATATATATATATATATATATATATATATGTAAATAGTTCTAGTATAGAAAGAGTATAGTAGTCGTGGTAAATAGTAAAAGTGGGTATCAAAGCATATACAGCAACATATTTTATTTTTTATAATAGGTAGTTTTAGTTCTTTTAAGGTTTTTGTATGTTATGTAACACTGTGGCCATACTTTCATGTTAGGTAATTAAACTTGTGGGGGTAAGTAAAAAAGTCGTTTTCGCACCCGAAGTTCAAACTGACTTACCAGGCTGAGATGTTTGGCCCATTCAGAGCTACATGAACCATGTGACTGCCTCTCTGCGAGTTCAAAGAGTTAAAAAAATACTCGTCCCCCCCACCTTTGAAATCAAAATTTCATCCATGCAAACAGCAAAAGGCAGGCCTACAAACAATGGAGTATAAATTAAAAGACAACAAAACAGCTCTCATTGATACTGCAATAGCTGACTCATGTAGACACGACAAACATTCTAGGCACTCTAGAAACACACTGGAAATGTTATGACACACATTAGGGCAGCTGAGCACATGTCTTCACACAACTGAAGGTGGTGTGTTGAGCACTTGCCAGCAGCCTGTGTGTGTGGGGGTGTGTGGACGTCCAGGTCCAGTGTGGTGGTAGGGTAGGCGGAGCTGGTTTTTTCAGGTTAAAAGCGAGTTGTGACATGCTCATCCAGCAGGCCCATAAATCAGTGGGCTCAAGAGACAAGAGTTTACAGTGCGGACACACACTCACACGGAAGTGAGATGTGCTCAATTCAACCGCCACTCTCTCACACACACACACACACACGCACATTCACACTCACACACACACACACTCTCACGGTCACTAACGCATTCCCCGTAATGTGTGCCAACGAACACAAACACACACATAGCGGGAATACTTGCTCTGTTATGTAAACGGCTTTGGCACTCTTGGCCTCAGGCCTTGCATGCCACACCTTCCACCGTGTAGAGTGTTTGTCTCTGCGTCTTTTAGGTGTGACTGCACCATAGTCAGGAAATTATTTTTATAGACTTGGAGAGACGCATGCAGTTTTCGCACAATCTTAGCAGAAAGTGTATAGAGAAAAACTTCTGTTGGGTTTATTGCTTTCAGATAATAAATAAAAAATGGTGCTTGGAAGAGGAAAAAAGTATAATAAAAAAAAAGCAAGATGAAGTGGGGAATTACAAATGAGTCACGGTATACTTCATGTGTGAGACAACCACTGACGATGCATATTTCACAATATCATAAATCTGTTATGACTGAGAAATTGCAACACGCAATGACTCATACATTTAACAAGAAATGAATCCTAATTACAGATGCAAGTCCAGGTTTTTTGCTGTATTAGGTGAAAATACAATGTTGAAAGGCCTTTTGTTTTGCTCTATCTATTTACATCGTATTCAGTTCTTTAACAATGCGACAACAATAAGGTAAATACAAGGTGTTTGTAGCAACCAAAAATATTTCCTTACACCCTGATTTGTCAGTCTTTTAAAGGAAATTGGGTTAAAGGTTTCTTTCATCAACTTGGCTTTCCCTTAATTTCATTAAGAAAAGCATGATTACAGCAAGTTAAGCTCAAAGCTTAAAAAAAGAGCTTTCTCCTTATGGTAAATGTGCTTTTGGCAAACAATAAGAGGGTGGGACTCTGTGATCCATGCCAGGCCTTGAGTGGAGCCTCTGAATCCTCTCCATTAGAAGAAGTGTGAAGTCATTTGACATCTTTGGAGGTGTTTCCAGCTCTTCCACTGATTCATGTATTCTGTAAGGGGAGTATGAGTCCTCTCTTGCTCATAAACACTTTGGGATCTCTTAAAATGAGTTAGAGCGTCACTGGGAGAGGGAGGACTCTGCGGTCTTCATGGACCAGTTACATCTGCAACCCATTTTTTATTTTTTTATTGAACGGAACTTTAAAACTTGGTGTAGAAAGTCCCAAAGTCAAAACACGTTTTGATATAGCCTTAGTATTTTAATTGACATGTATATCCATTCAAATGCCTCGAAATAAAACTGGTATTTGTCATTATTTGTCACATCTAAACAGGAAATCTAGAGGGAGTCTGTAAAGTCAGCCTTATTTATGTTCTAGACATGGTTTACTGGAAACATGTTTTTATAGGTAAATTTGAGAAAAATACATTTTTGGAGGTGTTTACAAGTTACAAGTCTATGTTGATGCTTTTTCTTTAGGTCTCATAAAAAAAAAAGGACCTGTAGTTACTGCTTAAAAACGCAGGTTGTTGTGGGTAAGTGAAACACCCTAGTGCAGGAAAAATAAAGAAAACGAGAAACTAGAGTGAGCAATAGTGATGGAATGACACGTAATTAGAAATGCGAGGTCTGGTCATTCCTTCTTCTTAGCCTGGCCAGTACATTGTCAGACTGAGAAATGCAGCAATTACCCTACATGCCCACAGCCAGTATGCTGATGTATTGTTAGAGACACCCAACCTTGCACAGTGGAAGACGGTGAAAGAGACTGACCCTAGTTATGTTGGTCAGAAACGCTCAGCCAAGATGTTTCACCCATAAATGCTGAATGGAGTAGCATGCCGGAGTGAAAGGGTACGAGTGAGAGTTTCGTGGAAGACTTTTGCTGTCAGTGTTTATGTGTGCTCCATAAAAGCAAGCATTAAAGCAGCACATATTAAAGTTTTCTATGAGGCAACAAAGCATAGCAATTACCAAGTCTATAATCCAGACAAATAAAAGTCAAGCTAATGGTCATAAATTGGGACACTACAGAGTTTTTGACCCACTGGATCACTTTGTTTATAGGTGAAGATGATAAACGCCCTCATATTTCCTACTGAAAAATTAATTCACAATATTTTTTTACCTTTACTTATCAATTTGTTTAAGGTCTTTCATTTTAGATGTAATCTAGATGAAAGGTATGGCAAACATGAAAACATCTTTTTGTGAGCTTTTTTTTTCAAAGACAAAAAGGATTGAAGAAATGAACTGACAACTTAATCACATCAAACAGGGAGCAGCGGCCAGATAAGGAGTGTTCTCAACACAGCAAAAACGTTCCAAGTTCAGTTTATAAAGCTACAAAAAACCTTGGAGTAAATTTAAGGGGTTGATGGATACCTTAAAGGCCTTGTTTGGACCACTGTTTCTTTACAGCTTCCTCATTCACAGCGTGACAATAAATCCTGTTTTTATACTTGCACTGAGGCTATGATTGGGCCAGAGGTCAAACCAGTGAGACAGATGAAAACAGGAGATTGTCTGTAGGCCCATTAAAAAGAAAATTGCTGAGGATCGACAGGTTTCTGCTTACAGCAGGATCAGTAGCGCTATGGTAAAAGGTTACTGTTATATTGTGAGACTATGTCAGTAAATACCAAAGCTTTTTACTTATTTGATATCTTGTGGTAAATCAAAGTTTCCAAAGACACCAACCTGAGGTCGGACATCCGTGCCCTCATCTCTGGTAACATTCCTGAGTGCTCAGGAAAGGGAAAAAAAATCTGGTTTATTTTTAATTTGCTCCACATTTTTCTTCTCTTTCTGCATTTCCTTGTTCTTTGTCACCATTGCACTCGCAACAAATCCACAGCGCTGATTATGGATCGGCTAAATTTGCACGGCAGCATAGATGATGTCTAAGAACTACATTTCCCATGAGCACCAGCGCATAACGTTATAAAATCCTGATCTCTCAGTCGCCTGTAGTTGGATCGAAGTACATTTCTGTTTCCAGTGGCTGTTTGAAGCATGAATACAGATGAGGTGATGAATCTAATTTTGATGAAACAATGTTATATGATGATGTTGGAAATAAGAAATGGGGGAAGTGACGTATGCCGTGACTTAAACTGATGTACAGGAGTCGGCACATTTGTAGTCGTTTTGTGTGGCAGGGTTCCTGCCACCCTCCTTAAAGTTGCTTAGTGCCGGTTAAAGCGATACAAACCCCCTCGGGCCACGACAGAGGTGTCATTCAACGAGCTTTAAGTCGACGTATAATCAAAACAATTGTTAAAACATTTTATGAAGGTTGAAAAGTTGCTTAGTGTTGCTTTAAATAAATGTAATAAAAACGACATTTTTCATTTACCATTGTTATGTTCGATGATTTAACTTTCTAGATGATCTGAAATGTAACTAAGAAAAAACAAGGGCACAAAAACCTTTTTATCAGCACTGTATAATATGCAGCCACAGCATAGAAAGTCAGTAAATGAGAGAAAACCTCAGCATTCAAAATGGGGAATAATAAACGTTGATCATCACCTGCCATCATCTTCTGGGCCTCGTACGGCTCCATGTAACCATCGTTTTCCGTTGCGACTTTTTCAGTTGTGGTCTGAGCGCCACCAGCCTGCTCCGCGTCAAAAGGGTCGGCGTAGTCTTCGAGGATAAACAGCTGTGAAAAAACAACAACAACACATGAAAACAAGTTTAGCACAAGTGTCACTGACATGGCGACATCCACTTTGGTGCGCCGTAAAGACAAAAGGGAGAAACACATAAATATAAGCGCACCTCAATGTGCCTCAGCACAATGCCACAACGTCTCAGCTTAAGGCCTCAAATCACGCTCTCCGCTACTGCTCGTCCGCATAATTATACCATGTCCTTGTGACAGGACTACAATTCATACGTGGAAGACGGAAGACCACAACTGCTCAACTTTCATACGAGAGGCACTCTGGCAGATTTATGCCAGACTTGCAGTGAGCCACAGCCTAATTGCAGTTCAGCTCTTTCGCAGAGTTCTTTTTGTGCGACGGATAGTAATTAAGTGGACATCCGGAGACCCAGAAATACTGCTCAAAGCTTTGGGGAATGGAGTAGGTCCATGACGATGGTGCCTAAGGGGGGGATATTTGTTTTCCTTTTGAGACATCAGCATAATTTGAGAGGAACAATACGCCATTTGAAAGACCAAACCAAACCGTCTGTGGTTTTAGCCACTAATTTTAATGAGGACAAGCAACAGTTTAGATATCTTATAGGGAAACATTCTTTATTTCTGTTCAAATAAAAACCAACCATGAAAAAAAACGGGGAAAAAAACTGAAATGAGCTTATATTTGATTTAGTTTGAAAGTGTCTAAGGGTTAAAACCTATTCAGAAAAAGTGAACAAGACCAAAACAAGCGTGTGCCACTAAAGATGACTCTACATCCAATGACTCGTGCAAAACAGGAAGGGATTTAGTTTCATTACAAACAAGCTCCTCAATCATCTCAGCGAGTGGCTTCTCCAACAAGTCAGCATTACAAAACAAGGATCACACTCCCCGACATCCAACCACCAAACCCCAATACCGAGGCCATCCAACCAAATCGTTTCCGTATAGTTCTAACACAGAAAGTCATTTCTATTTACAGGCAGTTATGTTCTTCAATCTGACGACGCATGTCGAAAAAGTGTAAACATGAAGTAAAATCTGCCACAGCGCAATTACTGGTTTCCAGAATGGTTTGCTCCTTCTTTTTTAACCTGAAGGGAAAAACCAAATATATTCTTTATATGTTTCAGATCTGCATAAAATAAACATATTTTACTCACAGCTTTGTATAAAATATAAGTTGGGCAGGTGAGAAACCTCCTCCCAGCCCCAGAAAACATTGCTTCACTGACAATCTTGCAGCTTATTGTAAAAACCATTTTATCCAAGTCAGGTGAGAGAAGTAAAAGACAGCCCAAAATGTAAAGAAAATAAATTGTGTCATAATTTTTAAGATAAAGATAGATGGACAACACTGGTCAGATTTCAGATTCTTAAAATCTCTTAAGACCTACTTTACCCCAAATTATTCATGAATTCTAAGCTGAGACAAGAATTAAAGTGAACTAATATCACAATTGTAGCTTGATCTCCATTGACCAATAAAAACGTGATTATCTGATACTTTTGTTGAGACATGTTGGTGGTTCATCCCTCTTGGGAGAGAGCCAGACTTTCTGCAGACAACAGGAAGATAAAGAAAAAAAACGTTAAGCTACGGTATACTCTGTTTATCACTATGAACTCTCAACATTCCTCTATTATGGAACATGTAGGATCTGCTGACCTCTAGAGAATCTCACACTTGAGGTCAAGATTTGTTATCTCTGAACATGTATAAATGCTGCATGAGAGCTTGGATCACGTACGAGTTAAAAGTGTTCAAACTGCAAGTTGGTTTTTAACTGAGAGTAGCTAATGTTGTAGTGTGAACGTCTTTAAGCAAGCAAACAATCAGTTTTAGAAGCAACATGTTTTTTTATAATTTTTTTAATTTTACCAGGATAAAAAAAGGGAGTTCTGGCCAATAAGCAGCAGCAACATTTCATATGCAACAAAGCCGTACTGGATACGGAGCTGAACGTTGAACTGAGGTAAACGAATGTCTGACCCTCCCAATCATAATCGTGACTTCAGAGAAAAGATGCTAAAGACATTTCAAAATATGTACCTCCAAATATTTATTCATCGTTTTACAGTAATACTAAGTAACTGTTCAGCCTTCATGAAATATTTTCATAACTTCTGTGATAGTACGTCGACGTACAGCTCATTGAGTGACACCTGTCAGGCCCGAAGGGGTCAGTATCACTTTAACTGGCACTAACAAACTTTGAGGAGGGTGGCAGGAACCCTGCCACATGCTTTATGGCATACGTCAATTCCCCTGTTTATTCTTTCCAACGTCATCATATGACATTGTTTCGCCTCAATCAGATTCATCACCTCATCACTATTCATCTATCACACAGCCACTAAAACTGAACCATACCTTAATCCAACCGACTGGGATATCAGGATTGTACGATGCCATGCACTGGTGCTTATGGGAAATATCGGTCTTCTTCACACAAAACAGTACTGCTTTAGTCCGCACTGGTCGCCAAAATCAACCAAGACTGAAACTTCTTTAGTGTTGCTTTAAAATGTTAAACACTTTTTTTTTTGTACATTAACAAACAAGCTAACTGATGTCACCACTACTGCTACTAGACGTAAATATGTTCCTAAAGCAGGTTGTTTGGAGGACGCCCTCCGACCTCATATGGCTTTGTGTTGTACTTCTTAAAGCAAGATCAGATTAGGCAAATGTCAATGTTGGCAGATTCAAGTTTTACTTAAGTCTGAAAACATTCTGACCTGTGAATCTGGTGTGTACACATAGGAAGTATTAAATGAGTAGAGTCATATTTTATTAATATATGACCTTTATGAGACCAGTTTAGTTGCTTCTTAAAAGCTCAACAGCATCCACAGTACCTAAATAAAGCGGCTAAAGTTTAATTTTCACAGCCAGGACCTAAAAGAGTCTCGATTTCAATAATTTACATTGCCAGATTTCCCCATGTTTAAGTCCTAATCAGATTTTTTCTGAAAATTTCCACACATCTATCTTTCACAGGGCTCATTCCTTGGACTCAAACCACCATAGTGCACCTTTGTCGCGTACCAGTGGATGTTTGGACACGCTTCAGGCAATAATGGCAATAACTTATTGAGTTATGCGCTCCAAAAGCATGACATCATCCTTGAGCCTTTCCTGTTGACTTAATCTAGGAAACATTCAGGGCGAGTGATGAAAGCTCCTGATAGATTCAATGCAGTCGAGGACAAAAGTACCAAGCAAAATTAGCATTCAAATCACAAAGTGTTCCTTCCTTCCTTATTCTGCCTTGTGCTCCATATGCAGTAGTTTTTCTTGAAAAAAGCCAAAACTACACTGGATGTTAAATCACACATTTAAATACCTTTTGTTTTTTAATTCAAAGGTTGCAATCCAATCGTCTTTGATTCTTATTTTAGTCAGCAACTAAAGTCAACATCTCTTTTCCTTTAATAATTCAATTAAAGTTGATGAAAACCCCACATAATCCCACCTAACTAACGATTACTGACAACAAGAATGCAAATTCCTCTTTTGTGTTGTATTAGACAGACTAGAAGAAGTACTCAAAACGGCGTCCCAGTTTCAAACAGCAGCAGTCTTGAGTTCGATTCATGACCTTATGACCTTTGCTGCATGCCTTCCCTCTACTCTTTTTGTGAACCAAAACAAGACCATACTGTAAATGAAAGATGTTTTAGAGAAATTGTTTTAAAGGTATGAGTCAGAGCTGAATGGTCAACAGTACCTCCATCCCGGCTTTAATTTACCGTTTAATAAACTAAATTCTATCAGCATCTTGCACTTTGCAATATCTTTCCTATGCGAACACACTTGAATGAGTACGTCTTAAGATTTTAAAGAGCTTAAAAATCCGGTATGGTCCATGACAGGCAGAAGATGAAATCTCTTAATGGGAGAACAAAGCAACTTTAGAATACGTTCAACCTTTCTGTTATCTACTAAAAGCTCTCCAACCTACAGACATGCCTAAACATGCGGTGGAACAAGACAAACTATATTTCCTTACCACATGTATTGCTTTTTTAGTCTCTGTGCGTTTTCTGACTTTGAAGAGCGTTACTGACGCTTACGATAGCCGGCATTAAGTTAAGTTATCTAAACCAAATAAAAGTGCAGCTGTCTGCATAACTGAGTAGTCAGTATGTGAACTGGAATTGGTCATAAGTCTGCACCAATCAGGTTTAAAATTGGGTCCATTCCAGTCACCAGCACACGATTACGCACAACTTTAAATTGCGTATTTAGTGGCACAAATAGACGTGCAAGCAAACTAATTAATTTTAACAACACATCTGGTTCTTCTTGGTGGAGCTCTACCTAAAAACATCACGCTTTAAATCGAGGACCCGGACATCAAACGATACTGCAGCCCAGTTCATACAGTAAAAGAGGTGACTAAAATTTCTAAATCGTCCCATTGACTCCTTCCTGTCCCACCACAGAAATGGCTCCTCAACAGAAGCAGGAGGAGCGGGGTGTTACGAGGGCGCCGGCGGTGCCTGGGGACGCACCATCTGCCTTGTGGCATGCCAGGGTGTGTCGGGACTGCAGCCAAGCCACACTTGTCAGGAAAGTAAAATTCCCCCATCAACACTATGCCGCCTCCATATATCAGGCCTTCGCTAAGCTGTGATGCAAGTCCACATGAATCTCATAGACACCTGACAGGCTTAGGGCATATCCCTGTGGCAGCTGGGTCCTACATCGGGCCGGAAGGCGACGAGAGAAAGAGCACACTTAATTAGTGGATTTTGCAGCTCGGAGCTTGGATGACTTTGACTTCTACCTGCCACGGCTCGAGCGGCTCACAAAGAAAAGGGTGGGAAAGAAAAAAAGGGCTTGTTGAAATGCACTGCGGCTCCCTGACCTCAAATCGGTGGGAACAGAGCAAAGAGTATTAACGAAGGAGGGGGGACTGTGGCGGACACCTGCCACCTCGGCTCAGTGTTCAGATGACACAGGAGCTTGTAGAATTACATTTTTATTCGGCGCGGGTCTTCCTTTAGAAGCAGGGAAAACCTGGGCACACTTGATGCATTATCAGATAGTCGAGCAAAAAAAGAATCCCAAATCTCACGAATTACATTTCAATGAAATTCGAGAAAAAGGGGCGCCCAGTTTGGTCAAGTAAACCACAACGATCAGAAGCAACTATACGTACAGTTTTACTGCAAACCCGACAAACCCCTGCTGAACAAGGGGGATGATTAAAAGTCTGGAGCTTTTCTTCTTCAAGATAAATGCAATCAGTTCACGGTATCAATGTCATGACTTTTCCTGTGAGCGTAGGCTGCATCAGGGACCAGTCAATGTTGAAGGCCCTCGGAGACTGCTTGTAAAGTCAGGAGGCAGCAGAAGCAGAAGTGAGGGGAAAAAATAAAAATCGGACTGACGTGTGTGATTTATGCCTCACGCCACAAGGGAGTTTAGTCACTGATAACCTAATACACTTCAGTGCTTAGCAGCTCAACTGCATTATGGCATTTTTCAAAAGGCTTTTCTTTTTGTTGCCATTTCTCTTTTGTTCTTCAGCGCGACACAAAGGGAAAGCATGCCTCTATTGTGAGGAAAGACAGCCATTGCAGAGGAGATAGGAAGGGAGGGGAGAAGAGACAATGGCTATTTTTTTATTTATTTTCCCCCCCAGCAGAATGCGGTCGAAGAACAGACTTAAATGTATGAAGTATTTTATGCCCGTTTGTTGGAGGGCAAAAGTTAAATGTGCCTCGGCGGTAGCTCCTGTTCTCTGCTCGCACGAATGTACAGGATGGATCCTGTCTGTGCAGCCATGCTGAGATAACCTGGCTGTTTTCTTAGAAGAACACACCGGAAGGAAACACACCCTAAAGGCTCTTGATTTAAGAAGAGAACTCTCAAAGCTTCCATGTTGTAAGAAGAAGATCTCTTGTGAGGAGGACTGAGCCCGGCTGGCTTCTACATCTCCCAGCCACCCGGACTAAGCGATCGGAAAACTGGCTTTGCCTCTTTTGAGCGTGCGCGTTTCCCACAATGCTGCCCCGACATTAATGAAGCTTTATTGAAATGTTTTACCGAGCAACACAGTTGCCACAGGATCATTGCTCGATCTCTGGGAGCCCAGAAGAGGGATGTCGATCATTTTAACTTAGCAGTCTGAGAAGTAAACCAATAGTATGTATGTATGTATGTATACATTTGCTGTTGAGGCGAAGATGCTCCGTGGAGGCTTCTGAGATTTGTTACAGAACGTTAGGGGGGAAAACACAAACAGGTTAGGGTTAAAAATGTAGGTAAAAAGTTTAGGAATGATTACCGTTTAACTTCCCAAACTTTAAATATCTCAAAGGGAATTGTTCAGTCAATCATAAAAAGATGGAAACAGTTTGGTGCTACTCTGTTTTTCGGCTGTCTCAGCACTGTCAGTAAACCCAGCAACAGTTAGTTCTATAAGAAACAGGACATACCTTAACCGTATTTAATTTAGGCAGCACTAAAACTTTCTTTTCACACATGGTTTTCTCTACCATCGGTCGCACACATGTCTCCCCTGAAACATCTGCACTGCGGCCATCACCTTATTTACTCCTTTTAGGACTTAAAACCTCAAACTCTTGGCACTTCTAATCTCCGTAACCTACGCCAGATGAGGCAACCTTCACACGCCACCAGGGTGATACGGGTTCTCGTGTTGATCGCAGCTGGCGCGAGAATGCTTCAACATGTAGTGAGAACTGTACAAGTCCCCACAGTGACTCTAGTCTGTGTGTGTGCAGGAATAGGTGTAGGAAGAAAGAAAGGAAAAAAGCTGAAAGCATGCAATGCTACGGTCGCTGTAAAGCGTTTAAGGAGCCTTAGTTACATGTGGAGCTGATGTGTAAAACTCTGCTCCTACATGTAAAAGAAATTAGGGATAGGGTAGGATGGCTGGTTTTAGTTGTCAGTGTTTTATTCAGTCTAAATAAGAACTCGTGAACTTCCACAAACTCGGAAGCTAAAGGAGACTTTCGGAAAGCTAAACATAGCACTCGCTTGTCATTTGGCACAAAAGCCGTCTTCCCTTTTCTGTCCTCACTAAGAAAAAGTTTTTGCCACACCAGGTAAACTGGAGAAGCAGAATTGAAACAAACGTACCTCCAGCTTCAGCTTTCAACAGCTGAAGCAAAGATGCAACTGACGTCTACGCTTCAGTTATCCACCCCACAATCATTCCATCCATAGCGTCACTATTACTCTTACTGAGCAAAAAAATATATACCATGTGACACCAAGAACATGGAAATAACCACCAGTCCAGTTTTACTTATCAGTTAAACACCAATATGATAACACAAAAAAATGACCAATATCCGATATCAGGCATCTCTAGGAAGAACTGATTTGAGTGTATGTAGTCCTCATCGATAAAAGCCTCCCATCTATTATTCATTTGGTGATAATTGGGAAATTTGAGGGATAACTTGAGTGTTATAGAATTATTAAATAAGAAAAAGGATGTTAAAAAGCAGTAAAGAGTTGACCAGAGTTTCTAAGAGCTTCTTCCTCAGAGCCTGAAATATGCTTCAAGATTTTTATGCAAAACAATTGCCAACCCAGCTCTATACTGATTAACTTTAAAAAATATCAGGTTCACACAGCAAAGTATGAACGTAGATTTCTGACCACACTGTCCACTTCTGACAATCTTAAACACGGCCCGATTATCGAGAGGGCTCTTACATTCATCATTCCTGGTGGGCCATATTTGTTTACTCTGAACTCACGTCTGAGCTCGGGAGATTTCCCAAGATTTACCATCTGACATCTAAATGTCTGGAGTGAAATCTCACCATGCGCTGTGTGGCTCTACACCACTCCATATGACAAAACCTTCTTTAGCTTGGATTTTTCCTCGTCCTGTAAGATCTCGAAGGTTAAAAAAAATATATAAAAATTGGAAAACAATTTTAAAAACTCTTTATGTACATAGGGCATAAAACGTTCAACACGTACCTAACGTCATTTCGAAAGCCATTTCGTCTTGGAAAAGTCATTCGGCTTCAGTTATAAGCCACAATCTCCCCAGGTAAAGAGGTAATGTAGTTTTAAGCAAACACAAATTTTGGAGATGCACCAATCAGGAATTTCTAGGCAGAAGCAGAAGAGCACTTGTCTTCAGAGTCTGATCCACTGATCTCCGAGCTTGACAGATTCGATTGTCCCCTTAAAGACTATGACAAATGAAAGATAAAGAATCTTCTTTGATGAAACCTTCAGCCCCGTTTTTTTTTCCTCTGGCTTTCCCACTTTCAAAAATCACCATATGTGCGCCTGGCCTTCTGACAAATTTCTATTCTGCCTGCTCACGTCTCCTGAAGAACGAATGCATCTTTTGTTGAAGCACCCAAGGCGGCGAAGCACAAAAAGCAACTCAGCTTGTGCCAGCGGACATCATTCATGGAGACGAAATCCGCCCGGCCACATGACCTCCAGTGGAGAGAGAAGAGGAGCCCGTGGGTTGCGCACCGCGAAGGTCCTCTTAATATGCGACAGATATTCAAGATTAAGTACTTGACGACACACTTGGCAAAATCCAATTTCCTTTCTCTGTCCCTGTGTGATAGATTTATTGGCAGTGTTTTCTACATACAGTAAGTGCTGCGGCTCAAGAGCGGAAAATAATTCAGGTGTCACGGCGGGAACGCTGGAGTTTTAGAAAACGAAACCTGAGCGAGTGATTTGTCCTCGGCGTGTCCTCAGCAGTTTTGCTCTCAACTTTGGTCGAGGTTGCGATGAAATAAAACAAATCACTGGAGAAATGCTATAGACTGAAAATCAAACTGCAGTGATGTGAACAAACGGATGAATGCTTTTATATCTTTGGTTTCAAATACTGACCCTGGCATCTGAAATCAACTCTCACTGAACCTCGTAAAACTTTTACGATCTGATTTCGTCCAAATTTAAAAGATCTTGCACCAAATTGTAGCCTCGTCGTCCCGCTCTAAGGTGAGAGGACGCGAACCAGTTGCTGTGTTCTGCTTCTGTCGTCAATTTGCGTCAAGGTCTGGCAGATTGAGCGTGCATTAGTTGCCATCAGTGTTTATGTGAATGTTATTTTTCTCTAATTCTCAAAATAGCCTCATCTGACATCAACAAGCCTTTTCTATCTACACAATTCCAGCTCACTGGAAAATTTCCCTTCTCCTGAGAGGATTGTGTGTGAAATTCCCGACAGATCGGACCAGAAAACCAGCCCGTCTGACGCATAGAACACTAAAATTCACATGAATCACCTTTTTTTTAAATTAATCTTCAACATATCTAAATGTCTAAATGCACCGGCCAACTGAAAGTTTATGCATCAAACTTGAAGCAATCAAAGGTTTGTTAGAGAGAGAACAGTATAAACATACTTAAATTATCCTTATAAACTATCCTCATAAACTATATACAAAAAATAAGTAAGCAGCATTTAAACACAAATGCTGTCATGAATTTTCTGAATTGTTTTTATCTTTCACTCAACTTATGAAGTAGGCATCCTTGGCATTTAAAAACTGTATATATTGACACATTGATAATCTTTTATCCATTCGTTCTTTTCCAAGGATTAATGTTTCTGATTGCAAGTATGGACTTTTAATGTGAAATTCAGTTTTGATGCTTATACAAGATTGTACCACCGGAAAAACACAACAGAGGCGTTTATCTTTCATAAGGACAGCAGCAGTACGTTAAAGTGGCGAGGTCCGCCGGGAACGCAGCTTTGATTTTGGTCTCTCTTGAAGGCGGAGGGAGGAAGAGAAGCCGCAGCATATTCATAAACAAAGCCGGAGGTTTCGTGATGCTATGCGGCGAACGGCCGAGACCGAGGCCTTGGATAACCTCTGTGGTAACGATCCAGGGGGATCTCTGCAGATAGCGGACGCTGAAAAAAGAGGGTGGAGCCTAAAAGTTTGGTCACTTGCTGACCAGCCACCTCTCTGGATAGGAAAGCAAAAAGGAGATTAAAGTTACAAAAAGCCGCCTGAGGAACAAACCCGCAGACTGTCAACGAGCGTGATGGTTCCTTAAACCCGGACAGTTGGAATATAAAACAGCTGGGAGCTGCAAGCTTTGCCTTTACTTCAGCGTTCAGGCTTCGACCTGAAAATCCGGCCTACACAAAGGGGCGGGCCCAGACTTGTCAAGCTAAAAAAAGGGAATGTCACCATGCTGTAAACACTTCCTGTCAGGAAAGGAGGACTTCCTTAATCCTAGAGAAACCAAATGATACCAAACAACTGCAGACAGAAGTCTGCAGCCTCTTCCAATACTAAAATCCTAACATCATCTAATGATATATCAAATTACATAAAAATCGGACATGGGAAAAATATTTTGTTTTTAACTTCCGCATATATTCCAATAATTAGGTGAAGCCCTGGAGGTTGTTGGCTTCTCTGTGGGCAATCACACCGCAGATCAGAACTTTCTGCGAACTGCTGCCTTCTACAGCGAGATGCAGCTTCGTCCTTTAGGTCTGGAATGGCAGGCTAGCGTACGCACTTCTCTTTAATCTTTGGGAGACGATCTGCCTGCAGACCGGGGCTCCCTCGTTCCACGCTCAGCTCCACACACTGTCATTAAACAAAACAGAGCCATGTGTCTACAACTCCCAGGGCCCGGGCCGGCGCGGCTGAGCTAGTCTGAGGGGCTAATTGTGACCTGCTGGAGTCATCTGACTGATGTTCGGGGTCCAAAGTTAGGAAAAGAAAACGGAGGGACACAAAAACAAGCAGACTCCGCTGGGACTCTTTAAACGGGGAAAGAAAAGGCTTCCAGATGGAGGGAAGGAAAACAAAAAGAAGCAAACAATGGCTGAAGGCCATCATTTCCCAGAGCTATAACTTAGCTCCACTTGAGCTTGTTAGTAGTAAAGACTAAACCAGGACTCTGTCTTCCCCTCATTTAGTTTACATCATTAAATTACTGGGACCTTAATGTAATGGGGTGTGCAGATTATATCTTAAGAGAAAAAGGTTTCTGTGCTTTAATTTGTCTTGACTAAACTCTCCAAAGAGGAACTAAAAAAGTTGTTCAGCTTTATCCACGTCTGTCTTTTAAGACTCCCTTTAAATTTAGGTCAGCAGTGCATGAATATCGTCTTTGTCATCGACGACACCGTAAATGAAGAACTTCGAAAGTATGATACGTCCGCCATGGAAACTGATCAGCACGAGTGTTAGGATAAATCTGTAGATGTTTCAGATGGCTCAGGAAATTCTCTGCGTTCTGATCAACACAAATAAAGCTGCTCTGAGCACACGCCGTCTAAACAGCGAGTTAAAGTAGCCATAGCAACATGCATCTCATCTCACAACTAATTAATAGAATAATTACTTTCTTGCTTAAAGATGTGTCACAATGTGTCTCGCGCTGATTATGAGAGAGAAAATATAACAGCTGCAAGGTCCAAAAACATGCAAAACACAGCTCTAACATAAATCGGCTGATTATTTCAAGCTTAGCTTAATGCTGTCAAAGCAGCGAAAAGGACTTAAAACATTAAAAAAACTTTTAACTTTTTTTTTTTTTTTGCATTTCAGCTGCCGTCATAGTTTTCGCAGGGTTTAGCTTAATCAGCTTTGCATAAACATAATTTTGGCTGCTTTTACAACAGTTTGGGGGGTAAGGGTGGTCTTCCAACCCCTTGAATGTTCCGACAACTTGTCAGATTTAGAACCGGAAAAATCCAGACATGTTATTATATCACTGTTTTATATCATTATAATAGGAAGCTCTAAGCGTTTTCAAAGATGTCAAGTATACACAGATTTTGGCCATGTGCGGACGGCTGTGGTCCTTAAACAGGGGGCTACTGTTCCTGTAAGCCTACCAAGACACCAAATCTACAAAGTCACCAAACTCTGTATTCCACCTACGGAGAGCATTAATCCGAAAAGTAGCCAAAAAAAAGCCATGTATCCCTCAGGGAGCTGCAGAGATCCAAAACTCATCCAGAGAACTTGCTGACAGAGTCTAACTGTCAATACACTCTACAAATCTGGAACAGTGGAAAGAATACAATCAGCATAAAAACATGACAGTGGCAGGCTATGGGCATCACGCTCTTCAGAATAAATTGAATAGTTTAAAGAAAAAAACCCTGTGCTAGAAAGGCCCAGTCAAATCAAGACCTTCAAGCAAAACTAAGTTACTTTACAACCTTCATAAAATGTTTTCATAACTTTTGTGATTGTATGTCGACATACAGATCGTTGTAGGACACCTCTGTAATGGCCTGAGTGGATCTGTACCACTTTAACCGGCACAAATCAACTTTGAGGGAGGGTGGCAGGAACCCTGCCACATGAAACAACTACACTTCCACTGTTTCTTATCTTCAACATCATTATATGACGTTGTTGCGTCACAATTAGAATTATCACGTCGTCGCTATTGATCAGGATTTTACAACGCTATGCGCTGGTCCTCATGGGAAATGCAGTGTCCCTTCAGCCAAAAGATGACCTACTACATTTGTAGGTCTGAGTAAGTCTGAGTATAAAGAAAATGAGGAAATACAGGAATCTGCAGCATACATAAATAAAACAGCTAAACAGTCTATAATCTACATAACTACTGCTGTTAAATCCCACTGATCGATTTCTTTGTTTTAGTAGAAAGGCTTAGATTCTGCTAAATATTTGGACATATCAACCTATAATAAATGTTCCAATAAAGATTTTATTCCACAGCAACAATTTTAACCATGGAAAAAAGTTAAATTAGAAAATCTGACAACTTCACATTGGTTGTTGTGTAATTTTGAGATTAAAACAATGTGTTACTTTAAAAGTACCTTCATAACTAGAGCTGTTGCACAGCATGTTTATACAATGCAGGGTCTGTGTTCTCATATTCATAAGGATTATGGTTGTACCCAGACACGTATGAAACCCCCTTGATGGTGTTGAACTTGTTGAAAACTGTTTTGGACCAGATGCAAGTTTCTCGACCAAGTCTCTTAATATATCTGGTAGCAATGTGATCCAGAATCCTTGGGATATATCCCGGCCCCCAATCTGATCTTGCCACATCAAATCCCCAAAAATGGGACAACACTGGCCGTCAAAATCAACCAAAGCTGAAACTTCTTTAGTGTTGCTTTAAATCCAATCGACATTTCAGGACTTAAAAATATTGGCAGCGGCTCTGTATCTTCTCCAACTAATCCTGTTCTATTTTTACAAAAATAGGAAATTGTGATTAAAGAAATCCTGCAAAAGACTTGCAGCCGTATTTGCAAGAAAAGGAGGTTACAAGAGCTGAATGTGAATGCCATAATTTTTTTATTATGTCTTACTTCGTGTTGGCGCATCAATGGGATGAGCCCTGTTATAAGAGGCTGTATGCAGGTGACTGCACTGGAAAGAGCTGCAGCAAGAAGACATGTATTATTATTTCGAGCCCGGAGTGTAGCAGCTCATTGCAGGACAGCGCTTTCAGAGAGCCAGGTGATATTCACTCAGTCCTTGACTTATCTCCTGTCTGTGGCAAAGATAAGTGCGTGTGTGAACAACCGCTGGAACGCACTCATGACAGTTCACCGATGTCTCCATTAACACGGCTGAAAAGGCAGAGCAACGGCGCTCAGGATGCGCTGAAATCATGCAGAGCAGAGTTCAGCCCTGCTCAGAAGGAACCTGCTCAGCCCGCTCCTGACTAAAGGAAGGCGGTAGACGGCACCAATCGTGAACTTCTTCACACTCCCGCTCAGCTTGGAGAGATCAATATTTTTTCTCAGTTTTGCAACTGAGCCGAAGCAACTTTTAAAGTTTTCCAATGAAATATCTTTTCTTCAGGTTTTGAGTCTGTTTGATTGAGTTGAGGGATGGATTTTCCGACCATGCAATGACTGTCAAATATGTGCATTTGCAAAAAACAGCAACACACTTACTTTTTTTTGCTAAACGCTAGTTTTTAAAACAGACAATAATCGACTGTCCAGTTTCTAAAAGAGCTGTGAGCGTTGAAGGTAGCCAAACACAAGTTTTCCAGGTGAACAAATAGATGTAAAAGCAAGTGGCGCTTCAGAGGGAATGCAGCAACCTTGTCAGTCAGCTTCACCCAACGGCCTGTGTTTACACATTTGTCAAACGGAGCCCGGCATCACTAAAGCGGCGTCCTTGAGTGGAGTTAGCTTAGCTGGGAGCGATGAGCTGGGAGATGAGGCCTTTAATTAGTTTCCACACAGGATGATAGTTGATCATTTCTCTCGGCCAACTCTGCCATGAAGGGCTCGGCGTAATAAAAAAAAAAAAAAAGAAATCCAGATTTTCTGTAAACTCTTAAGTGGGAGTTAAGTGACCTTTTGGTGTTTATTTTAGAGCGGCACAACACTTCTTCATGTAGCTTTTCCTTCTCGAGTCTGCTAAATGGAAACAGACTAGGGGAAAACTCCCTCGACGCTGCTATTGGCATTTCAGGGCATTAGGTAAGCAGTGATATAATTAGCATTCATGAGTCAAGTAATTAAAACATCAATGTAACCAAGGAGTGCTGTTAAGACACCCGTGCGCTCTATGCTCACTCACAAGTCCGTGTTAAGCCTCTTTCAGCCGAAAGATGGACAGGTACAATCGCACGAAGGCCTGCATGGAAATTTATGAGATGTGCCAGAATCCACCCAGAACATAAACAGAAGATAACAAGACCGACAGCCAAAAATCGGACTCAGCCAGTTTCCCCTCGCTCCGTTCTGATCGGGAACTTTAAAATCCCTCGACTTTCTTTATCTGTGTAAAACTAAAGCATTGCAGGTCAGACCTGAAAGACAACAACAATAAGAGCCGTCCAAACGAGAACGCCAAACCAATAGTATCCTATTAGCAGGAGCTTGTGAGAGAGGGCAGCAAATAAAGAGCAGCGGAAATTAAAAGTATTCAGACACCTGCCGTTACACAGATATCTAAAAATTGTCATGACAGCAAAGTCTTTATTCATAAGCTTCAATATGCAACTATTTCAGCAGATCTGAGAATATTGTCCCCTCAGTTTAAGAGCATTTTAGTAGGAACACTTGACTGTTTATGTGGGAGTGTATCCTTGAGGTCAGACACTGATGTTGGACAGAATGTGCTCTGACTCATCCTAAAGCTCCTCTGTTTGGTGGTAGTCAGCTCTCTCTCCTTGTTTTTTTGCATTATTCAGTAGTGATGATGAAATTGGCTTTGAAGGAGTCCTTCACCTGGAAAGTGAAGATGTAGTACACAGCATAATACTGCCTACACCAAGCTTTAAACCTAGACCAGTGCAGTCAGGAAACTGCTGTCGAAAGTTAGACTGGATCTGTCAACACATATCTTATCAGGTATCGCATCGCCACTACATTCGAGTCTCTGCTCTGCAATTAAGAGATGTAAGATTTGGTTTTCTCCAACCTCTAACCACATATTTTGAACAAATCTAAAGACCAGACAATGTTTAGAGGACTGGCTGACTCAGCAACCTGTGACAGTGCAACACTTTTAATGAGGCATGTGTTTAAATTTATACTTCTCACAATCGGAAACTAGAACAACACAAACGCTGCAAACTCGGACGTTATCTGGGAAGGGTCCTAGTCTTCCAGGATGGAGCAATATTTATTCAACCTTCCTTCATCTCGACACAAACCCTAAGCCCACCTGCTGTTAGGTCATCCATGACGTCAAGCTTCAATCGACGGCCATAATAGGAGACACAATAGAAGTGCAAACGCAACAGAATCCCTGACTTGAGCAAGTAAACGTTGTAGACATGAGGCAATTAATTTAATTTACCAGCAGTGCGTAAAAATAAACAACCACGGATTTCTTTAAACTTTTCGTCGTATTATCTTTGCCATGCTTCCTTCAAGCTTAATGTGTGACTAAACCAGTCTAAACTAAGCCAGTCAAAAATCTCAGACAGTAGGAAATGTAAACAGAAGCACTTTGTGACGACCAACTGTGCAGTTGCCACATGTCACAAGAGACAGGTGCAAAAGCAAAAGCAAGCAACAGAGAGGGGGAAGTAACGTGAAGGTGAAAGCGAGGGGAGAGAGGGGACCACAAAACATTTCAGCACTCTGTCGTGACCGAGGCGTCATCTGAGGGCTGCAGGATTTGTAAATTCACAGGGACGTGCTTTTCATCTCGGCTGATAAGCAACGCAAACAAGGAGAGACATTCCTCAGATGGATCAATCTGGGCTATCCGGCGAGTCTCCAAGAGCCCGCCGACGCCAAACACCTCAGCGGCTCTCAACAGGCGAACCCAGAGCATGGATTCCTGAGGAGCCGGAGATGACAGCTGCTCTCCAAGGCATAGCCTGCATACCTCCACCCTGTTTTGTTTCTTTGTTTGTTTGCTTTACCTCTGTAGGCGTGTTTGAATAGTTAAAAGTTAAAGGTGAAGGTGAGGGGAGAGTGGTCCAAAACATTCGCCAACTCTTCTCAGAGCGGTGGAGTGAACGCTCACAGGGGTGGATGACCTGTTAGGGGACCACAGAAGGATCTCACAGCACTCCCCATAGAGGTTAGACTGATGGCGCAACTCCTGCTGTTTGTCTGTGAGAACAAGTTCCGCCAGTTGGAACCTCTTCCTAACATGAGTTGTGCAACTGCGACCACATCTTCCTTTCTTCCTTCTTTTTTTAAAAGAGGAAAAACAGGCTGCAGCTTTAAGAAAAGTCCAACTCTACTTCTGAAAGACAAAACAAGCCATGTTTTCATTCTAAACAAGCAAAGGGATAGATTCGGACTTAAAGACGAATAAAACAGTGTCCGCGACCCAAACGTCCCCCACCTTGTCCTTGTCCTGCTCCGGAGGAGGCGGAGAAGCCGCAGACTTGCCGCTGCCCCCCGCGGCGCTCTGAGGGGCCGCGACCCCGCCGCCGCCGCCGCGGCCAGGCGCGCCGCTCTTGTCCACACTTTCCACCTTGATTAGTCGGTGCTTGGGAGACACGAACTTGTTATCCGAGGGGGCCACGGAGTTCAAGCTCGAACCGAAAGAAATATTTCCACCCGTGGTGTACGGGTCTTCGAAGTCCAACTCCTTCTGCAGTTTGTAGGCAGCGAGGATGTCCGGCTGAGCCGGCGTCAGGAAAGTGGCCCCGCAGCCGGGGGCCCCGGGCGCAGCGGTGTGACAGTGCCTGTAGTCCGGCTTCGGCGGCGCCGGTGGGGGTGCCTTGGTGGTTTTGAAACCCAGGTGCTCCTTGAACCACTTGGCCATGCTGCCAGTTCATCGCTCTGAAGGTGCGTGAATGCGGTGAGAGCTCCTCCGTTCCCGCAGCGCAGCCCGAGCACAGCAGCGGGGGGTCCCGCGGGTCACGCGCGGCCAGCCGGGCAGGGGTACGGCGCGTGCCGCCAGTCTCGTGGTGGAGCGAGAAGAGGGCGCGCACGCGGGCGGGGGGACTTTTCAGCTGTGTCCCGCCGCAACTCCGTGGCTGTCACGCTGGCACGCCGACACGCACGCTGCTCAGGACCGCGTCACTCTCCCGCAACCGACGACGCAACGCCCCCGCCTCCTCCTTCAAACCTGTCCGCCTCCACACCTGAGAACCCCCACTGCCCCCTACCGGAGGAAATCTTCAGCTGGTGGTTCTGAAAAAGTTCCAAAAAAAGAAAGTTAAAGCTGTAATTAAATGGTTCTGGGGGGAATTAAAAGATAAGGAGCTGCAGTTGCATCAAAACTATAGATAATTCATCAAGTTGAGACACACAAGTTAATGTGTAAATTAACGTATCTCAACTTATTACTCTTAAGACTAACATGGTAAAACACAGAGATGGGTCGTAACCACTTAAGTTTACAATAAAATATACAATTTAGGGGGGGGATATACTTTTTTTTAGTTCACTGCACCAAACTTTCATACTATTTTTACAAAGTATGGCTTCTGATATAGGCGGCTGCCCAGGGTGGTACCTACTCAAGGGGCGGCATTAGGAACTAAATAAAAACTATAATATTTCAACCAAAAATGCACCAGAAAGAGACAAACCTACAGTTTATGTTACAGTTAGACCCCTAATATTATTCTCTATCTACTGAGCCATTCGGAGATCAATAGTATATACCATGTACTCTATTGTACTAGAATACCTTTATCCAGTTTTACGATTTATACATTACTTCTTGTATTCTTTTGTTGTTGAAAATTTATATATTTTTTAAACATTTATTTTATGTTGGTTATGTTAATGAAAATGTAGAATAATAAACTCTAGATTTACACACAGTCCTATAACAACACTATACAAAACCTCCTTTATTAAGCCATGGTTAGAAGTGTGTTTAAGTCTGTAGGCCGATCTGGACATCATGTTAATGTTCTGGATCACGTGTGCATCAACATTTAGCGGTTTAGCTGGTAAATAGTCTGGTCGCCGTGGTACTCCTTATCAAAGCAGTCAATAAGTCTTACTAACAAGTCAAGTTCTTTTGCATCTTTTTTAACTGTAGGGATATCTGTCAAAAGCACACATCATTTTGGGGTTTAGTTCAGAGCTTTGTGGAAAAACAGCAAACACAATAAACAGAATTAACAGACCAATCTTGACATGTACCATAGATGTTGTGATACATTTACTCTTCCTGTGATCAAACAATGTATATAGGCATATAATCTTTCACTATAGATCAGCAGAAGATATTTTAAAGAATATAAGTGCAAGGTTCTTCAGTTACATCTTTTTATTATTGTTTATAGTTTAATGCAGACATTCACTTCCAGCAGTCCAAGCAGGAAGAAAAGGAGTCTGGTCATGTGAACATTCACAATGATATTGCTTAGAGTATTGATTTATTTTAAAAGATGAATTAGCTAAACATTCCTTTTAGATCTTCCAGAAGTAAATAAAAGTGTCTCTCTGGAATACTTTACCTATTTTTCCATTATGCTGAATTTTGAACCTCTACATGAATAAGAACAACAAATATTTTCTCAGGGTACTTTAGAAAACAAAAATATGAAAAGTGTACGAAGAAATATTTACCATTTCAGACTACTTTAAGAAAAAGGCATGAAGGCAAAGTCTGATAGAAATATAGTCTGTTCTTTATATTCAGACACATGGAAGTAATGCTAGCAAGTATTTAAAATCTCTTCACCAATTTCATAAGTGTAACTTCAACAGGACTCAAGGGTAAAGCGTCCTCTGCTACCTCTCAGTACTCTCAAGCCCAGATGGCCGCGTGTTTTAATTGCAAATTTCATTGCAAATGATGAGTGGAGAGGATGCTGAAGTCTGTATCAACATTGGGTTCTGTCCTCGCAAAGCCCATTATGCAAATCTATGACTAGATTAGGTAAATTGTCCAAAAGTAAACATTTGTAAAGATCTCTCTCAATACTTTTAGCTCATGCAACCATTGGTTCATTTGCTGGACACTAATTGTCTTAACAATACGCAACAAATGGAAAAAACAAAACAAACAAATCCCATTTCCTTTGCAAGAGACAAACTCCAGCAACAGTCTGTATTAACAGGAGTCACGGTGGCAGAGCATCTGGGTTTTATGAAGCAATATTTCTTTTTAATATCACCACAGAAACAGCCTTGAGCCAGTCGCAGTGCACAGATCAGAGTTAAACCAGGGCTTGCCCTGGGGAGAGACACCTCCATGCTCTGAAGATCAACACAAAATCAAAATTATTCCTATTTTTCTCCGCTCCTAAGTTCAACATCTGCTACACTTTGTGCACTTTAAATCATTATATATCATCCGAGCACAATAACAGATTTTGTTCATCAGTATCTGACACAATGAAGTGTGTGATAGATGAAAAACATTTTTTTTGTGGTTGTTTTTTTATCTGGTCCCTATATGATGATATATAAATGAGTCTCGCACCAGCATGGTGAACCATGCGTGCCGTTTAGGTTATTTGGTGTGCATCACATTCCCGACCTTTTGTTGTCCTGTCACAATTGTGTTCACCTGTTTCCCCACTAGCTGACATGACTGATACCCTTTAAAATGCAAATCCTTTAATCTAGCACCTCAGAGGCTACAAGTGGAGCCTTTTAAAAACCCATGCAGCAAGCATTTGTTTGCTGGGAGAACCTTCTGCTCAGGGATTCTGCTGAACTGTTACATTTAAAATGCACTGGCGGTGTTAATAATGGTCTATCAGTACAAATACTCTGAGCCAATTGGGAACATGTCAGCAAACATTCAACGGCTTAATCACAATCATTATATACAATGATTGGGTTTCATTAAACACCCACAGTTGAGGATGTCTTTATTTTTTCTCTGCAATTCAGAACAAAAAATATATATTTGCACCCAGCTGGCAGTAAACTGTGTGCCACTACGAAATAAGGGTGTACATAAATAACAGCTGATACAATTTCTTGAAAATAACACAAAGTAGCACGCGTGTGAGATGTGTAGAAAAAGCTGGATTTCTATGTGTTTTTCTCAGTAAAACCAAAACATGTCATGAATTTGGAATTTCCCCATTTATTCCATAAACTCTAAAAAAAATTCAGCTTAACAACAAAATCTGTCATCAGAGGTCAACTAATTGATAGACAGCTGCTCTGTGAAACCCTCATAAAACATTGTCCTATACAGATTGTCCAGCTCAGTTAGAAGAATCTTTTTCACACTATAAATTCTGCCTTTTTGGAAAAATTGTCAAAAGCAGAGCAGAAACTAAAAGGAACCAATGACAACTGAAAATTGCATTTTTGAAATAGAGGATGTAGCAACCAAAATTTTAGTTAACATCTGTAGCAATAAACTAATGCTATATTTCTCCCTAAACGCACCTCGTAATGTTGAAACATGGTGGTGGCAGCATCACTCCGTAGGGGATCTTTTCTTTAGAATGGACAGGGAAGCTGGTTGCAGCTGATGGGAGGATGAATGGAACTTAATTCAGAGGAATTCTGGAAAAACCTACCTTTAAAAAGCCATGGAGTACTTTATACTGTGCTGAGTTCAGTTTGAGTATTAATGACTCTAAATTCCCAGAGTTGTAATGCTAGTTCACACCATTATAATGATGTTGATCTGCAATAAAACTTTCAAAACAATCATCACAAGTTCTCTCCATCCACTCTGACAGAGCTGGAGCAGTTTTGCAGAGAACAAGGGGCAAAAGTGTTGGTTTGTAAGTCTTAAGCTGGAACTGATGCAAAATCTTGCCTGTTTTTCGTTTACCCCAACGTCTTACTACTTTGTGTTGGTCAAACGATTGCTAACACAAAGTTGCTTGATGTTAGTTTTTGTAGCATGACAGAATATTAAAAGGTATCCAGGATATCAAATCAGATCAAAAATACTTTATTTATCCCAAAGGGAAATTAAATGGTGTGGGAGTAACTTATTTAACTAAAGAGTTGTAGTATGGTTGTTGAGGCTTTTTAGGTCCCTTGCTCTGACGCTGCTGCCCAAACAGATGTTGGCAGAGATGACACTCACAACAACAGACTTACAGAAGATCTGCAACATCTTGCTGCACACCTTGAAGGGGTTTAGCTTCCTCAGGAAGTAAAGTCGGCTCTCTCCCTTCTCGTGGATGGCTTCACTGTTGCATCTCCAGTCCAGTCTGATGTCCAGATATACAGAGGTATTTGTATTCCCACACAATCTCTAGTATTTCTGTGCATGACAGGAGTCTGAATTGTTCTGGAAGTATGAAGTGTACAAAGTGAAAAGGAATAGTGAGAGTACAGTTGTCATGGCTTTTAATAGCTTTGACCCAAAAACAGGAAGAACTCTGAAGACCGATGCAATTTAAGGATTTTATTTTGATCCTAGATGACAGTGCGGGAGGAGATCCCTGGTCCGGAGGAGGAAGGAGGGGAACGCGGCGGAAAAACCGGGAGCTCTGGAAGGAGACAGAGAGGTGAGTGTGGTTCCTTCCTGAGTGAGTGAAGTTAACTGAAACGGTCTTACGTTGTGAGAGGTGAAGGACCGCCAGGGAGAGGTGAGCGGAAACAACGGGGAATCCGGTGGTCGTGCGGCGTCACGAGAAGGTGAGCCAGAACGGCGTGGTTGCAGATGGAGGCTGAGCGGTACGGCGGAGGGCGGACAGGCAGCGCAGTGAGACGGTGGTGGGGTGGGTCCAGTCGTGGCGGTCTTGTCCAGTGAGAAACTCTGTTCTTTTGTAGATGTCGCAGGATCAGGTTGAGGGTTGCTGGAGTGAAGTACCTGGATTGAGCACACACGAGAGAGATTACTAGGGAGGAGGATGAGCACAAGGAAAACAGATTCTTACAGTAATTTACACGAGCAGGTCGCAGGAGGGCTGGAGAGTACCATGAGAAGGTAACAATCCGGCGGAGAATGACTGGAGACCCACTCCTCTTAAGCTGCGTGGGAAATCACACTAGAATCAGACTTTCAAATCAAGTACAGAATCTTACTTGCAAAACATTTGTTATCTGAGCGTAGCGTTGCTAGGCTAATGTTTTCTCAGTAGTGTGGGAAATTTCATTGATTTAATAATAATATTTAAATAGAATAATGAATGCAAATAAATAAAACGTGATATCAATTCAATTACCAACCCCATACAGCAAGAACATAAACCGCTCATTTGGTTTTGTTAAAAACGATCATGAGAATCATCTAAAAATGGAAATGTTAAACAGCTGCCTATCTTCCAGAGCAGAAGCCTCATAAAGTAGATGCGTTTTCAATCAGAGATTTTTTTTTCCTATCACTGTCATTCGTGTAGAGAAATGTATGGTTTGATTCCCCAGGCTGAGGAAGCATTTGGTTGACAGTGTAAAAGCCTCCTGTCTGTCATCAGCTTTGTCACAAAGGTCTTCAACCCAGGGAATCAATATGTAATTGCTCAACAAGTCCGCAGAGAACTCTTGAACCGAAGTGAAGCTCCATACAGCTGAACACAAAGGGAACACGAGTCAAGTCAGCTAATTATGCATTATAGACGCAGTCCCGAAATAAAAAAACCCAACAGTGTAATGAAGTCATGCGTAATCAGTGCTGTTCTCATGCAGTAAAACCACTGGAAATATTTCGTGGGATTTTAAACTAATTGCTAATGTGGACAGTTACAAACCACATGGGATGAAACATTGGTGTATCAGCTAAACAAACAAAGGAAGTGCAAATTTAAAAAGTGCCTTATACAAACAAATTCATATTTCTAGGGCTTTTGCACATGTTGTCCCCTTATAGCTATGGATCTAAATTACTTAATACATGAAAGACAAATATATATATATATATATATATATATATATATATATATATATATATATATATATATAAATGTAAATCTGTAAAAGGTACACTCTGTATGGTTATCAAACATCCTTTCACAGATAAATTAAATTGCTCTGGGAAGTGTTTGTATTTGCCTGGTTTCTCCCAGCTTTGAACATCAGGGAGGGAAAATGATGCCCATTCTTCTTCTCAAAGTTTCTTTAGCTTAATCAGTTAAAAACTAAGTAAACAAACTAAAGTTCAAGTCATGCCATATAGTCTTATTGGACATTAATTAGGCCTTTCTAACAAAAAAAAAAAAAAAGGTGATTGCCCAGCAGGACAATGTCTGTCAAACAATTGCATTTTTCAGCTTCTTCTTTTAACCTGTTTAGTCAGAGTTCCCTGGACCAGAACGTGGTCCAGGATGAGAGTCGTGAAAACAATGATTCTTTAAACAAAACTCCTCTCCACCTGGCCCGTCAGAACACCTTAGTGGCCATTTTCTGTTATAAACTTTCCAGGTATGAACAGTGGGGGGCTTGCTCTTTTGCCATTTACCATACGACTGCAGGCCTGATTCTTTTTTTAAGTCTGGGCTTTAAACCTATTAAATTAAATCGACTGTCAGTGATACGGTGATGTTCTGACGTTGCATTTTATTAGCTGTCATCAAGATTCTTAAGCAGTTTGTTGTTGGATTTCAAATCCATTTTGTGCGTATTTGACCTAATTCAACCAATTTCAACAAATCGAAAGCAGTTGGACTCATTTAGGAAGTGAAGGGGGTTGAATGGGTTGAATTTATTTGCTTGAAAACCACATGTTATTTCCTTCTTCTGTCACATATTTTTTAAGATATATGATTAATACAATACTGTGAAGTTTGAGGTTGTAACAAAAAACCATTGGAGGGTTTGTGTCAGGTTTTGTGATAACGACTCGAGCAGAGGTGGAATTGCGTGAGAAACAGATTTTATTGAGATGAAGGTATACTGAACCGAACAGAAACGAAAAGCAAGGTAATACTAGTTTTTGTTTAATTGTGATTACACTGAGCCAGCCATTTGTGGTGCCAGGTAGGCGGTAGTGCAAAGGGTCTTGCCTAAGGACCCACACTGGATGCTGTGGTGTATTTTGCCATGGGCTGGATTTGAACCCCTGACCTTCCAATTGGAAGTCAGGCAACATATCACTTGAGCTATCCAGCCACTCACAAGGAACCATAAGGAAATAACTACAATGGAACGGAGGAGAAAGAAGGAGGAGAGAAAACCAGCACAGAATCAGCGAGCAAGAGGGGAAGGCTTACTGGGAGACTGGCAGGAGAAGGAGCAGAGAGACGAGGAGGTAAGCAGACGATCCAGCGGTGAGTGAATGAGTAAACCAGGCTTAAATACTGAGGAGCAGGAGGTGGTGGTGGAGATGATGATTGGATAATTACAAACAGATGTGAGTGATAATGAAGAGAAAACACAGAGAGAAGAGGGACAGAGCAGGGGGAACTAGAGAACACAGAAAATAACAAAAACAAAGACTAAACCAAAATTGAAAATAACCTAAAGAAAACGATAACTAATGATAACAAAGTAAAACAAAGCAACTACAAAAAATAAAACAGCAAACTAACAGAGAACAAAAACGCAGATCATGACAGTGTGCAATATTTTTTTCACACACACAGCAAGAGAGAGTGACTATTCTCCCTATTCCTGAAGTCTGACTGTGGAGATTTGTTTACGTTCCTGTACATGTCAATCAAAGCTCAGGCTGGAGGCCACTTCTTTTCGTATCTCATCTGGAAAGAGAAGAGATGACACCTCTGGTTGTTTTAAATAGGCTGCTCAGCCCGGGGCTGAACTGCAGGAGCCAGAATGAAATTCAATACTGAGCCTGCATTGTGTTGCAATAAATAGGAATCCAAAATAAAATAGTCCCAAAAAGAAACTTCTTGTTCTAATTTTAATTAGTTAAAATAATTATTAGACAAAGTAATTGAAAATATTTTGTTTCAAGGGTGAGAGTGTCAGGAGAGAAAGAGTTTAAATGTCCAAAGTCGGATAAAATAAGCTAATGATGAAATCGTGTGGCACCAACACTGAGAGATGCTCAGATTCAACAGGTTGTGAATATATATATTTGTAAGATGTCCAGAATTATCCTACTGCTTTAGCTGCTAAGTACTGTAATCTGCCCTTTTGTCGCTGCTGCCTCTGCGAGGAAAAGTGATTGAGTGTGGAATATGTTCCTGCTTTCCTGTTTTGCTGAGAGACATAATAATGACAGAGTGTTGCATTCAAAAGGTCCAAGCTCCACTCTGCATTTACATGCCAGTGACCCAATGTGCCCCAGTTACATCAAGGAGAAGAAATTGTTTAAATTTCAGTTTGTGCTGCAGCTCCGTATCATATAGCATGTCCTCTTCAGTTCGTTTCAGCTTGGGTTCATATTTGGGGCATTACGTGGGTTAAAAAAAAAAACTCTGTTGGGAACCTGGAGTTTGAAACGGATTTCCTGTTGTCAGGGTTACAGATACTAATAGACGTTAGAGAAGTACTCAAAAATGACACCAAATGAGCGATTTTTCGCTGTGGCTGAGTTTGTACAGTTGCTGTTTTGCAGCTTGTATGTTCGATTCCAGCTTCCTCTTGTCACACGTCAGTATCATCTCAAATTTCCTTACAGTTAGTATGTACAAATGGCTCAATTTTGCTCTTGTGAAAAGGGCTTTGATTTGTCAATATGACCAGAAAAGTAAAGCATGGACTTAAGACATTTGCATCCAAACTATTTAAAGATTGTATTTAAAAATTACCCTCAGGTCTACAATCTACAGATATCAGTACAGATATCATCTTTACAGGTGTGTGAAGATTATTTGTTTTAATTGCTTAAAGGTAGATGTCTAGTGTCTGTGCTGACTAATAAATCATTTTAAAGATGTGGATGGTTAGATTTGTAAATAATAAAGCACGTTTGTGCAATTTGCATTTCCTCAGTAATAGGTTAATACAACTATATAGCAGTGTCAATAAGATATTAATCCGAGTGCAAAACATTTCAAACATCTCTTCAACAATTTCACATTTTATTGTTGAAGCACATCCTTTAATAAATAGGATTATGGAGACCAAGGAACACAGCAACTCTCCTTTTCCCATTAATATATTTTTCTTTGTTATCTAAGAACTTGCAATATCGAGTTGGGAGGCAGTTAGCTAAAGATAATTCACTATTTGATATTTAGTAATAAAAAAAATACCTAAGACCTTCAACTGCTGATAAAAAACCTTTGAAAAGAGAAGATGTTACAGTAATTGCACATTCTAATATTATAATAGTATCGATCTGTTCAGGAATAGACATTTTCCGATTTCCTTAAATTTACATGTATTTATACGATGTTTGTGCACCCCTTTGCAGTGGCTGGTCTTGAATGTTGTTATAGCCTATATAAATGATGAGGTAATACTTTATAAAAATAAAAAATAAAAACTCAATATTATATTGTTCTGCTTGGATCAGCTTCATTGGTAGCGAAACATATAGATTAATGTCAAAAACAGTATCTCAATCAGCTTTTTATTGCCAAGTTTGTGCAAAGATAGAGCAGTTTGACTTTAAATGTCCAGATATATCAGAAGACATTTCATAAACCTCTAAAGAAGAGAGCTGAAAGCTAAAGTAGCTGTTTTAAGTTAAGGTAAAGTCAAATGCTCAGAAAATATTCAAAGCTGTCAGAGGGATGAACATTAAGAATAACAGCTGATAATTTAAGCCAGTCCTTCTATCTAATTACGTTTTCTTTATAAATGTATTTGTTTCAGCTTTCTAAATTATTGACAAAATGTTTGAATCCCTCCGAAATCCTGCCAGTTGGGGTTTGTTGATTCTTCTGTCAAAAAACAGCACTCCAGTCGACATCTTACCTTTTGAACCCTGCTAAGTGTGTCACCCAGTTTGATAGAACCTTGGCTGTCACGCCGTGCAAAACGAGGATTTACTGCCTATTGAGTGGAATCCAAGTGTGTACTTGTAATGCATAAGATGCTGTGAAGCCTTGCTTCCAATGATGCAGAGCATTTAGCATTTATTCTTAGTGATCTATGAGGTTTAGAAAAAAACACCTTGAAAGGACAGTGGGGGATTAAAAATAAAACATGTTCTCGTAAATAAACAAGCTGATTAAAAACTACTCGGCATCTGCAGAGAAGAGCCAAAGCTACTCTTCAAATGGTACATCTGAGTTGTTTTCTTACACAAGACTGGCACTATTGTTACTGCAACATAAAAATGGTTTAGCATCATGGATCATGGCTTGTGAGTTTATTGTGTGTGACTGTGATGAATCAGAGCCGAATAGTTTGGTGAGTCTGCCTCCTGAGTCGGTGTGAGAACAGCCATTGGCCTCAGACGGATAAAAGTTTACCACTCTTCTCTCCTTTTCGGGCTTATATTGAACATAGAGTAAAGAAAAAGAGTCCTTTAAAAGAGAGCAAATTTCATGTTACATCTTCCTAAAACATACAATGTGTGTAGCTGCATTACATATATAAACTATTTGTTTTATTAACTCTAAACTATAGACACAAACTTTTTCATTTTACCCACAAACCTACAGTAATTTTATATATTTTCGTCTTGTACTCACCCGCAGGAAAAATAGTTATTATGTCAGTCATGCATCTCCTAGAATATTATTTCATTATTCCAATGAATAATTACCAAAGCGAAAATTGCCAAAAGTTAAATTCATATTGATTGCGTTGCTGGAGGTTATGATGATTAGATACCCCCCACACACTGCAGTCACCCTCTTTTTTTTTGTTTCTTCTCCATTTTAATTTTAATTTATAATGTTTTCTCTGAAACGTTAAAGACAGTCACAAGCAGAGCAGGTAAACTGTGTCTGGTGTGTGATGAGGGGAACTTGGCAATCTTAAAAACGGTTCCCTCGGCATCCTATAAGGGCAAGCCCTGTGATGGATGGGGATATGCACTGAGGCTCTGGGCGTACAGAACAGTTTCACTTAACAGCTTGGCTGCAGACGGCAGACATATTTGTAGACAATGTGTGGCACATTTTCTGCTCCGACGTTACGGTACAATTCCTTTGGCTTGTAACATATAAACAGTCTTGTCCAAGCTGGATCTGGCAATGTTGCCACAGAGCCTTGTAAAAATATTTATGGCTTGTGGCATATTTGAACTACTTTCAAACGAATGGGTTCTGAGTATTCGATTGATTTCAAATCATCTGCTCTCTGAAAGTTTTTCTTTGGGCGATTTTTCTGTGTATTTTCTTAAGAATCTTCCCAAAAACTTTGACGACCTTTCCTATCCCTGCTGCACAGCAATACCTCCATACCCTGATGCTACCAACACTATATGCATCAGTGGGTTTGAGCTTTTATGTATTTATTTCAGTGATTTCATTCTGCTGCGCAACCATGAAGACCACATTTGTGCAGCACACTCTTAATTGCTGTTCTGTCCATTTAGTCTCCCTATTATTTCATTGGCCCCCTTGGTTGCTTATATTATTAAATCATTTTGTTTTGTAAAACATTGTTTTTTACAAAACAACCATCCATCGTCCAATTATATATTATTCTGCATAAGTCTTTCATAGAATATTCCAATAAAATTGCTGTTAAAAATGAAAACAACAACAACCTAAAAATATTCCAGTAGTGTTAAACGCTCTGTACATGATCCAGCGGCGGGTGGAAAAGCATGCATCTGAACCAATAACTAGCGGATTGAAATTTCCCTGAGTTGTCAGAGCAAAATGCGGTGACAGACGTGCCCCCAATCATGTCTTGACTCATATCTTCCAAACCCAATGCTGCACCATTTCAAATGTACGGCTCGAAGGCAAGCGTGTGCATCCTGGCTTGCTCTCGCTGAGCATGGACGGATGCTGGCAGGAAGCAGTTATGGACTCGGATTTTTCATTGATGGGCCCATTTGATAATTAATTCCCAGAGTGATGCTCAGACTGCTGTTGCTGCTGTTTTATCAGGGTAAGTGGTGAGGGCAGTAAACAGTATGCAGACATTCCCCTAATTAAAAATGAGCCAGCGCTTTGATACATCCTCAATAAATCAAAAGTTAGTCCAATCAATTCCTACCACAACTTCTTACTAAAATAACATTTATATGGTGAAGATAATAAGATTTTTTTAAATATATAAGCTAAGTTCATATGTGACATAATTTTTAAACACAATATAGTGACTTTATGTATTGATCTCTGCCTTGGGTTTTAATTTTGAGGTTCATTTGCTCCCCAGAAACTTTCAGGAGTATCAATAACTTGTTTGTCTTGTAATTACATATTGATTCAACAAACTCAAGTTGCTGTTTACCTTTTTTACTTCACTGATTTCAACTTGAAGCTACAACAAATCCCTGCAGATATAAGGAGTCATAATATTCTCTTTGGAAGTGTACAAAAAACGTTTTAATTATCCTCCAGGTGATTATAACCTTCCCTGCCCTGCCTTCGTCTTGCACTGCGAGATGTAAACTCCTCACGCTTTATATATAAAAGCAACGTGTTGCCAAGGGAATCCAGCGCAACATTTCACATGCCACAAAACATGAACGCCCAGCACTCCTGAGTACCTCTCCAACACCTTCCCAGACAAATTAGACACAGCTGAGTAGCACTCAATGGGCTTCTCCCGAGGGAAATCATCACAAGACAATGGGCTTCTCATCTTTGTTTTATGTTCTGAGGGAGGAAAAATAGACAGAATGAGAGAGAGCGAGAGAGAGTGGGAGGAAGGCAAAAAGACTTGTGAAATTTCCCTTGAAAAAATACAGCTGAGAGACTGGCTGCATCTGACAGACGCAGAGCCATGAATGATAAGCAATGTCCTACAGAGTTTGCCAATGTGAATCCCAGACCTCATAGCTGCGGCGTTCTCAGAAGGATGATTACACGCTGAAGATGATGGATGTGGGACGAGGAGTGCAGGAGACAGGAGGATGTCCAGGCAGCCCTGTGGCGGACGACTTGCCACTGGCAGCTATTACTACAGCCTCATTACACATGTGGCATGATGTAAACTCTTTATCTTGTGGAATGAACAGTGGAGCAGAGATTTCAGCAGTCTTGCTCAATTAGGCTGAAATATTCACATCCCTTTCTTTTTAGGTGGGAGTCTGTGAGAGACTTTCAACTACAAACAAGGACATCATAAAAGAGGTGGTATCTTTTCCTGAGGAGTGCAAGCAAAAATAATAAAAATACAAAAAAAAAACTTTACATATCTTTCTAGGAACTGTCAAAATACAGCACATGCAAAAGGGAGAATCTTCTGAGAGAAAAGTCTCCTGCTCATTCTCAGCTTCAGCTTACAAATGTCGTATTAGCATATGATTTTTGGATGGGAGGAGGTGACATCAGACCCTGTTATCCAGCCGCACTGACCTGTGTCAAGTCATTGACCCGAACAAAACCGAGCGGATTTCCTGTGATGCTTCAACTCGTGAGTGGATGGAAATGACAGTTTGAGCAGTGAGACTGTCACATGTTTACCAAGTCAAGTTTCACACATAAAAATAAGACAGAGTAAAATCTAAAATTAGATCCTCTCTTCCATCGCCCGCCTCTCGCCGAGGAGGTTGATCGTCATTTGAATTGACTATTTATTTATCTGATTTGTGAAAAAACATGCTGCATTTAGTTTTGTCCTCTCACAAATATGCAAAGGTAACACACTTGAGAATGCCTGGACCACATCTTTTTGTTCATTCTTGACACAACTGACAAGAAAATCATGTTTAGATTCCCAATGCCTTTTTTTATTTTGGACGTTGCATCTAGTTATGCATTTTAAGTTGGTATCAAAAATGCATGAATATCTTGCAGTTTGTTTATCAGATCTATTTTTAAATATGTCTTAAAAGCTAACCACATGTTTCCCTTAATCCTGCACCTAGTCGTTCTGTCAACTTCAGTTTATGTCGAACTCATCAACAGTGCAGTCTTCGTGGGAGATGGCACAACTGAACTGAAGAAGCAGCCCTTTCTTATCTGCTTGCTGGTGCAGATTACTGTGTAAAGATTGTGTAAGATAAAGAAAATGAAGTATGATTTTTCTTCACTTATACTGTGGAGGAGCACTCAGCCTAACCCAGTAAATTAATTAAAACCAACAAGGGACAGCGCTGGCCTTGGAGGAGATTAGCAGCACAGACGCAGAGGGGGGATTTTATAGGAGAAAACAACAGAGACAACAACCATAACAGATATATTCACTTTGTATCAGCAGGGTATTTATGGTCCTCTCAGTTTATTAAGTCCATGTGTTTGTTAACCTGATGCTGGAAAGCGCACAGAAGACACATTTTCCACGAAGAGACCATGGCTTGTTTTCTCTGGGAAACAGCCACCTCAACATAAGTACCAAGAGTTTATTGGGTGTATCTTTATTTGCTGTGAAAGCTGGAGAGCTCCAGGCGGTTTCTATCCTTTATATTCTCTCTTTCACTTCTGTCCTGGACTAGCCATAATTCTCAGTCTGTAAGGTTAAAATAATGATATTTGCACACAAGGCAGAGCGATGCAGGTTAAAAACCAACATTTATACTGCTTCCACTCCAGCTGGCAAAAATTACTAAAACAGATGACTTTTGAGTTTCAGAACTGATTAAAGCACAATTAAGCTTGTAAGTCTTGCATAAAGAAATTATATGTGTATTCTCTGAATAGTTTGCTTTGGTGCTGGAATTGGGAAAATTAGATTTAGCAATGAAAATTTAAATCTAATGATGTAAAATATCTAGATACATCTACCGTTAGTTGAAACTGCTATGCCGCAGTCATATTCACTAGCTTCATTTATAGACAATTACCTTGTAAAATGAAACAAAATGTTAAATATTAAGTGAATATACAATAAATAAATAAAGGGTCAAGAAAAAACAAATCAGACATTGCTTTCTCGAATGATATTCATAGCTCTCCCCATAGCCTGAAGTTTGCTCCTTGGGATCCGATTGGATTCTTGGTCCAGAAGGAATACAAAGTCTCTTTTTGATGAACCATGAAAAAAAAAACCTTGTGATGGTGGCGTCCACCAAGTATCCAGATTAGAGGCCCTTTATTTGACATTCCCCATCTGCTGCTGTCAATCTTTTGCTAGTGTTTAACAGACAAAGTACATCTACATCGGTTTCTTCTACTTGTATTTGTGTTTACTTTTTGTCTTCTAAATCCCCCAGTCGGTTGTGGCAGATGCCGGCTCGTACTTAGCCAGGTTCTCCTGGAGGTTTCTTGCTGTTAAAGGGAAGTATTTCCTCTCCACTGTCGCTACATGCATGCAAAACCAAACAACACAGCACAAGCTGTCGTCCACCGTCTCCGCGTGCTAGTCCAAGGAGAGCAACTGATTCTATGCAATCTGATTGCTTTCCTTTAATTGGAAACGTTTAAACTCAATTGAAAAATGAACAAAATGCTAAGAACTTTTTGATAACTAAAAACAGTTTAAATTTGATGATCAGAATTAAGTTAATTTTTGTGAAATGCCTCGAGACGTGCTGTAAATTGGCTTGATATGAGTAAACTGACTTGCATCTAATTAAATGACATTTACTGACATGTTCTAATATTGTAGCGCAAGGTGACCTCATGTGATGATGCTTTTCACTTTAGCCACTCCATTTTGGGACCTTTCGCTTACCAATCTAAGGAACCCAAGCAGATTGCATCGAGTAATTGACTTGCAACATTCACTCCTCTGGAATCAGCAGACCGGAACAATGGCTTTTGTTGTCGTTTACTTTACAGCAATCTCTCATACTGAGCATGCATGTAGCGACAGTGGAGAGGAAAAAAACCCTTTAACAAGAAGAAACCTCCAGCAGAACCTGGCTCAGTACAAGCAGCCATCTGCCACGACCGAGTGAGGGTTTGAAGAGACAAAAAACTAAATTACATGCACAGGATACTAAAAAAACGGTTTATAGCAGCAGTAGAGTGTCACTGGAAGCATCTCAGCCAACAGAATGCCAAACCAGGTGTGGCTAGAGAGAAAACAAAAAGTTAACAAGGTTGAAATAACGTCAACTAAACCAGATTGGACAAAGGAGGAAAGTAGTTGAGAGAGAAGTGGTCAGAGTGTGCTCCAGCAGTGTGAGCGCATAGCAGCATAACTATAGAAAAACTTAAATAACCTAACCCTGTAGAGTGAGACATGAAGAAGGTAGACCAAAGGAGAACAATCTTTATCAAAAAAGAAGGTTTAAGCCCAGATTTGAAACTAGACAGGGTGTCTTCCTCACACACTAAAGCTGGAAGCCGGTTCCACAGGAGAGGAGCCTGATAACTAAAAGATCTGCCTCCCATTCTGCTTTTAGAGATTCTAGGAACCACCAGTAAACCTGCAGTCTGAGAGCAAAGTGCTCTGTCAGGGACATAAGAAGTAATCAGATCTCTGATATATGATGGAGCTTGATTAGTGAGGGCTTTATATGTCAAAAGAAGAATCTTAAAATCTATTCTAAGTTTGACACGGAGCCAATGAAGGGAAGATAAAATTGGGGAGATATGATCTCTCTTTTTAAGTTTCATCAGAACTTTTCATCAAACTATATTTTGCAAACTTCCTGCTAATAAAAAGTTACAATAGTCCACCCTTGAAGTAACAAATGAAGAGATTAGTTTTTCAGCATCAGTCCTAGGGAGAATATTTCTAATTTTTGCTATAGAACTACATAGTCCGACATTGTTTTTGCAAACTCAAACACGGAACCAACACTAATTTTAGCAACGTTTCTGACTATGGATGTCAGAGTCTGCTTCTCAGTGGGTGTATCGCTGAGTGGGGAAAATCGATTTGAAACGTTAACAGGTTGGTGGTGAGCCCTAGGCTGGGTTCTGGGACTATGCTTTCTGCGTACAGTCACCCAGCCAGGCTGCTTACCAAGCTGCGTGGGAACTGCTAGAGGACCACTAGGGGAGCCTGTTCTTGTTGGCTCCACACTAGCTAAAGGGTCTCGGCTATCTGCGGGTGTTTCAACAGCGAAGAGCCGAGTTTCCAATTACCGTTTGTAAAAACCTCAAGTGGAGAAACAGAAATGTGTAATTAATGTGTTTAGAATTAGCTAGAAACGTCTCAGTACAGACAATTCAAAGTAATAAGAGAGAGCGCGGAGCTAGCAGACGCTAACAGACACACAGTGTAACGACACAAAGTGACGTTGATACCTACCAACGTAGTCTCTCCCCCGGCACTGTTATTAGCTGAGCATTTTCGTTACCATAACTGACAGACTGGGAGCAGCTATATACTGTGGATGAAACATGAAGCCTCGGTTGATGAATTTTCTGTTCTTACATTCTATCGTCACTGAAACATCGATATCTTGTTTGTTTGAAATAAAAGATGACTATCCAGCCTCAGATGCAAAGTGCTGAAGCTTGGGATTTGAAGGTACCAACAGAAGCAGCTTATTTGATAAAAATCAAATAAAAGACCCTCAGATTGTGTGAAGAACTCTTGCTCTGAGTGTTGGACCAGTTTTAGTCTGCGAGGCAGAAACCCTGTCTAGTTTCAAGGCGAGGCTAAATACCTTCCTCTCTGATAAAGTTTATAGTTAGGAAGAGGTAGAGAAGACAGCCTAATCCGGTTGGCGGAAGAACTGTAGTCTAGAGTCTAGACAGACGGTTCTCCTTTGCTCTACCAACTTCTTGTCCCCCTATGGTAATTAAACTATTTTTATAGTTATTCTACAATAGGCTTAGGCTCCCAGCGGACAATCTGACCACTTCTCACTCTGCTACTTTCTTCCTTTGTCCAATCTGCTTTAGTTATCTGTATTTCAACCTTGTTAATCTACTTTCTCTTAGTGTTTTTCTCACCATAGTGGCTACACTTGGTCTGGCGTTCTGTTAGATGAGACAGCTTCTTGGAGGAGGACATGGGCTGAGACGCTGCAAGTGATGTTCTACAACTCCTGCTAAAAACTCTCTTTTTTTAGTTTCCTCTGCTTCCATTTCTGTCTTCTGTCTGTTCAAAACTCCAGTTGGTCGTGGCAGACGGCTGCTCTATGTAAAGTCAACAACAACACAAGCCATTGTTCGCTGTGAGTGTGCTTAATCCAGAGCAGTGAATGCTGCTAGTCAATGACTTCATGCAATCTGCTGGGTTCTCTTTCATAGCATTTGTTTCGTGTCTCACTATGGGAACGCCCTCAGCGTGACCGCATCAGAAGCTCCAATTACACTCCGCCAGCCTTGATTGTCTGGAAATAATTCTGTCAGTGCCAGGGACAGGGGGCATGACCCGCCCCCTACCTATATATAGGACCGGTCCTGCACAGACAAATCTTTCAAAAACCTCTTCTCGGTATGAGCAGAAGTTAAGACTGGTTTCTCGCTTTCGCCTGCTGTTCTGGAGCTTAGCTTAACTGTCTACAGATACGAGTGCAAACTCTATCGCTGGGCGCTTGGTTCCAGATTGGCAGAGTGTGCCGGGACAAAACCAGCGTTTAGTCTGTTGCAAAACAGCACTGCTAGCTGTGAGGAACTGTGCGGGGTAGAAATACGCTTCACTGTTTTTCAATCGAGTAGCAATACTCCATCGGTAGCAATACCAGCAGAAGAAGCAATACTTCACGATTTAAAAAAAGCAACACTTTACGCGAGCATTTAGCATGGACGCCAGAGAGGCTGACGCTAAAGCTGGCAAAAACCCGCGAGCTTGCTTGTGTTACGTGTCTTGGTTTAAGGCATGCCCAAGCTGCCCTCGAGTCATCGGAGTGCTCTCACTTTAGTCGGCTCTTCCTCAAGGTGCTGCGTCGCCGTCTGGCCCGTCAGTTGACACTGTCCGGAGGCGAACCCCATCCGGACTTCTGCTGCAGCTAGCCAAGAAACGGCGGCTTGAGGACTGACACCGGTCCCTGATGCAGAACCAGGACCAAGCTAGGGCGATACGCTGTTAACCCGTTGCCTCTGGATGAGAGCGGCCATAGCTTCACAGCTTACCTGCTCCATTACCCCATGGCAGGTGATGATGACGCAGACTCGGATGCAGGTTCAGAGCTTCTCATCACAGACGAAGATGAGGATGATGAACCGCCTCTGGTGCTCCCAGGTCGGATTGCAAAACCTGCACTTTCGGGCGTCAGCCAGGCTGGTGACGGTTACTTTTCTTCATCTGCCTTGGATGTGGACCTGTATGACGTGTGTAAACACGCCGTAGCGAAACTTAATATCCAGTGGCCCGAAGTTCAGGCTGAAGAAGAGAAAATCACGTTTCGATGGCAAAAAGCTGCTAAAAGCCAAAAGAACTGGAAAGCAGTTCCTGTCTTTCTTCCCTGAGTTGCTGGAGGAATTTTCAGTTTCCTGGCGCAACAAACCTTACAGGGAAAAGCACCCAGTTGCGAGGGAATGGAAAACCACGGTCTCCGCCAAATGGCTCGAGTTGAACTAATGGTGTCAGCGCACCTTCACCCGAAAGCTTCGATGTCCTCGGGTGGGTCGGCTCCATCCCTCCCTTCAGCAGCGGACCGCTTCCAATCAAACCTGACAGAGAAATGCTACAAGGCAGCCGCTTTATCAGTTCAGGCCATGAACGCCTCTTCCATGCTGACGGCGTATCAGGCGGAGCTGGAGAAGGAGATGACTTTATCACCGGACGCTGCACTATTGGAAGAAGTTTGCATCATCACTGATCACTGCCTTCAGCTCCATAAAGTGACGAGGGTTAAACTTAATCACACTTTCCTAAATGGAAAACAAGGACCTCCTTGACACCCCCATCACCCCGCATGACCTGTTTGGTGCAGCTGTTACATCTATGCAGAAAAGGTGTGAGGAAAAGAAAAGGGATGATGAAGCTTTAAAGCTGTGTCTCTCAAGACGGGTCCTGGCGCACACATCCACCGGTCCCACATCCCAGCGCCAAATCTTCACCCAGGGTGCTGCCTCCCACTTTCAGAATCCCGAAAACCCAGGCAGCCGAAAACCCAGGCAGCCGCTAATCCTTCCCCCGAAAATTACAGCTGCTAAGGGCTCGTGGCCGAAGAAACCCGAAGCCGCTCGCCTGGATCAGCCGCCGCCCACGTCCACCCAGAGGGTGAGGAGGAGGAAGCGTTTGGCCTGAAAGCTTTTTGGAAGTCGTAGAGCGAGCAGGACTCGTTCTCAGACACGGCTCCGTTACCGAGCCCTTCCATAGAGTTCAGCAAAGTGCGGCGCACGAGCGAGGGGATGTTCAAGCCCCTGCAGGGGGATGTCCCGCATTGGGCCCAGTTCATGTCCCACAAGCACTGTTGTATGTCACAAAACATTAAGTTGGCGCATCCAGGCGAAACGCCGAGGGCGGAGCTAAAAATATTGCAAAACAAACAAATACCAATAAAAGGGGATATGGTTTGTAGCTACCTGAAAGGGGCGCGGCCTCTCTACCCGACAAGTAGTCTTCTGACCGAGGGAAACCGTTGCGCACGCGCGATGCTAGTCGACACGTTTTGCAAGCCAACACGGGTCCTCTGTAGAGGAGTTTCCATCCAGGAGATCTGTGCCGTAGCAAGCTGGGCCTCTCCCCATACATTTGCTCGGTTTTATAAGCTCGATGGCACAGATCAACCGCTGGCTCATTCAGTGCCTAGCTTGGCATCAGAGGCACCAAGCTCCCATCAATGAGTTATATTGTCATTAGTTGGTCTTGGGTCTGCATCGCAATCCGGGAATCATGATTTTCTCATAGTAAGACACAAAAGAAATGCTATGTTAGAGAACTTTAGGTTACTTTCTTAACCCCGGTTCTCTGAATACCATGAGTGAGTGTCTCACCTAGCCACCCTCCTTGCTCATTCGTAGCGAGGAAGAGGGTGTGAGTTTTTAGAATGATTTGTCTGGGCAGGGCCGGTCCTATATATATAGGTTCAGTCGATTCTTGAGTCTTGATTCTATGACCAGATTCGTCCTTAAAAGTACCACATTACCAAAACAAGATTAATCAAAATATACAGTGTATAAGTTCTGTAGGGGGTAAGGGGTTGTTCCACTGTGTCAAAGCCAAAGCAAAGTAACAACTTTTTATTTCTCAAATTAGAAACAAATTGCTTTGTGTGAAATTAAATGGTCTTAAGAGTTGAGTGACTTTCCTGCAGTCATTGATGATATGTGACAAATTATCTCTGCATAGGACCTTCATACTAAATTGATAATAGACTTTGTCCACCTCTACAAGCAAAAATATTCACAGTCATAAAACTTTCAGGCCTAAGGGAGTCCGGCACATATTTTATCTTTTCTTTAAAACAGAGAGTCGACTGCGACAGCGTCTCCCCTGAGAGAGGAGCTTCTTTTGAGTCCAACGTAATGGGTTACAACACAGAAACTGAACTTAGTCTACTAAAAATATTTCTTGTGTGTATGTTCTTGGCCATCTGCTGCAGAAAGGTTCTGCCTATTTATTGTATTCTCAAGGGTTTAGTTTTACATAGGTACCAACTAATTAAACCTTTTTTTAAGCAGTTCAGCAGAAAACACGCAAGATGAAAGCAGACAAAAGATAACTTCTCCCTCTGGGGAGACACAATTTATCCAGCCCTCATAAAGTTCCAAGACATGTACTGTCTGAGTGAACATGATTAACACCAGGGGATAATATATTAGCTCCTGGCATCTGTCCAGTAACAATATATTTAATTAAAGTAAATGATATTAAAGGATAAACTGTGACTTATATTGAATGGCTTCAACCATAAACTACTTTACAGGCTGAGTCATTTCCTGTGGAGAACTCGTTAAATAAAATGGTTCCAGGAGGCAGGGACATGAACAACACTGTATTCTCTTTCTGATATTGCGTAATCTATACATGTTAATGTATCTGTATGCGCAAGATCATATCTCCATGCTAATTCACTACTTTTGACGTCCACACTCCCCTTTCTGCCCCGGTCCGATCGGACCTCTGACAGAGCATCACAGAGGTCAGGGAGTCTGCAAGACAGGCTGCCGGGCTTCTGATCCGCTGGCTGCATCGACATGTACGCGTGCAAACCGACATATGCAAATTCAGAAGCGCAATTTACACCGGCCCCCGGCGGGAGACAGTATAGCTGACTGACAAATACAGACCCTCGTTCCAGAAGCAAATGGACACCGTTTTTGCAGAAGTATCAAATTTACATCCACTTAATGCTAATGTGGTTTTTCCAGGGTGAGATTCCCGACACAGATGGTGCTCTAGTTCCAGGTTGATGAGTGTGTTTTGAAGGGACGCGGCGAGGAAAACAACTGCGTTATTAAATCAGCGAGACAACATATGTTTTGATGTTTTCCAGCTTAACTTTGAGTTTCTGTGAGACATCTCTGTCCTTTTAGAATATACTGTTAATATACTGCTAAAGGTGCAGAACACAAAGTAAATTGAGTGTATTTATGTCAAATAAGAAAAAAGGTGGTTAAACTGCAAAAAATTCTGACTCTAAACATGTCGAAACTTCAATTTAACATATTTTTCTTGTAGTAAAACTAAAATATACCCCTTCAAGACATTTCTTCAATAAGTATTTTGTAAAACGCCAATTCAAATACTAACAAACTGATCTGAAAATATGAATTTAGGCAGCTAGATAGGTCTATCTACCTGCATTACTTCAATTTAATAATATTACTTAAAGCAACACTAAGTAATTTTTGTGATTAAATGACACCTCTGTCAAGGCCCGAAGGTGTTCGTATGGCTTAAACCGACTCTAAGAAACTTTGAGGAAGGTGGCAGGAACCCTGCCACACTAAACAACTACAAATGTGCTGACTGCTTTACGGCATACGTCACTTCCCCCGTTTCTTATTTTCAGGATCATCATCTGACATTGTTACTCCAAAATTAGATTCATTACCTCATAACTATTCGTCCTTCACACAGTCAATGGAAATGGAGACGTACTTCAGTCCAACTGCAGGCGACTGGGAGATCAGGATTTTACGACGCTACACGCTGGTGCTCATGGGAAATGTAGTCTTCTTTAGGCAAAACCGTACCGCTTTTGTCCTCTGGCCGCCAAAATCGACCAAAACTGGAACTTGTTTAGTTTTGCTTTACGTTAAGATAAAAATTAATAAAATGTTGTAAAATTATTACCAGGAAATCTACTGAAATCTGAACTGAACCTGAAATACCTGTAATGATTAATAAGGATTGTATGCATTGTGAAAAAATTTGATTAAATACTTTTAATATTCTTTAAAATTGTTTGTTCTTCCAAATCAAAGAAAATAAAAATTCAGGACCAGTAAGTGTAATATTGGACTTTCCAGCACCTCCTCCACAGGAACACTCGAGGCTAAAGAGTAGAGAGGCTACTCATTCACAAATAAATGTACGCTGGTATGGTCAGAAAATGCAAGCTCAGAAAAAGCCATTATGCCTTCTACTGCCAAAATGACATCATAGCTGCTTTTTTTGCCACTTAGCAGCCGGATCAATAAAAATTCTCTGGGATCGTTTGCACCCTCCGCAGCTCAGTTTTAGGGTTGCTTCTTGTCCATCACTGACAAACAGCTGCTTCTGTAGCGCGCAACCAAAAAAGACAACTCGTTTAGGGTCAAGCCATCATTTTGTTCAGCCTAATTGAGTGCAGCTCCTGCCTTCTGATGTATAGATTTTGAATTATTCTGGATGAGATCATCAGCTGACTGCGATGACACAAAAATCGAACGCTTACTTGAATTTTGCAAGAATTTTATTGACCATAGAAGAGATCCAGTGATGCCTGTTTGCAGTTATGTCAGTGTTTTATTTATGCTGTTTTAATTTCCTTGAACTAACACTTTACAAAGATACACTATCACAGATAAAATATGTGTGATTGGCAGAGAAATCCAGAGGCAATCTAGAAGTCAAAAGGATTTTAAATCTACTTTAATTCACTTGAATTCAAGGAAGTTCACACCAATACAAAAGAATTCAGTTGGAGCTTTAAAAATATAAATATATATGGAAATAGTATAATTACACACAATGCTACAGTCACACATTGGGCTTAGTTTGATTTACAGGTTGTCGATTATTATCTTGAATCAACTGTCTCCAAACACGTTAATGGAAAGTTTGATGAAAGGAAAAGTTTGCTAGTTAGGCAAGCAAATTAGAAGTTAATCACCTTTAAAAGACTCACATGATGTGGACTAAAACTGGATGTAATGCCTCACCCCATTCAGGCAGATCCACAACATGCAGTTCTATTGTAACATTTCCTCCTCTTTTCAGGTGGATGTAATTTAGGTTTGCCTCTGCATTAATCTAAAGAAAACCAAGGAGATGATTGTGGACTTCAGAAGGGGCAAGCATGCCCACCTCCCCCTGCACATGGGAGGATCTGCGGTGGAAGTGGTCAACAGCTACAGGTACTTGGGTGTACACCTGAGTAACAACCTCACCTGGAGCAACAACTGCTGCTGCTCTGCTGCAGACAGGAAAGTGTAAAACCACCAGACTGAGAAACAGCTTCATTCCTGAAGCTGTGAGACTCTCAAACACACGCAAGGACAGTTAGAAATGAAAAACAGTTTCGCACTGTTCACTTTAATATCACACTTTAAAATGTCACTTTAAAATGTCAATTAATACGTCACTTGCACTCTGAATTTTCATTGCTGCTGTGTCCGAAGTCCCATATCGTAGATTCTGTGTCCATATTGTAGATTTTGTGTTGTTAAATCCTATTTCTCGTATAGTTCTTTATATTTTATTATACTATTTGCACTCCGAACTTTCATTGCTGCTATGTCCGAAGTCCCATATTGTAGATTCTGTGTTCAAATCCTATTCTCGCATAGGTCTTATAATTTATTATAGTATTTAAAATTGCTATCAGGGTGTAAACTGGACCGGGGGATTAGAATTTCGTCCCACCTCATGTACCACATGTGATGTGATGACAAATAAAATTCCTTGATTCCTTGATTCCTTGATCCCGAACCTAGTTATTAAATTCTTATGTAAGTACTCCAATTCACTTGTATAGTGTATAACAGTGGGTCCCAAACTTGCGTCACGGGACAGTAGGGTGCCACAGCACACCGTTGGAGAACCAATGGTGTATGAGGCAGAAAAGTCCAGTAAATGTCCATTTAGAGACAATCAAAGTTGGTTTTTCATTTAATTAATCGTTCTTATTTTAATTTTTATCAAATTATAAAATAGAGATTTCTTGCTGTTAAAGGGGAGTTTTTCCTCTCCACTGTCGCTATATGCAAGCTAAGTATGAGGGATTGCTGTAAAGTCAACAACAACACAAGCCATTGTTTCTGTCTGCTGATTCCAGAGGAGTGAATGCTGCAAGTCAATGACTCCATGAATCTTCTGGGGTTCATTAGATTGGAAACTTATGTATATGATGTATCTTTGATTTTAATTGATTTTCTTGTAAAATGCCTTGAGACGACATCTGCTGTAAATTGGCGCTATATAAATAAACTGATTCTGGATTCTTAAGGCATATTTGACTGATAATACACTTGTCCTTATAAGAAAACTATTGGATTGCGTATAATCTCCACGTCGATATTCTGATTCTGGGCAAATGTCGGTGAGAAATTAAACTTCTTTAAATAAAAGGATCCAAGACAAACTGTTTTTCACATTCATCATTTTCTTATCAACTCCGTCCTAAACATATTTACTTCGGGAAGCATTTGATGCCATCGGTTTGAGTGAGACACACACATCAGCTTCCCTGCACCCGCCTGCGAAATCACACAAAGAAGGAAAAACAAGGATCTATAGCCTCTTAATTGCCTTAGCGTCCCGCTGAGCTTGTGTTTGTGCTCTTCTTGCCTTTCTCACCTTTCTAGCCTCATCACAGACTAGCAGAGTAGAATACAAATGCCTGTAGTCCTCCCTCTCCATCCCCTCCCCTCTGCCCCCTCTCCAAGGACGGTCAAAGACGTTTTCCAGAGTAAGATAAGAGTGATTTCAGCCGACATAACATGTCAGTTCCTCGCATGAGCGCCAGTGGGTGTTCCCTGGTCGAAGCCACAGTAAGATTGAGACTTTGTACGCATATATTTGACTTGCTGTCACAGCTCTAGTGGAGTGGTTTGGTGGAAACAAAAAAAAAAACACACCCATATTTGTTGTTCTTTATCATGGCAACAAAATTCCAAGAATGCAGAATTTCAGCTGATGAAATGCCGGTTATGTCACATATTTTTGTGACCCGGGCGAAAGGTATGAAAGATAAGCCTAACAAAGAAGGCAGTAGCTTAGATTACATGTCAAAATGTCAGAGTGAACGATGAACATTGAGGGATACAAACAGAAATGTATTCAATTATTCAATTATTAGAGAAGTCTTATTCGACATATAAACCTTCCTGACTTTCTTTACGATCCATTCTCCAAGTCCGTCATCAAATAGTGAAGTTATTTTAATTTATACAATTTATTTTTAATTTTAAACATGTTTGGTTTTCAACTGGGTTAAAGCTAATTGTTTTTTGATTGTTTTTTTACAATTGTCCGTTCATCCTTTCTTTATCCAAATTATTCCTATGAAAATAATCCCACGTTTTCATGTTTTCATTTCCATAAATCTGGTTTGTGTTTATTTTTAATTTCGGAGGGATCTTTAACCATATTTGCAAACCTAAACAAAACATTATGTTTGGAGTGGCATTAAGATAGTTTAATTTAATATTTTCTATATTTCATTGGTTTCTGTAAAGTTCTTTAGCAACATCTAAGTGTGATTCTGTGTACTTTTGCTTCAGCAGTGGCAAGTCCTTACTTTTTGATAAACCTTTCTTTTTGATAAAACATTTCAGTAGGAATACCTTGTCACAGCTTTTTTGTGAAACCTTGTATTCTTCTCACCCAAAAGATGGCTTTGAAGGCAGTTGCTGAAAACTGTAAAAGCTACAAAATATTTATACTACAATCAATATGATTTGTCGTTCCTTTCAAAATCCTGAAAATGTTGCTCTATGTTTTGAGTCTAAATGTCTTCTTACATTTAAAAAATATATATTTATTTAACATTTATTACCTTTTTCAAACCATTTTATCCCAAAAATACAAACGTATGAAGATTTGCTAAGAAAAATGTTAATGTAATTAGTGTTTATTTTCTACACTGAATGAACTGTAATGCCATCAGACCGTATTTGAGCTCCATCTGGGGAACCTGACAGGGATGGTGTGGGTTTATGACCATGATCGGCGACATTATTTGGCTCCAGGAGGACAGAGAAGAGGAAGGTGATTAAAAAGCTGAATGGAATGTCACACCTAATAGATACAAAGCTGGCGAAAAGAAATAGGAAGCAAGAGCAGACGGTGGAAGGGACAGTGAAAGGGAGGAGATGAGATGCGATGGAAAAAAAATAGGTCTGCCTGAATATGTGTGTGTGTGTGTTTGCAGGAAGGACCTGCAGAGAAATTGAGGAATATGTGGCTGTAGGTGTTCTTGGCTCCCCCAATTTCAGGTGTAATCACTAAGACACAGAATGAAAGTTAAGTGGTCTTGACAGATTCCCCATGAGACCCATTTTCCCAGACTTTTCCTACTTTTCTGTATAAGACCAACAAGATGAGATTTACAGCTACAAAGTCTGCAGAACAGCCAATAGGAAACCTTGCATTTGCTGGCGTTTTTGAAACATCTAGATGAAAAAACTCTTATATGTCACAATCCAGCTGAATGATAAAAAAAAAAAAAATGAAAAGTGAAAAACATATATTGTCATTTTTCACTTTTAGCTTTACTCCATATGCAGTACAACATATTCAGTGCATCGATGGTGGCTGCACCAGATTAGATTGAATTATATCTGTATGAAAATGTAATCCTACTGTTGTGAGAAAAAATTTTAACTATTCATTTCTATATTGAAATATTTCTAATTAGCTAATCCTCAGAAACCCACAGATTTTGTTTTGTTTGTATCATCTGTCTGCATTTTTTTTGGTATTAAGCTTTGTATGATTTAAAGTTGTACGACCATCTGTTTCGCCACAGCTCTTATTTTGTGCTGCCAGTGGAAGGTATCTCCCCTAACGACTGTTTACCTGCCAAATCCTGAGTGCTTGTCTTAGTCCCATTTCAAGAGTTGTCCTGACAGACTTCGCTTGGCTCTATGTGAGCCTGCCATCGAACACAGTAAAAAAACAAACTGCCTCAGGATGTTTGTTGACGGACCTAAGTAGTGGACAGTTGTTTCAGCATTTTTTTGTACAGTTTGAAGAACTTTGTAAAAGTTAAGGCAGCTAGAACATTGGCATCACCTCATTTGAGGTAACATGTCATCATTCCTGCATAACTGACTTTCTTACAGGCAGAAAACAGCAGGTGAGGCTGGGAAAGTGTACTTCAGTGACCCGAACCATCAGCACGGGTGCTCCACAGGGTTGTGTACTCTCCCCACCGCTCTTCTCGCTGTACACAAATGACTTTACCTCCATGGACTCCTCTGTTAAAATCCGGAAATTTGCAGATGACACAACAGTCATTGGTCTCATCAATGACAGTGATGAATCTGCTAACAGACGGGAGGTTGATCAGGTTGTCCTCTGGAGCAGTCAGAACAATCTGGAGCTGAACACAGCAAAAACAGTGGAAATGACCGTGGACTTCAGGAGGGGCCCCCCAACCCTGCCAGCCCTCACCATCCTACACAGGACTGTGATGGCTGTGGAGTCCTACAAGTTCCTGGGCACAACAATCTCCAAGGACCTGAAGTGGGACAGCAACATCAACTCTGTCACCAAGAGGCCTCAACAGAGGAGGCACTTTCTGTACCAGCTGAGGAAGTTCAACCTAGCCCAAGAGCTGATGGTGCAGTTCTACACAGCCATGATAGAGTCCATCATCACCACATCCATCACAGTGTGGGGCAGTGCTCTCACAAAACACGACACCAAGAGACTGCAGCGCATTATCAAGTCTGCAGAGAGGACAATCGGTGTAAAGCTGCCCGCACTGCTGGACCTGCATGCCTCCAGAACCAGGAAGCGTGCAGAGAAAATCATCACCGACCCGTTTCACCCTGGCCGTCACCTGTTTCGGTGCCTTCCATCAGGCCGACGCTTCAGCCACATGAAGACCCGTACCACCACCTACAGAGAAGCTTTTTTCCAACTTCCATTATTCTCATGAACAATTGAACAATTTATTTATATATTTTTATAACTTCTATAGTTTTTATACTGCACAAAACTGAACTTTAAAAAAATATATTAATTACACATGCCAAATGTTACAAATGTTTCTTTACTATATTTTTTGTGCACTGCAAGCATCTGTGTAACCAAAAACAAATTCCTTGTATGTGTGAGCATACTTGGCCAATGAAGCCTGATTCTGATTCTGATTCTGATTCTGATCCTGATTAAAAAACAGAAAAAATCAATATGAAAAGGTTTTCCCTTCCATGGTGCATTGCTATTCATTGCTTATTTTATATAATCTACAACTAAAGCAAACAAAAATGAAAAGAATGCACTCTTATTGTTTTGACCTTCCTAAAAATAATAAGACCATATGTTTTTGGTTTTCTTCCAGCTTTAAACATTTAAGGAACATTTCTTTCATCCTAATTTCATTGCAAAATAACAACATAAGTCAGAATGGATGGCGAGTGTATGAGAGCAGCAGTTTTGAAGCGGATTTCAGTCCATGTGTGTTTTGATCAGACCTGGCTGGATGTTTACGGTCATTATCCCACTGGAACAGGAGCGTGTAAAAGATTTCCTCCAAGCTCTGAGGCTATATTTAGCTTCATCGATCTCCCCCTCAACTCTGACCAGCAGTCCCATCCATGCTGAACAAAACCACCCACTTGGCATGACCCTGCCTCCACAGTCTTTACATTGTGTGGTGTTCAGGGAGATGTTAAATATTAGTTGGATCTTGAATGTTGGCCAAAGGTTTCATGTTAGCCTCGTCTAACCCAAGCACTTGTTTGTCTGAGCTACAGCTCGCCAGTTGGAAACAAGGCCTTCAAATGATTTACGATCAGCGACAGCTCTCTTATTTCCACCCTTCTTTGAAGGTATGAATAATTGTTGCAGTAGATGCCTCCTCTCCTTCTCTGATTGGGGCTGTCTTTACAGAAAATGTCAACTGATGTAGACTACCATGTAGTGGCTGAGCTACACTTTTATTCGTGGAGGTCGGAGGGTGGCCAAGGTTATTTCAGGGGGTCCATAGACTATGTCAATAAATTTGTTTCTCAAACAATCAATTGCAATTGGACTCTCTAAACATTGAAACATATTTAAGTACATAATAAGCATACAGAAAATTAGATTTGTTTATGTAATTTGGAGTTAATTAACAATATTCCAAATGAAACACACAATTTAGGAACAATTTTTCAACAAATAACCATTTTACATGAATGGAAATGCACACAAATTCACTTACACAAAATAACACACAGTTACTCACTTACTCAAAAAAAGGCATCAACTGATCAACAAGCAATTTGACACCATTGCCAAGAGGAGATAGTGCACGTTTTAACTGACCAGAGATAGTCTTGCTGTCAATCTACCTTATACAGGTTCAGAAAACCCTAATCCTTCGGTTGTGGTGAGAATCAGCTAAATAATTCACAAACTCATCCATGCTGAGGGCCCGTGTCACCCTTGACTCAATACTGAGAGTCCCCATGTGACTTTACCTGTCATCAGCCATTGTTGTCCTGAGGTGAGTCTTGATCAGTTTTAAAGCAGAGAAGCTTCTCTCACAGTCGCTCCACAGCTGGAGCTTTTTCTCCCAAAATTATATATGTTTTTATAAATGATACTTTGTTCCAAATTTAAACACAATTAACTTAGGATATGTGATTATTATTAATTTATTGGTCATCACCCCTATTCCCCTCTATTGTCTTCAGCACCACTGTATATATATATATATATATATATATATATATATATATATATATATATATATATATATATATATACATACATCGACATGCCTGCCACTCAGGGAAAATAAAATAATTATTTTTATTTTTTTTACAGACACGCAATGATGTTAAATTCCAGCTTCCAAATCATTTTCTCGTTATATTTAATTTAAGACAACAAAACATGAAATGGCTGATTTTCTGCTTGTTTAATTCCTCTCAAATAATTAAAGTTAAAGTACAAGGCTCTGCAACCCAAATGAAATGTGGACGTGGAGCAGCTGGTCATCTGTATACATCATGAGATGTAACGTTAACTTTTTACCCATAGCAAAACGATCTCCTGTCTGAACACAAAATTTATTTGAATCTGTCACTCATTAGGAAACTTACTTTAGAATCAGGATCTCACTCTCAGGTGGGGGGTGTGGGGGAAGATTTCTGTACTGACGATGGAGAGGGGAGTGGGTGTATGTGCGCAAGGGTTGGGGAGGGCCTTCCGCCTGTGGCAGCATCTGCTGCTTGAGAAAACTGGGCTGGGTGATTCTGCTTTCAGGTATCACACAGCCTCTATTTATGCTGAACGGCAATTAGCCCATTTTTGGCCCCAAAAGTCTCCAATAACGCCAAATCTGCCTCTTCTTGTTTGAGTAAAGTGGATTACAACTCTTTGTGGTACATAGCGCCAACTACTGGACCGGAGAGACTTAATGGTGCTACCCCGGCCCCCCTTCTAGCTCCGCCACTGCTACCATGTTTTAGACGGGCCGCAGGTTATCTACGTCTCCTCTTTGAATGGAAGCTCTGAAATCCTGAAGATTTTTTTTTTTTTTTACCTTTCTGTTATAAATGTTTACATCATATTTTATTTGTATAAAATACCCAAGCACAGAGATATGGAATGAGGAATAAGGTATGGGAAATAAAGGCAACTATAAGCAAGAGCAAAATGATGACTGCATGGGAGACAACAGAGAAAACATACGGAACAATAAAACAGAAAATAATAAAGGTGAGAGGAACAAATGAACAAAGCAGGGATGAAGGAGAAAAAAACAAGAAACTGATATACTCAGTAAACAGACAGAAACATTACTCTATAGAAACAAATCTATGCACAAGCGTTGAGGCGATGCAACACAAAGAACAAACTAAACATCAGATCTCAGAGAGACATACATTAAAAAATGCATAACTTTTAAAGAAAAAAGTCCAAAAATCAAGAATGAGATTTAATAGACAACATAAAAAAGAATCATAAAAGATCAAAAACAAGCACAGATATCACTGAAATTCCCCAAAACAACAAACGATCACAACATTAACTTTTTGGCGGTGAAATTAAAAAAAAGACATGAAAAGGGTTTCAATGGTGCATGTTTTTGTCCGACTCATAATTTTTTTATGTTGCACATGAAAATATTCGTAAAATCCTTCAAGCCTGACATATTGCTTTTTAATATGGAAAAAGGTCAAATGTTTTATCAACATAAAACAAATCAAACAACCTCACAGCGGCAGCGAGGTGACATTTTTCCTAATGGTTTTCTTGGGAAAATGTTAATACAATCCTTGTATTTAACTGTTGTTGTAATATAGGAAATATAGTGAACTAGCCTAGTGCAAAAAAAAAGAGTCCAAATCAACCTTCAGAGACTCTTTAAGGGGGACATTACATTTTTCCCTCCTTCTGTGGTGTTATCTCCATTACACAAACATTTAGGCTTCAGTCTAGATGGAGGGAGAGGGAATGCGTCCTAATATGGACCTAAAGCAGGTGCATGCATGCTAAGATTGAGGCTTAAAGGAGAAACATACGTGCAAAATAATAATAAGTCTGGTGTAAACACAGTTTAGGTGAATGGGTTTTCTATATCTAACACAAACAAAAACAGGGAGTAATACAAGCAATTTTAATATTCAAACAGAGGAGATAGCTGCACATGGTTCTTAAACATAAAAATGTAGGAAAAAATTGTAAGATTTCTTGAGGTATCAAAATTGATTCCCCTCTATTTAAACTGGTTTTAATATTAGTTTTAATTATGGATTAAATAGAGAGTTAGATAAGACCATGGAGAAACATTTTTATGTTTACAAAGTTTACATTTTTTCATATCATGTATAAAACAAATCTGTCTTGTAGGTTCATAAGTAAAGCTTTTTAAAATCAAATCAAATTAGCATTGCAGAGATGTGTCCAATTAAACTTGGACTGGATGGGGACTTACTTGTTGTAAATCCTTAGCCAGAAATTACAACAATAAATTACAAGCATATTTGTTTTTAGCTTAACACGTGGAAAAATGTTTCTTTGTGTCTGGATTGGATTTAGACGGACCAAGTTAAGCCATCAATACTACGGAACAGCCCACCTCTTTCTTCCTTTGTGCTGCTCACCCAAGGCTATGTGAATAGAGGGCTCCCTGTGAAGTATTTGAATTGTTGAGCCTCTAATATTCAGAGCAGAATAGGATCTAAATGCAGGGAGACCCTTTTTATACTGTGGCCTTCTCCACAGAAAGCCCCCCGTCTCCTCCTCTCTCCATCTGCACTCTGCAGCTGAAATCATAAGCAACGATTTTCCACCTGTGTCCACGGATTGTTTTGGTTCTGTATAGAATGTATTTAAGCATCCTTCATGCACATAAGTAAGTGGGTGCATCAAAATGTAAAGAAGCTCACAGAACGCAAAAGCAAAGCTCATTCTTTGTCAAAATTGCTTTTTAGAGGAAATAAATCCGAACAGTTGGCAACAGAAAATCACAAATAGCTTTTTTTTTCTTTAGCTGTGCTCTATTTCTGTTCACTTATTAGATTTGGTTTTAATCTTATTTAAAAATTGTATTATGGAAGCAAGCAACATACGATTCAAAAAGCATTATTTTCAGTAGGGTCATGAACCAGAAAGGCGAGGGGGAAATGGCTGGAAGGTACTGGACAAAGAAAGAGCTGGGAAATCAGGGAAGATAGTTTAGTCTGCCTGACATTGAGAGCTGGTGAAGCTCATCAAGTAATTCAAATGATACTCTAGTAAATAACCAGACACTCAAACCGTGTTTGACTTTGTAAACTTCTCAAAATTAGAAAAACAATCATGCATTCTTCTTATATTTCAGTTCTGCTGTTTCTGACAAGGTAAAACAACAGAACCTTTATTTTCTATTTGCTAAAACCCAGAAATGAAGAGCAGAGAGCTGTAGAGATTTGTTTTTGTTTCCTCCGCACGTACGGTTTATAGTTTAGTACAACCTCAACATAGTGAAGGTTCAAGGTAAGACATTTTTTATAAAAAAAAAAGTCATTGTATAAACCCTAAAAGAATCTCCAGGGAACGTATTGACCTTTGCTCAACGGACCCAGGATAGAAGAAGTATTTACTCCAAAAGCAGCAGAAGACACCAAATTATAGTTTGCAAATGCAACAAGGAGAGAAAATATTTGGACATTTAGCAAATATAAATATGTTTGGAAATCAAAACCCTATCGAATCCTAGATTTTATTTAATCTTCCGAAGCTACATATTCTGTATATAAAATACATTTTCTCATGTTTTGGTACAGTAAGTAGTGAAATATCAGCTCATTTGGGAAGGTCACATGTTTTTTATTATTATTACTATTTCAGTATTGCTTCACCATTTCCACAGGACTGATAATTTTGAACAGGAAATAAAACATGCCAAATCTATAATCAAGCTCTTTTATTCAAACTCCACATGATGCTTTTTGTCTAGACTATTATCAGAACTGTGGACATGTAGGATTTCTTCTGGACCTTTGCAAAAATACTTTAGTGGCAGTGAGATATTTCCAGGTAAAAATGTGTATAAAATGATTAACATTAGATTTGATTTTATAGCTCTTGTTTCCTCTACATTAGAAATAAAACATAAAATTTTGACTCCAGACAGTTTTCTGAGTGCACATAATTAAGTTGCACTTTTATCCAAGTGAGGCTGCAGCATGTCTCAACTCAGTGTGGCACACGCATAAAGCCAATTTGTAGATGACGGCAAACTAATAAAGTCAATCATAAAATGCATACTTGCTGAAAACATAAATTACGAATTGTCACTGAAATTAAAATTTTATTATGTTTAGATACGAATATCTTATTTAATTTCATGTTTTTATTTCTATCATTAATAGCCCACTTGCAGTCTTTATTCGTAACAAGCTTTTGTTTTGTGTAGGGATATGTTAATTTAAAAAATATATCTATACCTGCATAATTTATAATACTGGACAAAATGAAATGTACTTAAAATTTAAAGCTACTATATTGATCCCTATGAAAAATGTAATGTTATGGTAACTTGAATGATCCCAGTTTCTTCAAAAATGTGTTGCAGTTGTTGATGCCTCCGATCTGGGATGATCTCCTGTAGCAGTCTGTGTTACTAAAACATGCCTGATTGAAGACATTCCATTATTGAGGTTGATCCGCAGGAATGTCTGTGATGTTCACTTGCACACTAACCTACAAATGATCACAGTTTCAAACTTGTTAGCTTGTTAGAAGTCCATTCAGTTTAATTCAGTAAACTGTATTTCTGTGGTACCAAATCTCAAGGCACTTTACAAGAGGAATAATTTTAACCCAGTAATTAGATATGTTAATGGATCCTACTTAACGAACAGTGCATCAGGTTGATTTCATCTTTCAGATTAGATCTAGGGAAACAAAGCAGATTGCAGCCCACCCGGAAACATGTCATTGACCCGTTATGTCCCAACTGCTTGCATTGAGACGCAACACAAGCGGTTGAGTTGTGTCGCTGGCTTTACTTCATACTAAGCATGTACGTGGCGACAGTGGAGTGGAAAACTCCCCTTTAACCAAGAGCAAGCTATAGCAGAGCGGCAATCTGGCGTGAGCAACAGGGAGATGTATAATGTTTAAAAATAAAACTGATCAATACAAATTAACATTCAGTGTGTATTTATTTATTTTATTGGATATGCCGCCTCGCTATAATATCTGCAGTTGGAACCAAATGATCCATAATAACTTAAGTGCATTCTATTGGTTGCATCAACACAATTATTATTATTACTCACAACTAAAAAATAACTTTAAAGAAAAATCTCCTTTCATGAAATGTTTAAGTCGCTGCATGTCAAACTATGTGTGCTCTCCATTATTATAGTAGAAGTAAAGTATTTTGTTCATTTCTCCTTGCAGTGCTGAAATAATCCCGGAATTGCACTCTATAGTTAAGAATATTAGGGGCAACAAGGAATAAAGACAGTGTAGGATTTTACAGTGTTCCCCCACCCAAAACCATTACTATCAAGAAGATACAATACGTTAGCATGTCGTAAAACGTGTTTAATGTTAAACTGCAATTTCAAGTGGACCCATCATCCTGCTCCAGTGCATTTCTAATCTGTGCTGCAGCCCCTCTGAAGATAACACGCACTCACCCTCACACACATCTGTGCTCCAAGCCACTGATGTGTCAGTGTCAGCAGAAAGCAGTTTTATAATCAATTTGGAATCGAGGGAGGGTGTGGGTTGATGTTCCTTACAGCAAAGTATATCCCAAAGTGACTGTTGCTCATATAGTGCAAGGAGGGCAATCAATTTCACCAGTCTGACCGCGGGAGAGCTGGATGCTGTGAAAGATATGAAATGAGCTTGAGTTCAGGGAGAGAGGAACACTGTCCCCACGTTTCCTCTGACAGGGCTGCGCCTCATCCCGTGTGTTACATTCCATACTGAACTCTGACATGTGAATGAAAGTCTTAAAAGTGTGGCGTGCATGCGTGTTTTTAGCCCATCTCCTTAAAAGTTGCTGCTGCCTTTTACATAAAGTGGTGAAATTCAAGCTGAGTCACATTTGATAACTAGCATCGAAATATTCAAACTTTGCAACAAATTTAGAGCTGAATTTATTCCTAGGCATTATTTTGGCCATTCCAAGAGACAAGTAAGCTCTCATTTGTCACTTTGCTTGTATTTGTAATCATAATTATGTGCAGCCTTAGATATATTTTTTTCAGCATTGTCACATTTTAGTTTCATCCTAACAAAAGTCAATTGAGAACTGTTCTCTGGTTCCTGATTTTAGTTTTCTTCAACACAACGCACCTTCCATGTAGGACAAAAAGTTCAATTTTGCTGTCCTCTGATAAAAGCAACATCTTTTGTTGCCAACTGCATCCCGATCATGGCTTGAGACTCAACATCAAACTTGGTTTTGTTTTAAAAGGTAAGATCTCTGACACCACTGTAAGTTTAGGCTCAACACCATTTCCTAGTAGGTTTTAAGTTATGTAATATAGGCTCAAAGGAATCATATTTTCAGGGGCTCGAAATGATAGCGGCTGAAAACACTTTCATATTCGACTCTTCTCATAGATTTCATCAAATTCCGTCTAAAACCACTTAAGTTTGGTTTGTATTGTCACCTCTTACAATTAAGGTGCATGCATATTTTGAAAAGTGTTGTGTATTGTGTAAAATCTTCAATAATTTTTTTGTTTTAACCAAAGAGAACAGACATCATTTCTGAATTTGAAACTGTCTGCAAATGAAGTTTGCACTCCTCAGGTCTTTTGTATTAGTGAATTAAACTAAAGCATTCCTTCCCCAACTAGTGGTCATTTTGATTCCCCAAAGGCTTTTTATAAAGCCTTAAACTAAATAATATTATATGTATTCTTATTAATTTATTGCTCTTAAACCACAGGGTACCTCATCAGAAGGGCTTCAGGTTTTTATTCTGGCTAAAAAGCCAAATTAAAACAATATATTTGTGGGTATTCCAACACACCGAGCTGCACATGTTAATTTTACTTTGTTAGTCCAATCCAGCCCTTTGGATGTCATCATCAACAAGAGTTAAGTGCAAAAGTATTTATAATCTGTGTTACAGCCACAAACGTCTTGTTTTTTATACGATAGATCAACATACAGTAGTGCAAAATTGTGACTAAGGGAATAGCATGTAAAGTGTAATTTAAATGTTTTATAAACTGAAATCAGCTCCAACTCACTTCAAATTCGATTCTAAATGGATTTTTTATTCTGGTTGCTGAAAACCATCACGAGAGCATTATGATGAAACCGCCATGTTTCCAGGTGGGCACAATCTTTATAGGGTGATGTCAGCTGATAGCTTTTTTTCAACCATAGCTTTCTTGTTGTTACTTTTCTATAAAACCCAGCTTTGTCCCTGCAACATAGTGTCCCAACATAATGTCCCAACTTAACCATTGATATAGAAGACTCCTCTGCTGGCTGCCTTTCTGTTGGGAGTGGAATGTTTTAATCTTGGAATATTGTTTTATAAACTAGCACTGCTTTAAACCTCTCCAAAAACCACCTAGATGTGCATTCCTTGGTTTTTTAAATGATGATCTGTTCAATAACGTTAATTCAACAAACCTTTGTAGAACAGCTGAGAATAAATTTAACAGTCGGGCTATGTGTTATTTGAATAACTTCAGAATGCAGCTAGTTAGTAAGGATTTTATTCTGGAATATCAGGGCAATAGGGGCTCAGAATCCTATATGCTTCTGATTATTATTTCATAAAATACAAAAAACTAATGAGTTCAACAAGTTAAAAGTAGGTGAGATTATTTGTAATTTTAATCTCTAAGATATTTAAAAAGTACTTGAGCTATGAGTAACCGAACAGACTGGAAGGCCTAAAGATAAAAGCACGTATTACCCCTATTTTCTTTAAAAGAAGTGAGACAACAATTGCAACAATTAAAATACAAAATGATAGTTTTACTAAGATATTAAATGGTTACAACTTCATAGATATATGTCTGTAATAAATAAAACTATGACTATAATAACTGTGATTTTATCCAGTAACGTGTCCAGATTACTGTTTAAAATCATGAGATAAAAGGCGATCCTCTAACTGTTTGATCAAGCACACTCTAATGATTGCATTTTAAAAAGAAAGCAACTGGTGTATGATTTATCTGTTAAAACCTTAAAAAAAACTTTACAAGAACAGAACAGAACCCAGAATTTCAGCCTACACAGCCAACCGATAAAAGAGGAAAGTTTATTGTAAACAAAAATGAGTCCAGGCCGAGGATGTTCAGGATGACCAAATAGTACAGCAACTTATGTGGACAGACATGGACTGGAAACGAGAGTTTGGATGGTGACTCAATACTAGGTGATATAGACAAATGAATCAGATGACTTGGCTTAGACAAAGGAGGCTGAAGCTGTGGAGAAGCAGAACTGTAGATTAGGTGAAAATGTGGGTTCAAGGTACGTAACAGGTTCAGAGACGTGTAGACAGAATCAGGTTGACAGATTAGTGGGTGAGTTAGAGACAGGAGTCCAGTTAATCATCTAGCAGGTGAGGTATCTGACAAGGGCAAGGCCTGGCAGGGAAGATCTGTGAAACAAACACTAGAGTCATGAACGACTTGATTGCTGGAAACTACTCACTTTGTGGTTTTCAATAATCTGGCACTGTCTACCTGCAGACTAATACTCATAGTCAAAAGCAGGTGGAGGTAAGGAGAACTAAATAGTGGATAATGGGAGGAGACACAGGTGTGGCAGCTAAACTAATCAGAAACAGGAGAGAGGCAATGGAGCAGGATGTAAACAAAGGAGCAGACAAGCCTAAAAAAGTATGATCATCAATGGTATTGCGGCATTGTGTCAGGAGTCAAGTTTTTCAATTAAAAAAACACAGAATGTAATGTCCTTCAGGAAACTTTCATTTTTAACACACAGCCCATTTAACTAAATCAGCAAACATGGACAATTACAGCATGACGATTCAGTACTCTACTCAGCAACTTGAAAATGAATATGTTTGTAAATGTTTGTACCAAACACGCTGATAGACTCAGGACAGAAAAGTTTATAGGAAATTTAATTTTACAGCAGTTCTATCGGATATTTAGCAACATGAGATATTCAAAAACATTCTATCATAATTCCAATAACACCCAGCAAAAGTTGCACATCTGCCCCTTTAATTACTCCTTCTAACGGTTGATATCATAGCACAAAGTATTTAACATGCTGTTTGCCACCACAGGTAGAGGGGACCATAGCATGAGGTAAGTAAAAGTGAGGAATAATGGATAAAATTATGTAATTAAGATGATGTGGGGATTAGGGGTGGATGATTAGGGAGATAAGGGTAAAGTTGGAAGGAAGTAGACTTACGGGGTGAAAAAAGGAAGTCAGAGAGAGGTAGAGATGATGGATGAAGCAGGGGAGAAAGAGGGATATGAGAGACGAGGAGATGAGAAAGAAAGAATGATAGAAATAGTGATGAGGGGGATGATTGATAATGAGGGAGGGGTGAAGATATAGAGACGCAACATGAGGGAAAGGAGGATGGATAAGGGATGAGAAGGTAAGGATTGTGTATGAAAGAAGTAGGGTTGAGATAATAGATGGAGGGATAGGGGATGTGGAGATTGAGGATAATCTAGCAATCAGGGCTGGAGGAGGTTTGGGAAAGGAAGAATTAAAGATGAAGAAATGATGAATAATGTGTAGAGTAGTAGGGAGGAGGAAGAAAGAAGGTACAAATGAAGAAGGTGAGAATAAGGGGAACTCATACGTTTTTAATTCAAACGGTCTGTCTCAATTTTGTTGTGTCCTTGGAAATACATCTGGATAGCCTGCTGGTGGTCAGAGGGTGAAGTGACAAAGCTTAGTTATATTGTATAATGTAGTTTACATTGTGAATGTATTCATGAATGGGTGAATGACCAAATGTCCTTAGACTTGACTAAGTTCTAAATAAGTACTTTCAGTTTTCCTATTTCTGCTTTTTTTCCACCATATAAAACTAGAAAGTTTCTATCCATTTTACTCGTGACCTTCTTCTTCCTCCAAATCCCCTTTTTATATCAGGATCTTTCTTCATTACATTTCCTTCCTGACATTTATCAAATGTCTCTTTCAGGTCAAACCCATCTCCCCTATCCTCCTTTTTTAAACTGCATCTTCTTTTTTCTCTCTTTCTGTCTATTTTCTTCTTTTTTTCCCCTTTTAAGGCGTCATCAAAACTTTCTACAGCCTCCACGATGTAAACTGACACATGTAAAATGGCTAATTGAAGGTTGTGGAACTGCTTAATTCGACCTGACAAAAAAATCTATTTCTCCTCTTTACTTTTGTTCCTCATTCATCAACTCAGACTAGCAAACGTGTTGCTTAAGGTGTAGAAGAATCGATTCTAAATGAGTCAGAGGGATCATATTTCAGAAGACGGATAACGGTGAACTTCCTACATGTTTAGGGACTCGGGCCACATTGGTCTTGACATTTATGATAGATGTTTACTAAGGTAGACGGGTATGCAGCTGAACTGAATTCTTTATACCAGAAACATTGACTGTCTGTCATTTTGTGGTGCTGAAAATTGAATAGATTATGCAAATCTGAAACAACAACAAAGTAATGATCGGCTCTCTAATCATGCATTCCTACTAATTTCCAAGAAGAAAAACAACATACCAGACTTAAAATGAAATGGCTGTAAAAGATATGATGAAAGAGTACAACTGAATCAAAGCTGGTGGATATAACATGTTGGAAGGAAAGATAAATATCACATAAACACAAGGAGTAAAGTATCTGTTTTTAACATCTACTAACCTATGGTACAGGTGGTGAGGATGTTTGGAAAGATAGGTTATAGGGAGAATGTTACTTTTCACAAACCCAAAGTCATATCTCAACTTAATTTGGATCTACTGTCTTTACTGACAGGTCAGGAATTTAGCTTAACCCTATATGGAGTAAGATTGCTGTCAAATAGGCTTATAAACAACCCCAACATTCATATCCGTATATATATATATATAGATATATATTTTATATATATATATAGATATATATATATTATTTGTACCCAAAACTATGCTGAAATATTCGTGAGTCTGCGAGTATGAATCTAAAGGCTGTGAGTGCAAAGCCTTGTGAATACAACTCTAATTTCAATGAGTACTAACTCTTCTCTTTTCAACTTTGTTGGTACGAGTGAAAAAAAAATTATAAGACGACAGAGAAATCGATCCTCGATCACATAAACATAGCCCCCTCCAAATTTAAAGATGGCGGAAAAATGTGGAACTGCTGGAGCAACCCCCTATGTCACATTCTGCCCTGTTTGCTGTGGGCTGTGAGATCTGCTACTTCTCTGCAGCCACTCCTATCAGCTCCAACCTTCCACACCTGGTCACCCTCAGCTGCAGCTCATCACTGCTCGTCAGCCAGGCAGCATTTAAGCAGCAGTGTTTCCCTCCTTCAGTGCCAGATTGTCGTTGCAGCATGCACTTCATTCCAGCATTGATTCTTGGTTTAAATTCTCGGTTTCGACTCCAGCTTGCCTCTGGCCACGTCTCTGCCCCGACCTTCTGCCAGTCCACAACAAGCCTTTTGTCTGTCCCCTTTGGATTTTGTTTGCTTGGCTGAAGCACTCTCAAGCCTGTTCGCTTCCTGTTGGTGTTTGGAGCTTCCAAGCCCTGTCATCTGCTGTCAGGTGAATTACCAGCTTGTTGCCAACGCTGTGAGGACTCGCCAGTCTCCTCGTTCCCTCTTGATGCCTGAAATTAACCAAAGACTGTTTCCTGCTGCCAGTTAAACTACCTGCTTGTTGCTATGCCTAAAGAAATAAAGTACTTAAAACTCTACCTGACGTTGTACTGCACTTGGGTCCTAAACCAGTTCCTTGACACCCTATTTATGGAGATATATGTTGATCTGACCTGTGATGCTTCACCTGGGGTGAAAGGCCACCGTCTTTCGCAATGTTTACATTTGGAGTGGGCTGTGTTTGATGTGATCGCAGATTGATTAATTAAATATTTTACTCGTGCCCACAAAGTTGAATATGTGTGCACAGAGAAGGGAGGAGTTTGTATTCACGGATCTAAGAGTCAGGCAAACAAGACTTTGCACTCACAGCTTTTAAATTGTTAACAAGAATTTTGGGTTCAAGAACTTTATTGATTAATATTTATTAATATGAACGTTAGTTGTGCATACACCTTTTTGACAGCGATCTTACTCCATAACCCTCCATACAGTATTAATATTGCAGCCAGTAATATTTATTGGCTGCCAATTCATCGAGGCAGAAATAAAATCCATAGGCATTTGAACGTCTGTGGAAGTTGACATTCAGGTCAAGACTTGACCTTTAAAAGCAAGCGGATGCTGGAATGAAAAACACCAGGTGTGAAGTGGATTGATTGGTTTAGGTTAAAACAAAAAGGTTTTCCTACCAGAAAGGGATAGTTTGAACTGTAATTCCTCATGTTTTATTATTACCTGTTGTGCAGAGTTCTCTATATGAGTATATAAAGCTGGCCAGTCTGTGTTACTTTAACAGAGAAATACACACTGAAAATCCAAACATCATAACATGACCAAAGATGCTGAAAGTCAAACTTCGGTCCATTTTACTATTAGAAAAGTAGATGTAATGTAATCAAAATGTCTCTGTTGGTATCCTCAATGTTTTTTCTTCTTATATTTAAAAAAAATCTAATCTATTTCTTTACCACTAAAGTCTTTACCCCTTTGACCTAAACCTTCCACATAATTACCTTGTGACCGATGGGAAATTTCATTCTTTTAATCAGGCACTTCTAACCTCCTCTTAGCATGTCATTTTCTCATGCTCTGCTATATAACCCTTCTATCTCTGCAGAGCGAGCAAGGACAGTGAATTAATAATACTCTCCGAGGGCTGTGGCTCGAAACCTCTTCCAGAAATGAGGTCTGACTAAGTCTCCTCTCTAATTGTATAAGCGTTGCCACTTTCCCCCCTTTTTCTAGCGCGTCAGCCAAAGCGATGCCTGCGCACGCTGCCCTCTTGGCCCGCGTGCGGCTGTCGTATCTCTGTCCTGCCAGCTATCCCCCCTTTAGTGGGAAATCAAATACACTTAATGGAGAAAGGAAACATTACGAGTGTAATCAAACCTGGAAGGAGATACATGTGTCACTGATGATCACCCTCGTGTATATCATCGCTTCGGTGGAAAACATTTGAGAATTACTCTCACTTCAGCAGTCTTTGTCATTCTCTTGAAGGATGACGGGGTGTTTCGGGGACGCAGAATAATAAGTAACCCTAATGCATTCTGAAAGTAGAAAGTAAAAAGTAACAGCGCCTAAAAGCTACTAAAGGACGGGGAAAAAAACTCTTTAAACATCCGCAGTCTCTCGGATATCCCGACGTAAACGGCTCCTGGAGGCTTACAGAGTGCATGGCCAGTGGATCAAGTTCTCCCTTTGATTGAGGTCAGTGTTCCTGAGAGCAAAGGCTTAGCGAAGATCGGCTCACCGCAACTTAGCTACTGTTTCAGGGGAAATGGTCCGACCTTAAAGGCAACCTCAAGGTGAAAGAGTTGATAAGCGTCAGGTTGTATCTAGAGAATGTTGCTGTAAAGATGTGGATTTTTCCTCCCCTGATTCAGAAAAATTAGGTTTCTGAGAAATGCTGATACTGAGCTGCTTAAGTTGCAGTGTTTCAGAGAAGGCCATTAATCATGAAAATAAATGAAAGGCATGGAAATCAACTATGAATGTCACTTTTGAAATCAGGCTATTTTGTAAACACCTAAACTTAATATCCATCAGCTCATGTTGTAGCCAGTTTACTTGTTAATTTAATTTCAATTAGAAATCATTTAGAATTCTGTGGCTTAAAAACTGTAGATACACCTTTAAATTATACGTATTTCAAAATGCTAGAGCAACAACCTTCTGTTTGTTTAATAGTGAACTAACAGAGTTTGCAAGAAATTAGTTTGGACAGTACAGCTATCTGTCTATTACATTAAGCATGTTTAAACTGGCAATCAAAAGTCATTGGTGAAAGAAACACTTGAAATTGAAAATTGAATGGTAGATTAAAACAGACTTCATTAGACTTTAAGCTGTTTCTGCAACAGATTCTTCTACAACTGAATGACTCAATGGAGGTAAATCCACATGCATTTCACGCCTTATGTATTTTTACTCAGAAAAATCCCGGCTTACATTTTTGTAGTCAAAATGAATTCTAATTTTGGCATTACTAATATTTTGTCCTTTCAAGGGGAAGCCATAAATGTTTGCTAAACAGTAGCTTGTACTGCATTGTATGCTTTCCAGCAATCCCTCACATCGAGCAGTTATGTGGCGACAGTGGGGAGAAAAACTTTAACAGGGCAAATTTATCTCTCATTTTTAACTATAAGCTTTATCAAAAGTGTGCCTCAAGCTCAAATACGGGGAGGTTGATAACTTAAAGGCCTTCTTTCCATTCTATTTTTAGAAACCCTACGAACAACCATTTGTGCTCTCGAAGAAACATGTAAAACGATCAGATCTCTGATGCAGGACGGAGCTTCATATCTGACAATGATGATTTTAAATTTTGATTCTGGATTTTACAGGGAACCAATGAAGGGATGTTAAATAAGGGAGATATGGTCTCTGTTAACTTATAATCAGAACTGTTGTAGTGTTTTAGATTAGCTGTAGCCTTTAACTGGATGTGTGGACTTTCTAATAGTAAAGAATTAGTCTGTAAAGAAGTAGTCAAGCTTTGAAATTAGGAATGGATTGGCTAGTTTTTTTAGTAGCATTTTAGTAGCATCATTGCTATCAAGTGTTCCTATTTCCGTGCAGTCAAGTCTTTTTTTCTGTTTCTCTAATGGGCAAAGTTAGGAGTAGAACCAACAACCATCTCTCCTCATCATGGCGGTACAGTGATACATTGACAATAAATAATGAAGAAATTCATCAGGAGAGACTTTGCATATAGATAGCCTACTTAAGCCGGAAGCGACTATTAACATAACTTGCCGGAGCTGGAGGATAATTAGAGTGGCTCTCCTTCATTTCTTCTCTTTCTGTGACTAATAGTGAGGCGATAGTGACAGAAAGAGGGAACAGCTCTCAGAGGATTGTGGTTCATCTAACAGTCACCAAACCCACTGTGGGTGTCACTGCAAGAATTCAGACCTGCCAACAGGTTTAAGTAATGGTAAGGTAGTACAAAAAAAACGAAAAACTGTATCTAATCCTTTAAAGACATGCTTGTTTGCTTAAAGGTAGATCAGTAGAATATTCTGGAACTTAGCACGACTTCATGGTAATGCGATGATTCACAACAGGTTGATAGTTTGCATAGTCAGCATACAATCGAGACAATTTGTTGCAAGATAAGGGAGCTAGTACAAGTTATTAATAGAGTGTATAAGATATTTAAATAAAAATACAGCTTGGTAGCCTAAAGTAGATTGGACAAAAACTACCTGGCATGTTATTGACTGGCATTTGCAAAGAACCCAATACGGTAATGCAATTCATCATCCTGGTCACTGATTGGCTGAACGTTTTACTTTGTGTTTTGATGGCTATTAAGGTATATCAGGTGCTCATTTGATTTTAGCCATTCACCTGCAGCAGTTGTCCCTGACGCCTTCTGAAGACAAGGGCTCCACGGAAAAGAGCTTTTCTTTGAAAGTGTGTTCCATTAAATTGTGAACTATTATTTTACTGTAGATTAAGATTTATTTTTGGAATCCAGCCATATCTTCCGTCTCTCGGAGCTCCGGGTTGATTTACACCTCTATCAATTCGAACCATCTATTGCCAGTTATTTACTCTTCACATGGAATGTATGACGAGTAGACTTGCCATATTATCTGTAAATCCCCTGAACGTTACAATTAGGCAATGTGGGAGAAGAGTCTTGCACAAAAACACAATAACTTAGTAATTTGTTGAAACTGACAACCCAACGGTCAGCAGATGAATCCATAGCTCTTGAGACCCTGCTGACATCAGAAGAATCAGACAAAGAATCCTACAGACACTATTGTTTTTTCACCCAAAGATGCCTGCATGCATCAATCTTAACTATTTGACACAGAAATATCGTAAAATAAATGTCATAACATTAAACCCAGAAAGATAATCCTTTCTAAAACCACTCGAAAACTGTTTCACCAAAGAAAAAGAGGTGGAAACCAAAGGAACATTGATGACTAAGATGTTATCATCTTGGCTGTAATTCCATATGCTTGTTCTTTTATTTGTATTTGCATTGTTTATTTGATGTTTTTAATGAGATACATGTGTTTTTTGAAATACATGAATATGACATGTTTACATCCACAGGTGTGTGCAGGTTGGTGTGTGTAAACCTATATAGTCTCTTATTGCCGAGTCTGACCAGCAGCTGAAGCTCATGAGCAAAGGATGGAGCTTTTCTACTCAAAAAGTACTAGGCATGCTGTGATGGCCACACCTGCAGTCGTTAACCAAACACACCTGCATCGTTCAATTTAGAGTTCTGAAACACATCACCTTCACTGCAGCATTAAAAACATGGGTTTTGTTTATTTTCATTTGACTCTATTAAAATACATTTGTCCTAATTGTAGCGCGCACACTTGGTCAACTTTGACATTTTTAATTCTCTCAAACACTTAATTTTGTTTGTGCTTCTGTTGCTGGTGCTGTGGGGGGAGTAACTTGAATGGGGGTGCAGCAAGGAATTCAGTTTATAATTATATCTATTAATCTATAAAGTCCTTTAAAACAGAAGCTGTAAAAAAGGGCTGTTCACAAAAGCATAAGGCACAAAACATAAATCACAAAAAACAATACGAAATCAGCACAAAAAACAAAACAACAAACAAAAAACAACAGAAACAGAGCCTCAGACTGGATTAAAAGCCTGGGAGTAAAAATGGGTCTTAAGACGAGTTTTAAAACAGGACAGTGAAGGGTCTTATCTAAAATTAACTGGGAGATCATTCTACAGTTTAAGAAATTGAAAGATTGGATGATACCATCTAAAGTTCAACCATGAGGGAAAACCATGGCATGTTTATTCCTATTTTTGACATTAATTCTTGATTCTTTTGTGATTGGGTCATTGTTAATTTTGATTAGCTATATGTCATTCATTTTCAATATTAAGCTAGTTGTGTTTAGATAAAATGTAATAATTACATTTATTTATAGTAGTTATTAGTAGATGTATAGAATCAAACAAGGGTCAGAAATATTTTTACTTGTAAAAAAAAATACATTTGCATGTAAAAAGAATGTGTGTATGTGGAAAACTAAATCCGATGACCACACAAATTTCCCACCTTCAAGTGTGACCCTGAAGTTACAACTTTACAAATCTCAAATTACAAGTACGAACTTTGACCCGGTTTTTACGCCTGATTGAATAGCCAATCAGAGCGTTGCTTAATGACTTGCCAATCAACCCGGTGCCCACCCATGCACCAACCAACCATTCACTCAAGGCTTAAGTCCCCCTTTGTTTGTTGTTTTTGTGATTGTTTGTTTTGAACATGTTATTTTGAGTTTGTTTTTTTCATTTTGAACCTTATTATTTTTGCCTTAAATTTGGTTTCTTTATTTGACCTCTTTTCAGCGCCCTGTAAATATTGTGTGAGTTATGTTATTTTTAGGGAAATAAAACCCATTTTCCCTGAAAATCATTACTGTGTCGTCATACTTGACTGACACAGTCCTTCACACATACCTTCATGGTTTATCTCCTCTCCCTCTTTGATAATGCACTTACCTGTCTTGTTTCCTTTCAGGAAATCAGTTTCTAATTCACATTTCATGTCTTGATCCTAGAGGTCCATGAATCTCCCTATTTCTAGCTGGCTTTTTCCCTGGTTTGGTTGGTTTGGATTCCCTTCTTTAAAAACAATACATCTCCCCATATACCATTGCAAGAAATAACAAGGAATCCATCAAACACACCCCACTCACCACCACCTAATTATCTACACCTCTGTGGGTATACTCGCCAACAGACTCATTATGGTCACCATATCCTAAGCATGCCTTCCTGTCTTCAGTGACCACCTAGTTACCCTCCATAGTGTCTTCCAGGATTTCCTTGCCATTCTGTGTTTCAGGCTTTTTGGCCTTAATAAAACATTTAGACTTTTGCAAGATCCCATCTTAATTTTGTGAGATTTGCAAGATCCAGGAGCTGCAGTTGGTTATTGATGAACTAAACCAAAACTGCCAAATCAGAATAGGATTTTATTCGAGTCCCCTTGTGGCAAGAAATCTCTTAAGATGTCTCAAACTAATATCAAAACCATGTTTTCTGTCTTTATTCGTCAGCCCGAGATAAAAATAAAAGTCTACAAATCCTCCCCAAAGGTGTCTCTACCTCCATTGCTGATTTCACTGTCACAGGACATCACAAAAGTGAAGAGAAAACATTTGCAGGAACTTATCAAAATTAAGTCTTTGCAGGATTCCACAAAAGTAAGTCGGGGGTGCTTTTTACATTTTTTTCCACCCATGTCCCCTTGAGGGCTCCATACAAAATGTATGTAAAACCTTAAGAGAAGGGGACAGTGGGCTATTTGAATGTGGCTACAAGCAAAATTTTGAAAGGAAATCTGCAGAGTCCTCTTACTGTGCCTGGAAAAGTGCAGCATTAAAGAGCTATGGCTCATCGGGCTGAAAAAAATGAACAATGCTATGCTTCAGTAACTACGTTTTTAAACAAGGCTTGAAATATGAAATAAGTTGAGAAACCAAATTTAGAAATTGGCGGAGGGTAAATGTCAAAAAAAGGAGGTCAACCAGAATCATCAGCTGAGTTTACTGACGTTAAACATTTAAGCAGCATGTAAGTGATTATCTAAATATTTCCCTGGTAAGCTATCCAAACTGTTTTCTAATTTGTTTAGACCTTGTGACTGGCTTTAGATTGTTTGCCTAAATTAGATCGTGTTTAGAAGACGCTTTTATCCAAAGCAACTTACAAAGTAGGCAGTAGCATGAAGGGTCTCGTCTAAGGACCCACACTGAACGGTGTTGATGTAAAACCTTGACCAGACCTGGATTTGAACCCGGGCTGCCTGTGCGACTTTCCCATTGAGCCACTTTAGGAAAGACATATACTATAAAGCCACAGGTTTGTTAAGCATTAGCTATTTGTGGTCGGATGTTTAAATGCTTGCTTCTTTTGAATGTGGCTTAGATTATAACCAGTAGAGCCAGTTAGGAAAAACATATCAAGATTTCTAAAATTGACCATCTTTCCATTATTATCTGCAAAGGGAAATGTTGTTCTTGTATTTTCTCACTGATAGTTAGACTACATCATCTGCTCTCTGTATTTAGAGAGCAGATATTTTACTTGTACCACAAAACATCAGTTAATTTGTCTTGTTAAGGGGTGCATGATAATTAAATATCCTTCTTAAATCAGGGATTATTTTAAGGTCTGAAAACATACGACAAACATGTGAACGCATGCTTGGATAAAAACCTTATGCGTGTTTAGAAGAAGGTGACATCTTTAGGACAAGAAAGAAATAGGAAAGAGAAGCTGGAGAGATACCCGCCGACGTTCATTCACTTCTCCTGCAGTTGACCATAGGTGGCTGTTTTTTTCCTTCCTGCCGGTCTCTGATAAGGCATCTTTTTGCAGCCCAAGGCCGAGGGTCTTTTTAATGGGATTGCTCTCATCTGGGCCGCAGCAGCCCATCGACTACTCACACCAGTGAAAGAAGACCCCCTTTGTGATGCGACAGAACCGGGAGATTGATGAGCCTTGCCTTTGTGAAACAGTCCGAGCCTAGCCTGCCATCAAGCCTGAAGGCTGCAAAGGTCTGTTAATAGAAGAATAATGTATAAACTGACATGAAAATGAAACGTCTCCACTGCGTGCTTGGAAAACCGATGCGGTGACAACATATGTCACACTCAAGTCAAACAGCCCGAGGATGCCCCGTGTAATTGGCGACAGAAAACACAACTTAATGGATGGGGCTGCCTTTCCTGTGCATTAGCAGGATCAGAAAACATACAAGATAAAAGATGTGTGTGCAAAAGCAGAAGGAGTAGCGCGACCCACTTTCTGCCTAAGAGAAATGACTCACAGGGTAATTGATAATGTCAAAAGGTCATTTCATCTTAAATGCTTGCAGTTTAAAGGCTTGGCAACACAATGTCTTTTACCTGCAGTGAGCCGCGACTGTCTAACATACTGTAATATAGCAGATATCGTCTGAGCACTCAGGAGAGAGAGACAAAAAGCCGATCAGATACTTATCACCTCTACTGTCTTGTCCCACTTATACAGGCTCTTACCTTTTGGCTCACACACAGCCACAAAATAATCCATTCTCAACAGAGTCCCCACTACCGTGCTTATAAAAGCAGTCTAGTCCCGAATTGTCAGTAAATGTTCTTTAACCTGCTGGTGTGAAATATATAAAGCTAACCTTCAAAAGAGAAATTGTTCTGTGTTTAAAAATGATTTTTTAAAATGTACCTGCTTATATTCATGACCTGAATTACATCTGTACATTTGTGCAACAACAGCTAAGTATAACTTCACGTCCATTCTCGTAATTCAATTGTCCCCCGGTGATGGAAGGTCCTTTGTCTTGTCCATTCGTCCCCTGTCTCTCCCGACTGTGGTGGTGCAGCCATTTAACGGCTGCAGAGACTCCATTCATCAGGGCCGTGAGTGCCCTCGTGTCTGATCATCTGTCAGCAGCGCCTTTACGTTTCCAGCATAACTCTGCTACTTCTTAAAATAAAGCTTAGGATTAGGTAGAAAAGAGAGTTTTATGGCATTCTCAGAGGGTCAATTATACCGGTTATCCATCCTTTAAAACTCCTAATCCTCCGCTACACTTCCCCCACTTCCCCTGTCCTGCAGCCTCTTCACCTAATGGAGCCATCTAGGGAAATCACCGCCCACCAGATGTGCGTTGCTTCAGGAGGTCTCCATCAGTCAGAGGTAGATGTTCTAGGATAGAGTACATATTTACCCGCTGCAGAGAAAGAGGACACAGCCAAACAAGTTAGATTTTATAAGATATTTTATGTTTTTTGTCTTGAATTAAGAATTTCCTGGCTTGGGTTTTCTTCTGAATGGAGTTTGCATGTTTGACCTCCTCCAAAAAATCCTGTTAGGGGAACTGGTGTCATCAGATTGCCCTTCTGTGTGGTTGCTTGTAATGTTGTCCTTTGAAAGTCTGGCAATCCTTCCAGAGTGGTAGATAAATGTTTTTTTTATCTTCTTTTTTTGTCTGTCTCCCGTCTCATTTTCTCATTTATAAGCATACAAAACAATATATCACCACCATTTGCATTAATTTTACAGAAAAGCCTCTCAGAAGCAGGTAGTTATTGATCAAAATCCCTTTTAAAGATTATATTAAAGTCTGGCGCCTTGGAAGCAAAACAATTAAGAGTGGTTTAAAACTTACTGGCCAGATATTAAAATCAATCAAAATCAGATTTGACCTCTTTTAATCTTCACAGAACATCATGTTAGAATTTGGGGTTTCAGCTATTTCGCTGTTTTGTTTTAATTATTTAGCTGAAGACACTATAGCCTTACTAAAAAGTAACTTTGCATTCCTTCAACATCACTTACAGAGGCATTCATTTACAAAGACAAGACTTTTTGTTTAGGGTTTTTGTTTGTTACATGGCAAGATCTGATTAGAGGTATAGAGCTGTAAAAAATGTTTTTTTCCACATTAACTTCACAGCTGTTAAATCGTAATAAATACACAGAATTTTTAGGTTGCCAAATAAATGTTGATATCTTTTAAGAGCAAAGGAAAAACTTTAAAATTTCTTTATATTAGCAAGCCAGTCAATGACATGATGTAGTGAATTGAGGCAGCTTAGAGTCTCAATTCTCCACACATATTCAATCGATTCTAGGTTATTATAATGTTGTAACCGTCTGAAAAATAACGTAGCTCCAAAAACACATAACATATGAGGAAACGGAATTAATCTGTAGTGTACATACATATATATACATATATATATATATATATATATATATATATGTATGTACACTCCAGATTAATCAATTAATTAATTAATTAATCTATAGATAAATATATATATATAGATATATATAGATATAGATATATGTATACATATATATGTAATTGTGCTGCTCAATTTGGCAGCATGTTGGAGCAGCTATGTTACATCTTTTCTTCAAAAATGCCTCAGCTGCAACCACAGAGGAAGAAGGTTAAAGGTTACACCCTCTATTCCATTGAACAACAATGTGAGATTGTTAACCAATTAGCTTGATGCCGTAGCCTCTGGAGATATGAAGGGAAGGATTCTTGATATGATGAACATTACAGCAAAACCCTGCGCATCCTCCTCATCAAACTGTGCAAGAACAACAAATTGTCTTCAGAGGCATTATTATACCTGATGTAATACAGACTGCTACAGGAAATCCTCCCTCCTTACTGCCCTCGGCATCTACAACAAATCTTTGAAGAAACGGTGAGAATATAAATTATGAAACCATTTAGCTTCCACATGGGATTAAAAAATAGCTTTGAATTTTAAGTGAAATAAATAAATAAAGTAATAAATGAAAGAGACAGACGTCCCAGCCAAAATAAACAAAAGGATGGAGAAGCGCAGTCGTAAATTGTCGTATACAGGAAACTTCCCCACCTGTCCCAATACTGAAACCAAAAACTGTTGGAGAGGGAAATTGGTTGTCAGCAGTGCTTAGGTTGTCCCTTCAGGCTTTTATTTTCCAACAGAGAAATTAAAATGGAATGAAAAAAAAGAAAGGAAAAGAAAGGACAACCATGAAGACAAGACACTCAGCCAATTACCTCCTGATAGAAATGTTGGTGAAGGACGTTTAATTTATAAGAGCAGAAACAAGGGGATATGTAACAGGAATTACATTAAAGTGCTTAGAATAAAAATGCAGACCTCAATTCACGGATTTCATTTTAAAAAAAACAAGCTATACATCCTTTTTCATACCACATCATTTCCTATTTTTTTCATAATCATATATGTGATGTACCGTCCAACAGAAAGCAGGTTTAAATTCTTTGTCTGCTAAGTTTTATTTTCTTCTTTCTTTGCAGTCGATGAACCAGCTGAGAACATCACAGTGAGGTAGATGGTCCACTCCACCAGGATTATTGCTTTTCCTATTGATCGCTCCTTGCAGGTCCACATACAGCGCAAAATAAATGCTCTCACTGTTAAGAGGAGACATCAACTCTCACAGGAACAGGGGTGGAAATTTTGCTTCCATCTAATCAACCTAAGGGGTCAAAGACACATTCTATTACAAAATACCCACACAGGCTATTTTATCCAACTTCACACCGTGGATTAAAATTCTGCGAGTGATTATTTTTGGTTTAGCGTAACAGTGTCAACATTTTCTCTGTGGTTATAGAAGCGGAAAGCACAAAGCCCGGACCTTTGTGGTCTCTGTTTCACATGTGCTTGTTTGGCTTTGTTGTTCATTTGCTCTGTCCGAGGGAAACTTTCTGCTACAGTGCCCACACGGTATTGAGTAAGCATCTGGAATGAGTCATAGCCCCTCTAATGGAAATCCATTTAGCCTGCTCTGAAGTATAAGGCAGCGCAGGGGAGCATAGCGTCACATGGCTACAGTATCTTTCACCATGGGGAGGAAACCCAGGCTCTAGTCAAAAGGAAAGGTATTACTCTGCATTCACATCTTTTTCGAGGTACTTTTTAGTTTTTCATTTCGCAAACACATCACGTTTCTTCTAAAATAAAAAAATAAAAGTCTCATTGGTTGATGATAAAAGACTGAAAGATGAGTGTCTCCACCAAAAAGAGTTTTCTAATTTGAATGTAAAGAGCCTCTTCAGCTTCAGAATATGGGCTAAAATGCAGATCCACGGATCATTAATATTTACATATACATCAAGACGATGGAGAATTGGATTTGGGAGCGCGCTCTTTTATGCATTCTCCGGCTTGATTGTGATGTCGCAGCAGCCTGGGAGGCAAACAGTGAATACATTTAAATTGAATATCTAAATGGATGCATGAAAGAAAACCTGTGAAGGTCAGCATCTCGGCAGCATCATGAGAAACAGCCTGATTTGGTGTTTGCGCTACCAAAATGTGAAATATTGATGAAATTGTGGCGTTTTCGCCTGTTTTCCAAAAATAAAAAGCCTAATGCTTTCTCCGGAGTGGGTGATAATTGAGAAAAACATCGGCCCAGTGGGAAAGTGCTGTTGTACTCTACTATCACTACTATAGCATAAAACAGCCAGACTGGTTGTGAATTTCATGACCTTCACACACGTTTTTGCTTCAAATGTGATCATTAGGAATATCACAGCCTAGAAAAACAACCCATTGGTAGTAAATTTAGTTGGAATGCATGTAAATCTCACACATACTTGCTCCCTGATTTTGTTAAAATGATGAAAACGTGTAATGATGCAACAATCCACAAGAAAGATCTGACCCCAGCTGCTGTAAGTTTTGAATGTTTGAGTTACTTTAGCAGAATTTTAACAAACTTCTAACTCTGTTGCTAAAAGCATTTCCCCTCTCTTGTTTGTACAATATTATTGAATTTGCGATTAGTATCTGGAGAAGCCAAACAGGGTGTCTTGCTAAATCTGACCTAAGAGCCGATGTGAAGAGGACTGGGAGAAGGTGGAAGTTCATCTCATCTCCTCCATCCGATCATCAATGTGGATCTCTAGGTAACATAAAACAAAGAAAGTTACGGACAACCCTGGAATCATCCTTGCTCTTGACGATCAGTATCTGCAACAACTCTTTAAAAAAAAACTAATAATATCAGTAACCACATGTATTTTCCCTTTGGGATAAATAAAGGTTTGTATATCTCCAGAAGTTGATTAGGGATATATTATTAGTTTACAGCCTTTATTTCTTACGTTTTAGGAAAATACAGCTGATCATACAGGTGGGTAGGTCGCTGAATGATGGAATCATGTTACAATTGCTACCATTTACTAGTTTGGTCATTTCTGAAGGCAACTAGTTGCTTGGCGCATCAGAATAAATGTGAATAAATACCTATGCACACTTACATTTTCAGACATTTTAGTTTTAAACATTACGAAAACCAATCATGCCTTCGTTCAACTTTTCCATTCCTACTTTGTGTTGGTCTGTCACATAAAAATCCCACAGAATACAATGAAGTTACTGGTTGAAACCTGGCCCAAATGAAGACTGAGGAAGACAAGTTCAAGTGTGATGGGTGGGGATGAGCTATACCTGTTGATGGATGATCAGATGTGAAGCTGCGACACGTCTTAAGTCAAACCTAAGTCCCTCACTAAGGCAGCAAAAGCTAACTAAATAGAGGACAACTTCTTATTTTGAAAAAAAAAATTCTTATAAGTCTTCTTCTCCTCAGGTTTGTGTCTTGGCTCTTAAAAACAATAAAATTTCATGAATCACAAATCTTTGAATGTGTTTTGCTACATGTACCTTTGAGGAATCCCCAACACATACAAAGAAGAGCATTATAAAAGACTCTGGGTCCCTATGAGCAAAAAAAATACAAAACAAAAACAAATCTACACGGGCTTTAGCAGCTTTCTGTGAGGGGAAAAAAATGCCTTAACAAATAAAGTACAATTTTTATTCTGAATCATTTGCTGTGTATCTGACAACTCCTTCCTCCATTAAACACAATGTTAAGCTTACAACAAGAATTGAAGCGTTCCGGTGTTGGGCCGACTCTAAGCCTCACTAAATTATGTTTTCTTCGAGGTTCGAGTGTGTGAACCTTGAGTTATATGGTTCGGGTAGTACTTTGTGATTTCTGCACATTTTTAAGCTTCAAGCAACACTTAAATAAGATGTCACAACAAAACAAGAAATAAATCTGGAGGATAAATAACTTTTATGAACTTTGAATAAGAAAAATCTTTTGACGGCTTGACAGGAGGAAAAAGAAATGTTATATTTGTTGGTTGTGTCAGTAAAGCTGCCGGCGTGTGGGTTGGTTCACAATCATGAAAAACATTCTGATCGTTATGATAGGTTCAGTCTCTGCTTCTCTTTTAAAATGTTGGTTTTCATGTCGATAAACCTTCATCTAGCGAGAAGCGGAAAAAGATTTTATGTGATAACAGTCCCCACGCAGGTGTCGCTTGCTCCATTAGGAGAATAATCAGGAAGCATGTTTCTGATTTCTGTATTTTCATAAATGAATTACTGACAAGTTGATGTAACGCATGTTTTATTTTCATGTTCAGTTTTTTAATAAAATGTTTAACTCGCGTATGGCCGATAATTGCTAAACTTTGAGAGTCACAACACACAGACGTGTTCAGGTGAGGATGATCACAGCCTGGTTCTTGTGTTTACTCACTCCTGGCCTGGAGAAAACAAAAGAAACTTCTTTAAAAAAAACTGTTGTTCGAAGTTGATCTCAAACTGAGGTGAAATCTTTATCTTATTTGTGAGTAAACATCTCAGAGTCAAGGAGACAAATTCAGGTTCGGAGTGAAGTTGCAGCAGTCAGTGATAATTTGGGGGATCCCGTGGTTCTGCTGGTGTGGGTCCACCAGGTTTTCTGCGGTCCGGAGTAAGAACAGGCTTCTACATATGAATCTTACATCACTTCATGCTTCTCTCTATTGATAAGCTGTACGGAGATGCAGCAGGCAGGCCTTGAAACCATTTAAGAACACTGTTTCCTTCCACTTAACTTTCTGTTACCATGACAGCATACAGGAAGATCTGAACAGCTGCCACCTTTAGCAGTGACCTTCTGCGGGGTCGGGTGAGCATGACTGTCGTGTTGGAGGTTGCTAGAGCAGCCAAAACAGGGACTCGGTTAGGAATGGCGCAACGTCATCGTGTTTCAATCAGGTAACAGTAAAAAAAGCGGGAAACCGAAAAAAAGGACGGTCAACCGAACAAAAGATGAAAAAAGCAAAAGTCAACCGGAGTACCGAAGAACTGATCATGATGTCTGAATCATTTAGAATTATCTTAACAAAAATATCAATGTATTTGTGGGATTTAACAGTTAAAATTGGGAATATTTGGGAAACAAACCATAAATAAAAAACAAATTCAAGAGGAATTGAGAAAGAAGAAACAAGTTTCGAAACGCTACAAGAAGCTCAGCTGAAAATGAAGTTCAAACCTGAGACTGGTCTACTAACAGGAAGTTTCAGGTTAACATAAACTCTGCAGGCGGATGGTCCTGATGTTTTTCAAATAATAAAGTTTATGTAAGTGGACATTGTATCCAGAAATGTACTAAAGTAAGAGTAATCATTTTTAACATCTCTATTTTTTAAGTCAAAGGTGCAGGAAGAATCTTACTAAAAGTTTTTTTTTTTTTTGCTTTTGCTTTTCAGGAAGTTACTTTAACATGTTACCAATGCAAAGTTTTTATTTAGTTTTTATCTGGTTTCTACTAAAACCATCGTAGTTTACTTAAAAGCACTAACTTTTCAGCAAGATAGAGACTTGTTTTAGGGTATTCAGTAGTACTTGAATACTAATAAAAAGTTGTAGTTCCAATGACAGATATTTGTCCACTTGTTTTCTATATAAGTTATTATTATTATTTAACATTACTTATATATTATTGGTTTAAAAAAGCTGCAATTGAGCTACTATTTTTTATCAATATTCCTGCCCTTTTTCAGGTGTACTAACATATTTGCATTAGAAACAGCAAAAAGATTTGTGTTTTTGCGGCGTAACAACCACTGGAAATAAATTAATATCCGAGCATTCCTGTTCGAATTGAGTTTCTTCTAATGGAGCCATCCTACGGTTTTATCTGACACACTTTTGTGATGTCTTTAACCGCTTCTTTACCACAATAACAAAGTCATAGCGATATAGCCGGACCTTTTCAGACAATTATGACTGTTCTACCTTACAGCTGCAGGGCAGCATCCAAAAGCTTTAAACTGCTCAATAGCTTTATTCTGCTTCGTCATACATGTTATTATATACTGGACAAGTTGGTGCTTTAGAATCCCATTTAAGAAACTCTAAAGCATCTGTATGCTGTTAACAGAAACATTCATAGTATAAATATGTTTCGTTGGTGTCGATGATATTAGTCCATAGGCATGATAAACTTGCAAGCTACATACTGTATGCTGGCATTCAAAAATAAAAGGTATTTGGAGCATAAAATGTTGTAGTACTAAAATGAAAACAATGTATTCTATGCATTCAACACCAATTGTTGCAAATCCTTTATATGGTTTCAGATCCATCCTACTTGTCAATAGAATCATGATGGAAGCAAAAGGTCAGCTCTCCTCGCTGCTGCTGAGAAGCCACTGGCTTTAAATCAGCTCTGAATGCACCTCATCTCGCTCAGGTGGAAGTAGAGCGACAAATTTAAGACTCTCATCGGATAATCGGACAGTTTGAGTTCTCCCTTCACAGCACTGCTTGAGCTTCAGTAATTTTAAATTTCAAAATGCCGTCCAAGATGCAACAATTCCACTCAGCAATTAAGAAATGTTCTAATTATTTTTTATCAATTCACCAAATGATTCAAACTTTGACATTCATTAAAGCTTGATAACCAATAACAGCTAAAAGGACAACTATGATTCATTTCAGGTCTGTATGAAACTTTGTCCTGTCTCATTAAGTCTCATTTGGTATCTTATCTATTAACCTCACATCACAGGTCTGTCTTTCAAACTGGAGGGTTTGAAAGACAGACTGAACTAGCTGGATGGCGAGAACAACGGTTCTTTTCATAATCGAGAAACAAAAAGCAGCTGAAGGTAATTCCAGCCTGCTGGACGTCTTATATGTTAACAAAAGAAATGAAAAGCACAATAACCTGAAGTAAGAAGATAGGCGCCCATCACCACCTAGTGGCACACAAGCAAAACCTTTAAAACTAATTTTCAACTTCCAGACAAAAGGTCAGTGACCTTTCAGTTCCAGGAGTCACTTTTGTCTCCGCTGCTAAAAAAATTAAAGCTGCAAATGAGGACAGATGTCAGACAAATGTACTGAATAAAGTTTTGCATTTAAACCCAATGGAATTAAAAGTTTGCCGAAATGAACATCTAACTTTTAAAATGGATTCTTGGAGATACAGAGCCCACTTTCTGTCCCCGTTATAGTATATAAAGTGTTTTAATTTATGAATGCAAACGTTCACGTGTTAGAAATGGGGGAAATAAAATAATCTGCATGATACAATAACTACGATTAACTTAAATTAATCATACGACACGGTTTAGTGTGAACAGAATCCTGAAAACTTTCATAGAAAACATATCAGGTGTCTTTAACATAAGGAGCTGCTGTTGCTCTGGAAACTGGATAGTTTGGCAAACAGTGTCCTCTGCTGGTAAGTTTTGAAAATTGCTGTTAAAAAAAAAAGTACAAATGTGTCAAAAACTGTGCTATTTTCATCCACATTTGTCTTGGTTAATTTGAATTTTTGCATGAAAAAATAATACTAATAACTTCAGATTGTTAGTATCATAGACTGGAATTGCAGTCGTCCACTAAATCTTATTGCTACAGACAGTTAGGGTTACAAACAGAGATGCATACGACCAAGTTGACAGAAATGTAAATGGAAAAAACAAAACGCGTGATAGGAAAAGATAACCACGCAACGGGGTTAACCAAATTCTTTATGTTAAGACCCTACTGAACCCACGCCAACGTCAAAGCCTTTCAAGGGAGCTTGCAGAGAAAGGACTGGACCGTTTCTGAGTATTCCAAAGTCAGATTAAAGTGAATTCTGGGATTCATTTGGAAATGAAGACTCCACAGTTTGGAAGGCGATTGAAAAAACAGTAAGACTTGGGATGAACGGATTCCCTGCTGCTTCAATCTGCATAACAATGAGTCTGATTAACCAGCAAAGTCACCTCAACCCTGGTAGAAACTCATCAGACCCAGCAAACATTTCATATTAACGTTTTTCTACTAATATTAAAATATCCCAACTCAATTTTAGGTGTTTAGATGGAAATACTCTATTAAAAACAAAACAAAAATGATACAGTAGAGACTAAAACTTCCCCATTATTACTTTTAAATGATATTCTGACACGCAATGAACTTAATTCACAATTCTTCTAGTCAACATCTGAAACTATTTAGTCTTTGTTTTTTCCTTTTTCCCAGGAACGCATTTTTCAGATTCAAACTCAAAATTCCCCCCACAAACATTGGAAACATGATATATTCTCATAAAAGTCTTTATTCATAAACTTGATGCAAGTTTACAAATTATTTTACATTGTCAAAATCACCCTTGCAACAGGAAAGAAGAAACAAAAACAAAAAAACAATAGCAACCAAACCAAAGCATGCGTACAGTGCATAACTTTCTAACACGGCCACCGTAGTTAATGATGCGCGGTGCAGAGCCCAGAATGAGGCTCGATCGTTGGCGTCTCATCTCAGGACGTCCTTGTTAGTTGGAAATGTGTCGGTCTAAGGGAAGCTGTTGTTCCAGGGGGTGGGG
>JAVLVB010000646.1:544288-568600 GCA_032876305.1 Orestias chungarensis
GGGGCCACACTCGAGGAAATTTTACTTAATGTTTGACCCCTGGCACATGAATCTCAGCTGCTGATGTTGTTGTTCACGGGAATCCACCCGACATCTGTAAAAGGTACACCAAGAAGGACGAGAAACCCCACCGGCGTGTAACGGCGAAGAGAAAAAATCTATATTTCTAATCTTTCACCAACCCAAACAACCTCTCTGTTTCCCGGGACATGGGGGAGGAATGATACCCACGACTATACCGACATGCAAAAGAAATAAAACCAGCAACATCAAAGAGAAAGGGTCGACGTGCTCTGAACCCTTCCAACAAGCGGAGCGATATCTGCCTCACACGCCTGATCTTTTCTCATTGGAAATAATGTGTGGAATGCATCAGGGGGAAGAAAAACCCACAATGGTTTCAATACGGGTTTTAGTTTTGACAAAACAACAACAAACAATAACAGAGGGAGGGAGAATACCGGATCGAGACATTCAATCTCGCCGTCGTTAATGGTCGAAAGTTTGAGTGTGCGGTACGTTAATTCCTGAGTTTGCTTGTCCAGAGAACGCAAGGGAGGCCTAAACGATTAAAGCAGAATGGGATGAGTAGCACGTAACAAACACGTCACAACAGCTAACAATCATGCCTCTGCTCCGGTAAGTTTGCTCCTTATAATAAAAAAAAAAAGAAAAGAAACTAATTTCAGGTGAGCCGTGAACGAGCTTCATTTAAAAAAAACAGTCGAGGATTTAGTCGACACTCCCTGCATGAAATGACAACACTAACTAAGCCTTCTACGTTGGTTATCAGGATGATATACTTAGAGAGATCCAAGTAACAACACAAGATCACCTAAAATAATAATAATAAAAAATAAACATGTCACTGCATCAACCGAAACGCTCCACTTAATGCAGGGAATATCACATCTAAGCCTCGACGCGCCGAGCCTTTTTTTTTTTTTCTAAGGATAGAGAAGAGTATTGCTGTGAATCCGCAACTCTGGCGCCGAGGTCAGAGAGGAGTCAGTGAGGTAAACGTCAACTCTACCTCCAAACAACCAAACGGGTGAAGCAGTTAGGAACCGAACCGGCATCAGGTCAGAAGCCGACGACAACACTGATCTAATCTTCTGTAGCAAAAGCAAACTCCAGAAAGCCCCCCTCACCCCACTCCCCAACTCCTCACTGCAGAGCCGTGTTGAGCTTAAGCCTATTGGAGTGATATGAATGGCTAAGCCTTAGTTATGCTACCGACGGCCGTTAACAGCCACTGTAGTAATACATTGCCATAGAAGGATGGGTTCACCAGAGAAAGGTCTAGATCGCTCGTCGGGCTTGTAGATTTCATCGCTTCCTTCGGACACCTCGGAAGCACTGGCCGCTTTTCATCGCGTTAAATCTGCCTCGAGAGGTTGGAGCGGCCCTGCAAGTTTACAGTCAAGAGAGCATTTAGCAATACGGCCTCTGCTCAGCCAGAGACCTGCACAAGGTTACATTATAAACAATTAGATCATTTAGCAGAAATACAAATGTACATGTTTACAGTGGAGTTAAAAACCAAGGACGTTACAGTGCGATTTGCCTCATAATCGTGTCACGACTGGTGGCGCGCCCGGATGGTCCGGACGCTGCTTTGCAAATAATGTTACTGGTTTTCTCTAAATTTGAAAGGAGGCGAGCCGATTCTCATCATGGCCGGCTCCACAAAACCCGTAGGAGTCCATGGCTTGTCCTGCTCTAGCTGGAGGCTTCACAACGCAAGCACGGGGGCTGTTGAATTTAAAAGGACGAGCGCCAGATTAGGAAAACGTTTGTCCTTGGAGGTTGAAGGCAGCGCATTCCCGATGTCCTTCCCTTCCGACCAGCCACTGCTTCAATTTAGGAAATCTCCAGATTTAAGTCGGAGGGATGTGCCGAGCGCAGCGTCTGACCGCCAACGCTGGAGGATGAAGCCATGCCACAGCTTTCGAAACTCAAAGAGGCCAGAATGTAACGTTGACGTGCACGAAGCCGAAAACCGAGAGCAAGTTGGCGCAAATCGAGTCCACCGTTGTTTTACGGGCGATGAAATACAAAAACCAGGCAGCAGATGTGTGACGAGAGACAAGTGCATGAAGGGAGCACGTCAAGCCGCCGGAGGTGGCGTCCAGTCTTAGGTGGAGGATGAACGGATCTGAATCCATAGTCCTGTGTGGTTTTAACCACGGAAAATAAACAGTGAATTTGGTTTGGAACTGAAACGATCTTTGAGAGATAACATCATTACTTGGAGGATAAAAACAATATTGGTCGCAACAAAAAGAGAAAATAATCCAAGACGCGTGGTCCCAGTGCAGGAAAGGCAACAGTCTCTATTAGCCATCCTCCTTCGGGGGGGTGTACCAGCCTGGAAACAAACAAACAAAGTAAAGCACAAAATCAACAAAGATTCAAACAAAAAAGGGTTGATTTTCTCGTTATCCCTCTACAACAGGGGTGCTCACACTTTTCGAGCTTGCGAGCTACTAAAAACATGACCTGTCCTAAGGGATCTACTAAGCCCCCCACAAAAAAAAAAGAAGAGCAAGGCCTATTTACTTTATTATTGTTTATTTTGTCCTTTTAGGATGAAGTATAATTTAAATTTAATCTATAACACATATTAGTTTGTCTTGCATAACTGAATTAACCAACTGTGGAATGTGTGATAAGTCTATAAATCCATACATATACATAAATATATGTAGAGTTCAGGGGGGGTTTGGTGCTGCCCCGGCTTCTAGCTACTCTGCTAAGAGAGACTGGGAGACTCGCTACGCGACACCGTAGTTTGCTAAGATGGCTAACATAGAGTTAGCGTGTGTGCGTGCTTTAACGCGCATCAGTTTGCTTGCCCGTATGCAAATTAAAAAAAATAGACGGACGGATGGATGACGTCATCTACCTTTAATGCCGTGCGATCGACCGGCACACCTCCCGCGATCGACCGGTCGACATGTTAGAGAGTGCCGTTTAAAGCAGCCAATCACATATCAGTATCTCAAAACGGAAAAGAAACTCTTTATAATAAAAATGAAACCAATGCATCTAACTGAGACAAGTATAATTAGTTCTACATTTAAAATATGAATTCTGTATTTATTTCCAGTTTTAATTAATTTCACATATAAGAATATAATTCACAGGTTATTCATTTCTTTCTTCCTCTTTTTTATGTTTTAGGCTCCAGGAAACAAAGAGGTGAGACTTTCTAAAAAGTCTTATGCACTATTTAATACTTCATTATAAATTATATTATAAATTAATTAATTATAAATGAAGTGGTGAACGAATTTAAACAACACATATGCAATAAAATATTTTAAAAAACGTCTGAAAATGTTACATTTCCGTCCAAACAATGATATCTGGTGTAGTAACAGACTTAGACCTAACAAGTTTCAGTTCACAGGCTTTAAAAATGTACAATAAACCAAACGGGACGGAGGTCCTCACCATTCTTTTCATGAATTTGAACCAGGGATTTGTAGGACTGCTGTGCTCTGGCAAGATTGTACTGGTTCTGTAAAAACCGGGTGAAAGTAAAGACAACATTAGATACAAGCAGCAACACCGTGTTGCAATGAAAAGGCAAAACATTAATATGGTTTTATGCGTTTACCAAAAAAAAATTAAATAAAGTAAAACTGCAACGCTCCAGAAATGGACATTATCTAAGTTACACCTCCAGTGTTACTACGTAAGGAGTAGAATGGTTAAAGGGTCGTACAGGGAATGAGCAACAGACTTGTGAATTTAGCCCGTCTGTTTTAGCAGAAAGAAATGATGATTACAGTGAAACTGTATTTTTTTTATTAAAGGTTGACAGACCACGAGGATCTCAGACCAGCTGTGTTTTTGTTCATATCATCTAAGAGCTAGAAGATTATCAAAATAAATAAAATTGATTATTATTTGCCCAAAAACACCACTAGCAAGTCCCTTTAAATAAAGGCACAGATTTATTTAATGTACTTTAAAACCTAGTACGGAAACTGTTCTATCAACTTTTTATCAGAGCCATAAACAGTAACAAATTGTAAATGGTGTCCAAGAGTCAAAATTGTACCCATATGTTTTTTTATTTCTTCTCAAATGGATTTATTATAGAATAGGTTTCATGTGTGACCTAAATGTGACTTTCAGTATTTTGGATTATTGCCGCAGCCAAGACAGGTTTCCTTTGGGACAATAGCTCTCATCTATGTAAGAGAACTGTTTCCTATCTGCCTAAAAAACTTTGGAGAATCTGCTATTTTCTGCCATCTGTTTGATTTTATTTTTACTCCGGTTATTAAAAAAACAAAACAAATGTTTAGACTCTTCACTGGCTCTGATTTTATAAATAGGATTATCAAAGCAAGTTAGCTCAAATGATTGGTCCTCGGCTGCTGAAGTAAATGATGCTTCCTGCTGTTTATTGCGATACGCTGCGTGTTCTTCTCACAGATAACAAATGAATGTTTGACAATTGAAACATAAAGTGGAATATTTATGATACTTTTGGTCTGTTAGGCCATCATCACTCACTTTGTTGGCTCCAAACTGCACTCTGGCTTTTCCTTTGACTAAAGTGGCATTGATCTGCATGATGACAGACTCAATGGAATAGGCACTGCTCCAACCCTGAAATGGGGACGAATAAGGAGGATTAAAAAAAGTGAACTGGTATAGATGGAAACGGCCAACAAGTGTGAAACCAAACCAAGGTTGTGTCACATATTCCAATCATGCATTAGTTAAAATAAGCTCAACATAATTTGAGGCATACCTGCTTGGTGAGAAGTTCCATGCAAAGGGCGCCTCCTCCAAGGACATAACTGAGTCAGGAACAAATAAAAAAAACAAATTAAGTCCTTTTTCCCCCCCTAGAAACAATTTGCTAAAAAAAAAAAAAAGAATAAAAGATTGATGGCAAAAAAAGCAGCACTTACCCTCCCGAAAGCACTGGGGAAACTACTCGGACAAAAGGAGGATCGAAGGGGAAATTATCCTGCAAAGGCAACCAGCAGAAAAAACCCAGATGAAATCATCAGATTAAAAAATAAGGGTTTAATAAATGCAGTTTAACTCACTTTATATGAGAAGTTTAATAAGATGTAATCCATTCCTTCTTTCTCCTTTAAGACTTGTAAATCACTGTGTAAGGGGCTGTCTGGGTCCACCCTATCAGTCAACGAATACGACAATCAGACCAAGCCAACGATTAGCCAGAAAGAAAGGATATTAAATCATATCAGGTACTTACGTTCTCAGTTTGACGTGCCATTCATAAAGGCTGTCATTAAGAAGCTCGACTGAATAAATCCCTGCAAACGAAAATACATTCATGAGCAAATGACTTAAAATTATATTGTTCAATCAAACCCTGACGCAGGGTACAGGCAAAAAAAAAAAAGTGATCTCTATTCTCAGTTCAGTAAAAGGCAAATATTTTAATTACAACTGAAAATATGAAAGGTTTGAAACATAAGTTAACAGTCAGTTCATTGTTGTTTGCAGCAGAAAATTTCAAAAGCGACAGAAATTCATCTTGTTTTTTAACAAAAATAGGAAATGGAAGTACTATAAGCAACGTCACCTGGGTCAGCAATGTCCGATACCTATTGTTCAAAAGGACACGAACCATTTTCTACATAAAAACACCTTTTTTTTTTTGGGTAGAGGATGTCAAATGGATGCGACTACATATTGGCAAACAAATCAAAAGCAGGCAGAGTGAGCAAGTTTCTTTTAATCGATGTTTGCCCATACGAGGAATGTGGGTAACCTCGTTGAAAACGGCCAGATTTCATGACCCCGGAGTAAACTATCAGACCACAAGATTTAGTCGGTAAACTACTTTAATGTGGTTCAAACAGCTTGTCTGTCCGAAAAGAACAAAAAGAAATAAAAACAGATCCTGATGGCTGCAGATCGACTTACTTTTAAAACAGGAAGGAACTGGTCAACATGTGACTCTACTTATCAACATAAAAATGCTGGTCTAAACTGGAGCAGAAATGACTCCCAGAACTTTAGTTCGACATTCCAACTGTAATGAGATCCCTCTTTGGGAGATGCTGGTTTTTCATTCCTGGTTGCCTTGCACTCACATTTGTTGTTTTTTTACCGCGTTTTGTCTACATTTATTATGACATAAATTAATATAAGTCGTCTATGTCGCCGTATATAAAAAGGAAATTTGTAAATGATGATGTATGTCTCTTTATAATAATAATAATAATAATAATAAAAAAGGGAGGTAAAGAGAAGGATGGTGATCAAAATGATCATCTTTCAAAGGTAATACTTTTCTACCAACTAAGGAAGTTCAGATGGGGTTAACATTCTTCTGAAAGAAGAAAAAAAGAAAGTCAATGCAACAGGTCAGCTGACCATGTAATCATCGTAACACCCAGAGGTTATTAGTCGGAAATGAGCAGTCTTGGTGCTGGGCGATATGAGGAAAAATATCAGGAACATGATCAAATAAAGCGGTTTTGTGTTGTTCTATTTTTATTGTCATGCAAATATTCCATAAAGTAGACTACGACAAATGCATTAGAGTCATCCCTTTCCATACACTGGGTTTATATTTTTGATAAACAATAACTAACTTTTTGGAAAAGAAAGCCGTTTTGTGGTTATGCAACATCACACAGCTTTACATTGTCCGATTCGCACGAGGGTTTGCGACATGCTTTAGGGTTTTTTGACTCAAGAGTGCTGAAAGATGGCGACGTATACGCATACATTGTCATATCAAGGAAGAAGCACATTTACCAAAACGAGCGGGTAAGTCTGCGGTTTGGCTACATTATGGGTTCGAGAAGTCCAGCACACAACAGAAAACGCTGGTTTGCTAAAAATATGCGACGAGGCTGCTCCAACATTTCTTCTATAACGTAAAGAACCAATAAAACGAGTCTTTGAGAATCCAAAAGTTTCCAGGTAAAGCACTGAGAAAACCTCCCAGAGTCCTTGACCCGACCTACGCCGTGCCGAGTCACAAGCACCTGCGACAAGTCGAGTTGCATGTCGGACCAAAGCAGAGAAGAAGGCTCATCAAGGACTTTCTGCTCAGTAACTACAGAAACTAGAAACAATACTGCAGTTTAAAAACAACTCTTACAAATCAAGTTTATTTTAATAAGTCAATATAAATACTGGTATTTTACAAAAAAAAGAAGTAAAGGCTACTATACCTCCACTCGTGTATCGTCGTTTTATTTACATATATATTGATGCGTTAAAACATATTTTCATATTTGTGATAGTTTGGTTCAAAGTCACATAATTTTTCAGAGAACAACTGAAAACGTAGTTGATTTTTTTTTCATATCGTCCTGCACTAAGAGTCAATAAGAGGAGACAACGTGGTCTCTATGATTTATGTGTAGCGTTCATTTTTCTTTCCATTTTCAAAAGAAAAACCGCCTGGATTTGTTTACATACCTGTCTTATAACTTTGAGACCGATAGATTTCTCTGAGCTCCTTCATCAGGCGATCGGAGGCTTGCACTGAACCGGAAACGGCTCCCTGCAGGATTCAGCAACAAAAAGGAAGAACGTCGGCAATTTAGCTCTGCAGCTTGTACTTTAGAACGGCTGACAAGTGCCGGATCTGGATCTCTAGAACCCTTGAGAGAATCTTTTAGAAATCCACAATTTCCTTGCAATCAAAAGCAAAAGTAGGTAAATCAACTTCCTGATTCATTGAAAGGGATTTCTAGTAAAGCTTTCATCCCATTCAAATGGAAACATGTTGAGATTACAGTAAAACGAGAGCCGGTAACTTCATAGTTAAGCATACAAAAATGTAAGAAACTGCAGCTAATTTTCCTGATCTTAATAAATGTTCCTGGCTACTGGCAATTTAAAATGATCTGGTATCCCATCTGAGAAAAGCCAAAAGCTCACGTTTAGGTGGTCCTGTCTCTGGTTTTTTCGGATCTTCTCAAGGATTGCCAGATTTTCTTTCTCGATGCCGTCATCCTCAGATTTCTTCCCATCCACCGGCTCCTCCTCTTTCATTTCATAGTGGTCCAGATCTTCAATGTCCTGACGGGATATTGGGGACATTTTAGACCTTTTAAGCGTCATCATTCGTCAGACCCACAAAATATAAAACAACATTGTATAATCAAGGCAAAAATAAAACTTGTGGGTTTGCAAAATAAATATTTTAAACCAATTTAAGAAATTGTTTGTGTATGGAGCATAAAAGAACAGAACAAAAGAAACAAATGTATCCTTCTAAAGAACTATCTAAAACAGAAATACATTACAAACAACATGAGCAAAACTTCCAATAAGATCAGAAGAAATGAATTTTATAAATCAACACAGCGAGGAGACCAGGCAGCACAGTTACGCCTTTGTTAATAACTTACTTCCCCCATCTCTTCCTCTTCTTCCTCCTCAGACGTGACCTCCTCGGTCCCATGCTACACAAACAACAACAAACAAACAAAAAACATATGCATCAAGGAAACTGCATTCATCTGCAAGACATCTGACGACTCCATTTAATAGATTTTACCAAGAATCCCCTAATAATGAGCAATACTGGAAATGGATAGCCAATATGGCAACAGTGTATTTAAGTCCGCCCCATTAAAACTACAATAAAACCCTTTGTTTACATCAAAACTTATCTATCAAAGAAAATATAAAATAGCTTTAAGGTCACAGAACTTTTTTCCCACAAAATGTTAATACATTTCTGAAATCTTGCCAACTTGTCCCAAGCTGTAAAATATTCAAAAATAAAGTAATCTTGTTTGTTATCTTCTTATATTAGACACAAATGATAAAATAAAATAACGTTTTTAATTATTTAATCTATTGTTGAATATAGATATCCAAACCAGTACTGTTGTGAACCCATTGTGGCACAGCTTCATTTAGAATGAAGGACTTTAAGTCCAGACTTTGACTAGGCCGTGTATTTATTTTGAACCTTCAGTAGAAGTTTGAATCTTAATCACATCATATTTTGACCTGACAATAGTTACGGTATAAAAGTTTAAGCCCAATAAACCCGACAAGCAGGTAACAATTTAAACAGACCACAAAAACATATTCAGGGCAATTAGGAGTGCCAGGTACAGAAATATTTAAGGTCTGATTGTGACGGAAACAAATGATGATAGATAGCAAACTACCCAAATGTAACTGAATTTCTTCAGTATAAAAACTCTAAGCTCTATAAAAACCTTAGCTAAGCAAGATATGGCGATGCCTACCTTTCGATCCTGTCCCACCGGTCCAGCAGGCAGAGGCTGGTCTAGCATCTCCACATCAGGATGTTGAGGAAGGTTGTATAGCCGACAGAGGTCGCAGATCAGTTTTTTTAACTGCTGCAACAGCTAGAGAAGAAAGCCACAGGAACAGGAACAACAATCAGGACGAACAGTTCGATTCAGTCTGGCTGCTTCAACTTTTGATGTTGCACCACATTTTGGGCTATGCTCCCTGTTCCTGCGCTTCTCCGAAAACGTCCTGGACAGGCAGCAGGAAAGCTACAATAAACTTTCAGCCTTCCTACACATCTCTTCCAGGATCTGTTGTCTGCCATAAAGCAGCTGCAGTACCAAACTGTCAAAATAGCCTTAAACACAAAATCTTGGGATTGCCCGAGTTTGCTCTCAGGGGGCGAGGCTGCAGACAGGAAAACTCTGCAGAGAGTGGTGAAGGCCGCACAGAGGACTGTTGGAGTCAGCCTCCCCAGCGCCACAGACATTTACACCTCCTGATGCAGGAAGAGGGAATCATGAAGGACCCCACCCACCCAGCACACTCACTTTTGTCCCGCTTCCCTCAGGCAGGAGGCTGCGGAGCAGAAAGTGCAAAACCACCAGACTGAGAAACAGCTTCATTCCTGAAGCTGTGAGACTCTCAAACACACACAAGGACAATTACAAATGAAAGAAAAAAAAACACTTTCTCATTTAACCGGCACTGTTCACTTTAATATCACACTTTAAAATGTCACTTTATTAACCATCCATGCTGCTACAGCAAATTTTGCACTCCGAATTTTCATTGCTGCTATGTCCGACTTCCCATATTATAGATTTTGTGTAGTCAAAATCCTATTCTCCTATATTTCTTTATTATTATTATTATTATTATTTTGTAGCTATTTTAAAATTGCTCTCAGGGTGTAAACTGGACAGTGGGATTAGAACTTCGTCTCACCTAATGTACCACATGTGATGTGATGACAAATAAAATTCCTTGATTCCTTGATTGATTCAGTCACCACAGATCGGTACTCTGAGGAGCTTCATAGATGCTGATTATGGAAAAACAACTTATTGGATTAACTTGCCCTGTTTCACATGAACCAGAGTTAAGCGACAAATCCATTATTTTTCATTTCATTTTCAGAAAAACCTAGATTTTTATTTTTCCTCCACCTTTGGTTTTCCATAGCTCAGGGTGACCTCAGCCCCACCCTCCGACTGACGGTCTCGTTCTACGGCTTCTATTTATTTAAACTCTGAATTTGGGTCAGGTCACAGAAGGGTTAACTGAAATGCTTTTGTCAAATGTATTTTCTCTTTAGGAAAACAGCAAGAACGTGACGGAGGAGCAGTCACGAGCTTGAAAAAAACAAAAAAACAAAAGTGTAAATAATGAAGTCTGCACGGATATGCGAGGGCTAACACACATACCATAAATTGATAGTGAAAATTTATCTCTACATGCTGTGTTAACTCCTGATGGTTAGCTAGCTACCAGCTAGTGTCTTTGCAAATCGGTCCACTCAAAAAAAAAAAAAAAACAGCACCACCAGGACATCTGTGTACATAAAAAACTGATGTTATCTACGCAGAAAGGAGGCAAACTTCCTCTTTATCTGACATACATCTAAACCAGCTGAAAACTGAACTAACACAAATACAGAGAACACATTTGAAAGGCGCCTAGGTAAAAAAAACGTAGACTTACAAATCACATAATGCTTCACACTAATTATAAGGATAAGAATCCGATTATTTTCTCGCTTTGGAGGTGTTTATACCCTCACCCAGGTCTAAGGTAGACGCATTAGGATGACTGTGTTGTTTTGTGAGGAGGCCTTGTTATTCTAGCCTGATCTAAACAAATCCATTTTTAAGAGTCACGGTTCTCACTGGACCACTCTCCTGAAGCATTTTGGATAATCACGATGTATTTTTATACTTTGTTTGTAATCCAGCTAGTTTTACTTTTCCAACAGAGAGATTTTTTTTTTTTTACTCTGAACTCCCAGATCTGATCATTTATTTGTTTTCCTCAATCTCGAATGCTTTTGTCTTGCTTGCCACTACAAAACTAAGACCTTTAAGTAACCTTCTCTCCTTTGGTCTCATTGAAAAATGTATTCCTGAGTAAGACTGGGTGCAGTTGTGGCTCTTTGTGTTTGCTTACACGGAAGAATCTGTTTAGTTGGAGGTATGTAAGGATTAAACAAGTGTCTCCAGCACTTAATAGTTAAATGTCCGTTTAAATGCAATTTAATGAATAAGATTTGTGAACGAGAACAAACCACGCAAAAAAAATGTAATTAGCATTGCATGTCCATTTTTTCTGTTTTCACTTCAGCATTTCTACAAACAAAATAACACATATGTACAGAAAATGTCACATTTAATTTAAATCTATCCCAAGGGGAAGATCAATGTAGTTACTCATAACAAAAGGTGATGCCCAAGTTATTGCAGATGCTGATTACCGTAGGCAGAAAGGATTTTCTGTAGTATTCATTATTAATTGTCAAATGGGCATATTTCATGGCAAACATCCTCTATAGCAAAAATCGAATGACATATGAGGGATTATGGCCCAAGCAGTACACATATCAGATGCTTGATATTGCATAAGTGGAGTCACCTAACATTTCTTTATAGTAGGCAGTGAGCAGATTATAGGCCATAACTTTAAATCATGAAAGATCAACATGTGGGAGAAGACAATATTTAATTATATACCATGACTTTGGTAGACTGCTCCGACTGACTCACTAACATGAGCGTTAACAGGACCTGCATGGACAAATTTAATGTGTTATGGGTCTTAATCCCAGTTAGTCTGGTATTTCTCCCACCGATTGTCAATACTTGCTAAGTGCAGCAGTTTGGATGGGTCAAAGTTCAAAGTGTAGTCCCGTTTCAGACATCAGAACCACATGCTTCAGGAATACCCTGAAAACATTTCGACTCAGTTTCTCAGTGCATTATAAGTAGCGTGTTTGAAGACTCGCTAATAAGTTAATTTCGATTTAACTCAAGTGCAAAAAACACTACATTAATCATTTTAATTGTATTGTTTCGGGGGGGTTTTGTGCCTTTTTTAAGAGTAGTTGGTGTTTAATTATTGTCTTCCAATGATAAATAACTGCCTAGTTATATTTTCAAGTAGGGATGTACAATATATTGGCCTTGGCATCGTTATCGGAAGATATTAGTCCTTTTTTAAGATATCGTTATCATTCCAATAAGTGAAACTGGGTGAATAACAGCAACCGAAATTCCTTTTCTATCTTGTTGCAGTTTGTGTTTTGTTGCTTTAAATGATTCTGGGGTTTTTAATTGATGTATTATTGGAATCAATGCAATTTTTCCTAATATCCAGTATTGATAAGTATCAGTTATCAGTAACATCAATGGCAATACTATGAAATACCGGTATTGGCCCGATTTTTTAAATATTGACTAATCCTTATAAATCCATCTTTTTTAACACAGTAATACGTTGAGGGCTTCCCTGATGCGTCCACAACCAGGTGCGGCCGTTGTTTGTGGTAAACTGTACAATTAAACTCCATTATAATAATAAGACACAATGATCTTAAAGCCAATTATAACTCTGCAGAGCCAACATTTAGGATGTCAGCTTCAGCCCAGCCCTCTTCTCTGATCAGCAACTCTGGCTGGCATCTATGCATTTCTCAAATCAGAGAAAGTAAGGTGAACCTACAAGGGTGCTTCCTTTTCTCACGTCTTCAAGCCTCTCCAGGACCTGCGTCAAGCTCGGATCGTCAGAGTCCACAAACCATATCGGTGGCGTCGATGGATACGATTCCTGCAACACAAACGACAGATGTGACAAACCACGAGGAGAAGCGTCGCACAAACACATTTCTCTAGGGAGATTAAGCAGATGCAGGACAGCATTAGTGGTTAGCAGGGAAGAAACTGGAAATCCGAAGGCATTGTTAGCCTGATGCTAGCACCTCTCCCCCCCCCCTCCCATTTCCCAAAGCGTTTTTAACCCCTAATACTTCACATCTACGCGGGTTAATGAACAGGACACGACGGTCCTGTATATCTGGAGAGTCTCTGGCTCTGGATGGAGTTTGTTACTCGGGTTTAGCAGCAGGACGTTCGCTCGCCAACTCCCAACAGGGTCGTTAGCTGAACACTCACCGTGATGTTACAGTGGATAATCAGTAACTTTTCTCCAGTCACATTAAACTGGCAGCTCAGCTCGTCGGGCTTCCAATCAATTATCCTGAAGCGTTCGTGGTTGGGATCAAAAATGGACTCCAGAAACTTCAGCTCGGCCTTCAGCCCCGTCACCGACATCTTCCGCACATCTCCGGCTGGGCCGCTGGGGGGGGAGAGGCGAGAAGTCCGGGGATGTAGCTTCTAGCTAGCTGCTGCTACGACACAAACTGAAGCCCAGATACGAGGTAGACGAGCCAGATATCAGCCGAACAAACCCGTAGGAGCACCGGAATATCCTCTTCTAGCTACAGCCTCGGTTTCGGGGAGAGAAAAAAACCCCGCAACCGTGTTCGGGTAACCCTCCTAGTGAATTAGCTAGCCTCGGCTAGCGGCTAGTTAGCAACGGAAAACAGCGCAGCGCTTGGCAAACTGCTAGCCTTGTTGTTGTCTTTCCGTCTATTGTTGTTCTCTGGCTACGTTGACAACACTTTCAGGCTCCTGCGTTTCCCCGGGATCGTCTCCTCACGAGCCTGTCGGCCAGTTCTCTCGGGTTCATCGGAGGAAGAAGTAACGAGTGTTTCTTCACAGTCTGAGTCAACCTCCTGCTGTAAGAACTGTGTGTGTGTTGTTTTTTTGTGTCCCTGCTCAACTGAAGCTGGCCTCCAGTGGGGTTTAAAGATGGCGTGTGGCAATCTGGAGCTCCTGCAGCTCTGCACGTCGTCAGTATGTTAAATCAAAGTGTGACACAACCTAAGAATGAAAGTATGAAAGATGCATCTCAGCCACTTGGAATTAATTCATATTCATGTAGTTTTTTATTTCCTAAAATCCTAACAGATTAATCCAGTAAATGCAGACCAATTGATTTTACTTGATTTCAGTAACCACATTAAATAAATCAAACTTTTTATGGATTAAAAACACAGCCAGATACATACTAAAGAGGAATAGGGCCACTGGAAAAATATATAATTCAGACATTAATCTCAGAATTCAGATGTTTTTATCTTTCAAAATTCTGACTTTAATCTCAGAATCCAGTTTTTTTCTAAGAATTCTGATTAAAATCTAAGAATTCTAAATTTAATCTCAGAATTCAGATGTTTTTATCTTTCAAAATTCTGACTTTAATCTCAGAATCCAGTTTTTTTCTAAGAATTCTGATTAAAATCTAAGAATTCTAAATTTAATCTCAGAATTCTGATTCCTTTTTTCTCCTAATTCAGACCATAATCTAAGAATTCCAACTATAGTATAATAATTCCGACTGTAATATAAGAATTTATGACTATATTCTAAATGTACTGACAATAATCTAAGAATTATAACTTTAATCTCAGAATTCATACTTTAATTTCAGTATTCAGATTTGTTTCTCTCTGTCAAACTTCCGATTTTAATTTCAGAATTGCGACTTTAATCTCAGAATTCAGGTTTTTTTCTCTCTCAGAATTATGACTTTAATCACAGAATCCTGTTTTTTTTCCCAGAATTCCGACCATAATATAAGAGTTCTGACTGTGATCTAAGAATTCTGATTAAAATCTAAGAATTCTAAATTTAATCTCAGAATTCTAAATTTAATCTCAGAATTCTGATTCATTTTTTCTCCTAATTCAGACCATAATCTAAGAATTCCGACTATAGTATAATAATTCCGACTGTACTATAAGAATTTATGACTATATTCTAAAATGTACTGACAATAATCTAAGAATTATAACTTTAATCTCAGAATTCCTACTTTAATTTCAGTAATCAGATTTGTTTCTCTCTCTCAAACTTCCGACTTTAATTTCAGAATTTCGACTTTAATCTCAGAATTCAGATTTTTCTCTCTCTCAGAATTATGACTTTAATCACAGAATCCTGTTTTTTTTCCCAGAATTCCGACCATAATATAAGAATTCTGACTGTGATCTAAGAATTCTGATTAAAATCTAAGAATTCTAAATTTAATCTCAGAATTCTGATTCCTTTTTTCTCCTAATTCAGACCATAATCTAAGAATTCCGACTATAGTATAATAATTCCGACTGTAATATAAGAATTTATGACTATATTCTAAATGTACTGACAATAATCTAAGAATTATAACTTTAATCTCAGAATTCCTACTTTAATTTCAGTAAGCAGATTTCTTTCTCTCTCTCAAACTTCCGACTTTAATTTCAGAATTTCGACTTTAATCTCAGAATTCAGATTTTTCTCTCTCTCAGAATTATGACTTTAATCTCAGAATCCTGTTTTTTTTTCTTTCAGAATTCTGACTATAATATAATAATTCTGAGTATAATATGAGAATTTCTGACTATAATCTAAATGTACTGACGATAATCTAAGAATTATAACTTTAATCTCAGAATTCCTACTTTAATCTCAGAATTTGGATTTTTTTTTGCAGTTCAGGTGATGATGTCTAACAGCTGCTTAAAACCCAATTTTGTTTTTCATGAATTGTCATTTTTAAAAGTGGATTTTAACACAGAAACCAGGTTTCCTTGCAGCTGGGTTCAAACTCCAGCCTGGGGTCTTTGCATGGAGTTTGCACACTTTCCCTATGCATACATGTGTTCTCTCCAGATACTCCTACCTCCTTCCATCAACCAAAACCACTGTTGTTTAGTTGAATAATTTAGAACTATATAATTTTAGAATGTAGTGCACTGGTATTTGGCTTGTTTAATTATACTAAATATATGAGGATATTTTTGTTTAAATCAACTTAGAAATAATGAAACTGGATTTAAACTATTCAATTTATTAAGTACATGAAATATCCAAAGAAACACGTTGCAAAACATTTTATGTCAACTCACCTTGATATGATGTATTCCAGCCTATTCAAAAGTTAGCATTGATTTTATTTTTGTAAGGCATCTACCGGTACTTTACAACTTTGTTTTAAGAAATCTCAACTCACTCTTGCTTTGAGACCAAGTAGGAACCCCAGCTACCCAGAACGTAAGCCCAATATTCTACAAGTCACATGAACAAGCACAGAGGCGGTGAAAACTCTCAAGAGAACCAAGGTGAACCGTGTACTTGGAGCAACATTGGGTTCTGAAATGGTGTGTTGGGACCAGATCAGGGATATGTTGTGGCACCAAACACTGTTGAGGGTGGAGGAGGATGAGGAAGTCTACTTTTTGGGAAAAGGGATGATGTTGGTTTGTTCTGAATCATGGGGATTTTGATCCTGTAGAAACACTGCGTGGCGGGTTTTAAGTCCTGCTGGACGGAGGACACAAAAAGAAAACACAAAGATAACACAATAGCCCCACACTGTCATTGCTCACCGTATCATCCCTGACTGTTCAAACCTCCAGATCAATATCAAGCAAATTCGATTCTGTGCCTTTCTGCTACTCGTCGAGATTTGGGGACCCAAACAACATCTAACATTTGTTTTAATCTGACAAAATTGCTTGAGCTTTTTAATCAGCCTCTGTTAAATTCTCTGAAAGGCAAATGGCATTATTTTGCTTTTGTGGAGAGCAGCATTGAAGCATTCTAATGAGGCCTCGTAGCAAAAGATATTGGATTTAAATGCCAGGTCAGGGCCCTGTTCCATGTAATCAACATGTTCTCCTGGCCACTCCTTTACTTCTGGGTTCTCTCTGGGTATTCCCTCTTCTGCTCACAGTCCAAAACTGCAACATTAGTAGGGTCTTCAAACCACTCCTGGATATGTGTGTGAATAGTTGTTTGTCTTGTGTGATGATCCCACACCTCAGCCAGTTATAATCATTCAAAATCATTGTACAATCCACTGCTGCACTAAATATTTTCCTTCTGTACCAAAAAAGTGATACAATATCAGTTATCTTTGAATAAATCTTTTTTTTTTTACTATTGTTATTTGTGATAGTAAATGAGAATTAACTTCAGCCAGTGTTAGTTTAGTCTTTAAAAATATAGTTTTTACAAGATTTGATGTGATGGATGTCTACATTTATAACAGAACAGAGTCAGAACTATCCAGAGGGACATTAGATCTCCTCTGGACATGAAATGCTTCATTATCAACAAGATTTGTTATCTCGAGAATTTGACCTTAGATCAGCCTTACTAGAGAGTCATCATGCTGTACTTTTATCTTCAGGATGGTGATTTAGAGGATTCATGGAAGAATGAATTTGTGGTTTGCGTCTACCTCAGATGGATTACAGCACGAAATAAGTCACAATGCCTTGTAAACTGTTGACTTGAGTCATTCACTGTACTGTCCTTGTAGAAGAGCCATAATAGGTTGGCAGTACTACCTGAAGACCAGTGGGGTGTAGTGTTGGCTCATTTACTGGGGAAAAGCTTTGCCAAGCTCTTAGCACTGGAAGCTTTTCTCAAGTGGTTCCACGAAGGTTGCTCAACACTCAACAAAACAATGCTGGGTAATGTCTGGTTGAACCGTTTGGATCCTTGTTTCTATACATGCCAGCGTGGATGTTTCATTTCAATGATAAAAATTCAAAGGTTTTCGCTCTTTCACCATGAAAGCCAGCTGGCTTCAATCCCAGGAAGATGGCATTAGGTCTACAGGAAGCAGTCTGGATGCAATTAGACTAAATTGAATGGATTAAAGGCAGCACACAGAACATTAGAAGGAAACTTTTTAAACTGGCATCGTTGTGAATAAGCCGTTTTTATGAGAGAATTTGGAACAGAGAGCTTAAAAATGTGCATTCATACATCAGATGTAATTTTATAACCTCTTAAAACTGTAAACTGTATATGACTCATAATGGTGCAGCTAAAACCATCCCTGTAATGGCATGTTAAATAAGGTGAGGGGGAAATAAAAATAGCTGTTTTTGACCTTCTTCCTCAAAAGCTAATAAAGTACGAGGTCCTGCAGCTGCAGAAAAGCTAGTTAATGCTGGTATAGTTTAGCACATGTTACTGATGCTGACCAATACACTCACAGAGTAGAAAATTCAATCTAAACTTTCCCAACCACTTTAATGTTGTGCTGTCAAGGAGTTGCTTAATGTAATGGGCGATTTGAAAAGGTCATGGTTCCAGTCAGCACACATAATTATGATATCGGAGGATTCAGCTAAAAAAAAAATGAAGCTGGTGAAGGTTATTGTAGGAAAATAAGAACACACACTTGGGAAAATGCAACACAGCAGCAAAGTCGTAAATACATATTGCCAATAGTAAACCGTTATTAAAATCAATCTAGACTTTAAAAATTAATACTAATAAGCCTTTATACCAGGTTATTTACTATTAATATTATTTTATTCTCAAGCTTTGAAATTACTTTATAAAGAAACTATGTATTTTTGTTACTGCTTTACCGCTATGAGATACATTATTTATCTCCACCACATTAAAGGCCCAAAATACATTCACATTTGTGGTTGTAATAAGCAAAATATAAAAATGTGTAAGAGGTAGAAAAACCATTTACAAGAAAAGCTTTAGCTAAACATAGGCGGATCCTAAGAACACCTGGTGGTTTGAAATATGTTTGTCAGAGTACGTTTAATTTCTGAGTTTCAGGCTAAATCAATGCAATCCAATGTGGTGAGAGGTTAGCTGGGTGTGTTTTGATTGCTTATTGATAAGTCGGTCAGACTCCTGCTGTTAGGAAGTCAAGTAATGAAAGGAAACAGTGGCATTACATCTTTTCTAAAGCAATTAGTCCATTTTGAAACACGTTTCCACCTTTTTTGTTTTGGAAAATACAAGATTTTAATACATTATATATAGAAAAATATTAAATTAATGAAGTATTTACTTTCTGTTCAATGGTTTTAGAAATAAACATGAGAAAGAAAATGTTGTTGTTTATTGGTTGGAGTTACAGTTCATTTCTCTTATCTTGTCACTAACAAAAGAAATGAAGACACAGAAGTAATAAAAAATAATACAAATCTTAGTTTTTCCTATATATTCAACTGTCTGACTTTATTTTGCCATAGAAGATTGTTCATTTTTTCACCCGAGCACACAGAGGTGTCATTAAAAATGAGAACTTGAACAAATCTCTGTAGTTAAATTCTGACGGCCTTTCAGCCCAGTTTTATTAGACCGCTGACTGGTAGTTTATCAAAGCAAGGCCTGCGTCTGCGCTGACAAAAAGCCAAATAGCTGGTGTCCTCCATGATTTATCCCACTCTTCTCTCTTCCATCTGCCCAAGATGAAAAGTTAATTAAAACCCTCAATTGTCACCTCATCTCATCCGAGACAGCAAAAAAACAAATCATCTCCGGCGATATTCAGATTTTATTATTTCTTCATGACAACAACAGTGTCGACATTAGTAAAGGGCGGCATGACAGCTCCAATTTCTAACTTCTCAGGATGATCTAATATGTAATTTAGAGGCGTCTCAGCAAACTGCAAAGTGTCACTAGGAGGCAGAAATTCCTAATCAACTAATTGGCGTGTAAATCAGACAAACAAGTAATAATTAAGTCATTTATTTTGTTTTGTACTATGTTTTTTTTTTTACTTCATGAGTCATTTTTTAACCATATTTCCCAAATTCTTTTGACAGTTTTTTATCAGGTTGTATCATCAATTAGAACCAGCAGCACACTTCAATTACGCACCAATTTTTTCTCAGCATTCAGGCCTTTAGATTTTAATCCGTGGATCTAAAACCATTCCTCAACTGCGTCTCCGCTGAATCAGCAAATACGCGTAAGCTGTTTTTTCAGAGAAGGCAGTGCCATCCTCGGGGAGGAGCAATATGTACAGTTTACTCCTCAGGGAGACAGCAAGCATAGGAGAGGCCGAGACAAATGTTCATGTCCAGGACGGAAGTTTTACAGTGGTGAGGGGGAGACCATGTGTTGTATGGACAGCACAGCTGACGAAAGATAAAAATGAATTACAGTGAAGGTTGCTCTGTCAACTCTACTCTAAACCTCTAAAGCTGGCGTTCGACAGGATCCTAATGAATTAGGCGCCTAGAAATTGTTTCAGCTTTGTATTGCAGTGCCATTTTTAGGGAATTTAATTTGAAGTTAATGTGAGTAATCATAATATTAAGCTGCCAAAGTATTATTTATTTACAATAGGATCTAAACAAACTTGAAAACAAGTTCTCATTCTAGTTTTGGCAGGTCAAGGAAGACTAAAACTAAACTAAAAGCTAAGTTAAAAAAAAAAAAAAAAAGATAAGTTACACTTGGCCTGATGAAGTTATATGTGTCTTATAAATTAGAAATGTTGTTTTCCATCTATATGTTGCTCTTATCAACTTGTAATTTTGGTTTTCTTTACTGATCAATGTCCCCATATCTTTTTATCATGGATGATTTTTACGTAACCCTGTGGTCAACTAACAATCTTTTGTCTCGACTGTTCAGTGGATCTGTGTGTTGTTCATGTTAAACAATAGTTTGCAAATGCAAGAATTACAAGAGTACACATTTAAATGAAGTTATGGTCGTTTACAGTTGCCTGCCTGAAACCATTCAAACGAATGTTGTTCTCGGGGTTCTCTACAAAGCCAAGAGGGTCTTTAAAAAAAAAAAATTTCAGATCCTTTTTGAATTCATACAGGTTTTTACAAGTTACAAAATGTAATGGATCAGTATTGTGTGTGGCAGAGCCTAAATGGATAAGGGGTTATCTGTGGAGCATCTCTGTTTCGGGATCTGTTGTTCCTCTCTTGCGCTAACCAAGTAAACTGCAGCCTAATCGTATTCAAGCCAAAATCTATTTACTTTCCGTGGCACTGCTGTTCTGGCAGAAGTGGAAAGGTGGAGAGGGTCTGCTATTTGCATTCACAACCACCAGTCTATCCATCCTCATGGAAAAACTGATACGGGGCAATCAAGCCACCCTGACAGACTAACATGAGAATTAGGCCAAGCCTAAAACAATTAGCTAAAAGCAAAAACATCATCTAGATCAGTGCCTGGACCGGGGTGTTAGGCAAAGAAATCTAAAATAAGAAACACATACTGGCGGATGATTGTATTTGTCTGGTTGCAGCAGGAGTACAAATCGAAATAGTTAAAATTAAAGATGCACATCCTGTTTCAAAGTGTCTGATGCAAGAAAATATCTGAAGACGACTTGCAGATCAAGCTCAAAATAAAACAGTTTGACTGTACGATATTTTCTGAAAACAGTCTTCAGCTTAAAGGTAGCAAATCAAGTTTCTCTGTCATCTCTCAGTGGTTGTGATGGAACTTGCAAAACTAAACGACCCTCGGTCCATAACAGCCAATCAGTGCCAAGAAGAAGGTCTTATCAGGAACAGTGCTTTTCTTTTTAGAACTGCTCAGATAGTTATAAAGAGATTGCTTTTTTTTAATAGATTAAGTTACTCATAAAAAACTGTAACAGTTTAGTGTTTAAACAATATGTAAAAACATAAGTCACCCACTGCAGCTTTAAAGGTCTATATTAGTGCTTAGCATTAAGTCATAAAACTTCTGTAAATAGGTTACGATAAACAGACAAACTCTTGATCAATTTAAAACTCCAGTTAAGTTATGTTATGTTCTGAAAATTAAATTCCTGATCCGAAAATTTCTTAGTTAATAATGAGTGCTTAAAGGAGTTGATTTTTATGTTTTTATTGATGTTCAATGTTCATTTAAATAACACTTGATTATTTTTTCCTCTATTCTGTTGTTGGAACATTGATTGATCCTTGTGTTGGCCCTAAATATATTTTAATCTTGGGAAATATTTTGCATTGCCTATTTTATGAGATTATTGTGTATTGGTTTTTAAACATTATTATATTTTATTTTAGCTTAATATGTGCAGCCTCAAGCAAAGCATTCATACACATAGAGGAACCGCCCCTAAAATTCAAAGCCTTTGAATTTTTTAACACCCAGGACTTAAAGGTCCATGACAGTTACTGTCAAAATGCTCTGATGTAACTCGAAGAGACAAGTTGTATCACACTGACTCTTTCTTGTCCAGGGAAAATGGTGGAATGGGATATTGTGAAATGAGTAAAGGTACACACGTATGGCGACTCTGCTGAGTAGCTGTGTGTGGCGGATAACTGTTTCTACCCAGACTCCCGCTGAGTAGGTGTGTGTGGCGGATAACTGTTTCTACCCAGACTCTCGTCACAGAAGAAACTCCGAGAAGAGGAAGAAGAAAAAGAAGAAGAGGGTCTCAAGGGGAGACACGCACCATCTGGAACCCTGCAGGCTGTGACACATCCAATTTCCCTCTACCTGTGGACCAGTCAGTAACCTCTCTGTAGAGGTCCCCAGGACAAAGACACCAGTCAGAGATGTTAGATGTGGTCAGAACACGGATTTTGGGATTTATTTAAAAATATCTAAAAGCAGATCATTTAGGAATTTTAGAATAAACTACATTTTAGAGGCAAATTACTAAATGATATAAGTAATATTTTATGTGTTTTGTTTTGTGGGCCCTTTGAAAACCCCATACTAATTATTATTTGCATCTACATCTCAATATTGCTGTCTCTTTTCTGTTATGGAAATAGACAGCAACATGAAGGAGGCCCTTTTAGAAATGGGCTGTAACATAATTAATTTCAATATCCTGATTAGAGCATTCATCTAATAAAAGCAACCACGACGCTCTCATCTTTGTCTGTGGTTTGTCTCTGCGGGTCTCTTTCTCTGAAGAAGGTCACTCGGACGTAACATGGCCAGAAATAAAGAAAGTCATAAGTCCCATATCGTAGCTTCTTTCATTTCTCTCTCCTATCAAATTTAGCGAAATGTCTTTAGTGTGACAATGCAGCATAATCAAAACATCCATGTTTAAGCAGACATCTCAAACATTTTTGCTACACTACTTTATGCATAAACAACTACAAGACCTGTTGTAAAATTTAATCTTAGTAAGAATGAAAGATGATTTAATTAATTGATGTGACTAATAGTTTTGGTGATAAACAAAAAAACAGTTTAATCATAACCCATGAACTGTTTTCTGTGCGAACGCCCCTAAAGAATGTAACATTTATAGGTGCTGCTTTCCACACCAATAGTTTGGCTCTCAAACCAGGAAAGCAATAAAGGTCAAAATTGTCCACAAAAATCCATCTTTCTATGTAGCACTTGCATTTTAGTGTAATTTGAAATATTTAAATCCACTTTCTTATTTCATTTTTGTTGTTGTTATCCTTCTCCTTGGACATCAATCAAGTTTCGAGCTTGATTTTTTTTTTGTAAAACTAACCTTAAAGGTCAAAATTATGAGTGAATGTACAGAGAGAGGACATGACCCCTGTTTTAGCCTCACTGCACCTTAGGATTCATTGTAAGATTTGTTTCAAATGATTTTAGTTTTCATTTTGCAATCGAAAAGTTACATTTTCCCCAGTGACCTGAGTATCTGTGTATGAGTTTGTGCATGTTTCTCATCAGGGAGAAACAATGTAGACAAACTTTGCGGATACACAAACATGTCTTTGCAGGTCACTTGCAATGTTTCTCCCTTTCCTATCCAGCAGGTGAACCAGAATTAAAGGGGTACCCTTTAGTCATTTGCCCTGGGATGTCACTGGACGGCTTCCCCTGCAGGAATTCCAGCGGTTTGGTACGAGTTCAGTCCACTTATGAAAAATTGATCCCATTTCCATGCATGATATTGTTTTGTAGAAAATGGCAACTCAGGATAGTTGCAGCTGCACAGAACCACCAGGTGTTTGCCAATTATTGCTGCCTCTAGTCTGGTAGAGTTGTGCAGGTGAGGAATGGAGCTAACTTGGGGAGTAAAAGCTCAAAGTCAGAGCTCTGGGTAAGTAGGTGGTTCTTGCAAAAGCAACCCCTTAATGACTGCCATGAGAGATTGAAGGATAACTCAAACATTCATATATATATATATATATATATATATATATATATATATATATATATATATATATATATATATATATATATATATATATATATATATATATATATATATATA
>JAVLVB010000646.1:568700-612389 GCA_032876305.1 Orestias chungarensis
TCAAACCAAATGAATAAGGGTTCATTTTCCCTTGGGGGATATACATCTAATGTATTTTACTTATGTTGGAGTAAGTCCCGGCCATGCTACTAGGCGTTAGCGGGATTATCTTTGTCCTGCATAATTAGCAGCAAGTCCACTGAGATGCTCTGCAATCAGTCACATCGCTGCCTTAACCTCCCCACAGTGGGATATGTGGGATCTGGGAGGGGGATCTTTCTGGTCTCTTAGGTATCATGGATGAAAGAGAGACTTAATACTCCCTTTGTATGTCCCTGGAGAGTTGGTTTGATGCTAACAGACAGACAATTGAATCAAAGAGAGATAATCTCTGTCAAATGTACAGACGTCATTGGCCAAACGTATCCATCGAGCAACGGCTAAAAAGATACAGAAAGACCCTGATGGTTCCAGTCACATACAGGTCGGCAGTTTGTTCTGTAATTACATTTCCTGGAAGTTTTCCATTAGTGAGTGAGACATTTTACTGACTTACTGCTTTTTTGCTTACCATGCTTAAAATGAGGAGATCAAACCTGCTTGATTTTTCATTTTAACTTAATATTTTTACAAGGAATATTTTAAAGGTACTTATATTCCTGCTAACATGTTAAACAAAAATCAGGTACATTTAAAAGTAATCATAACCCCATTTAGTGTCTGCACTGCACCCACTCTTAAGTTGTTGACTTGTATGACATAGTTGAAATTATGATTCTATTTCTACTTGCCACTCTTGACTCAAAAATAAAACTTCTAAAGGTCTGAATAGCGTACAGAGCACATTTAAAGTAGCAGAAAGGCCTTTTAAATAACCATTTGCATTTTTATTATTATGCAACACAGTGCAACATTATTACCACAATATTATTACCAGTCTATAACAAAAAATACAAATGAAATGAAGTTTGTGATTTTTATGGTAAAAAAATTCAAAAAGGTCAAAGGCTGGGTGTAGATTTGTAGGTCGCAGTATCGGTTTCATCCAATAACAGCTTTAGGTGGGCCCTGGTGAGTCGTTTTGATGTACAGCATCGTTAGGCAGTTACTGAATCTGCACCTTTTTTGACATAAACACGAGCCCCGAGGGGCGGCTTCGACCTTAGGGGTCCATCAGACTTCAGAACTGCACTGTCAGTCCAACTATGTCATGATTATCTCCAACCAGGACCGATGGGTCCAGTGTTTCCTGTTCAACACAAATGAGTTCACAGGATTAAATTTTTCATGCAGTAATATGAGCAGCAGGCAGGAAATGTTATTACCAGAATAAATGAGCGGGTCAGGTCCCAGTTGTGAACAGTGTAACAGTGAACTGCAAAAAGAGGGAACTTTTGTCATCCAATTGTTTTGGTGAGTCTTTCTACCTGTTATGGTAATATCGTGCGATTATGTTTTTTTTTTAATGTTTCAAGAATTTTGAGTTTGGCTGCCATTTCAAAATGTGACTTCCCCTTTCTTTTGGTATGATGTTTAGTCTTGATGACCATCGTAGCAGAGGTAAAGTACCTCCAAATTGAATGATTTGCCTGGCTTTGCCTCGACTGGAGTCCTGTAGCTCTTAGATACTCCTCTCTGACCATGTTAGGATCTAATCTCGAGCAGAAAGAATTGATTTTAGGCAGCTGCAAATCTTGGCAGACATGCTGGGATGCCCATTAAAATGACCTTCCAGCAACAAATGAGATCAATTTTACAGTTTTGTTTCCAGAACATGGCTGTTTTGTTTGAAATGTACTCAGACAGCAGTGCTGTTGTTGCATGATAGGTATGCAGAGTTTTTATTTTTGTATATCCTGGATGTAAAAACATTGTGTAGTGTTCTGTCAAATGTGACTTCCGTCAGCATCGGTATGTCACTATGTTCCAGGAACACCCTTTAAAAGGATGTGATTTATTTCATTTCGACAACAGGCGAAGTATGACAGATCTTTATTACAGTCAACCCCCCAACCACCCACCCACCCACCCCCGCCTGTCATCTTTCAGTTAATAATCCTTGACATGTAATTTGGTATGCAGGGGTTTTAAGTTCCGGTCCTTTGATAGCTAAGAGGAAAAAAATAATCGAAGCAAAGAAGCTCCATGAGGTGAAGGCTCTAATTCAACCCCTGTATGAAGATAGCCCACACCAATCTATTCATAGTGACATTGAGGGTGAGCACCATTAGACAGGTGTTGTTTTAAAACCTTAAGATATGTTGTAAAAATTGGAGAGTTCACTTGGGCCACATTAAGTCTTGTTCCAATGCAAGCCCCACATGAAAGCTTCCATATTCTTCAGTCTTACAGTGTGAAGTCAGAAGTGGTCTCACCTTCACTTCTACCACTACAGGGTAGAACATATTAATGAATGGCTAATCTGTCCTCTCAGGAGACCGTTAATTACAGACTCCTCGGTCTGACCGAACAAACAGTGTCTGCTGAGATAAGCTTTTTCTCCAGAGTGCTAATGCATCCTTTAATGTCCCCTCTAATCTTTCTTATGTTTGCCTGGTTCGATTAGAGAAACAAATGTGAGTACAGGAATCCGTTAAATGTAATCACCTCCCACGTTTAGCACCAAATTTACTGTATCTACAGCCTCTGATTGGTTTTAAAACCAGGATTGCCGAGAATTTGTTGTTACTCATTTTTAGGTTAACTCTGCATACCTGTCTCTGCTGAAATAAAACTCTCCACAGGCTGATGCTGCCATCTCCATGTTTTACCGAGGGGGGTTGCGTATTCAGTAGTGTGTAGTATTCATTTTCTTCTATGTAACCCCTTTTGTCATGGACTTATGGTTTATATTGTGTTTTCAGTTTTGTGTTACTGTTCTGTGTTATCCCTCGCCGCGCTCTCCTCCTGTGCTCTCTCTCTCTCTCTCTCTCTACCTTAGTCTTCTTCCACCATTATCACACACACCTGTAATGTCTTATGTTATCAAGTCATTTCCTGTGTTCCATTTCTGTGTTGCCGCACAGTTTGTATGAGTAATTACAATGTTAAATAAATCCACCACTCTAAGACTCCTGCTGTCTGGTATGCACTTTGGTCCGATTCCCTGCTCAGTTCATAAAACCTTTTGCATGTAGACTCTAATCTTATTGGGCCAGAGCTTCTTCGTGTTCTTTGCACTGTCCTTTAGGACTTGTGATGAGCTGTAAACAAAAGCTCCTATGACTGTCTTCAAAGACATTCCTCCACCGCGTCAAAATTATGTCACTGACAAAATGTGGCATAGCAGCAAAATGCAGCGTCAATAAGTCGCTGTTTCAACTTGTGTAGAAAGTGGGGACTTCAAACTATATATCAGTTTTTAACTGGTGTTAATAGCCCATGTAAAAACAGGGTTCTGCAATGGCACCATACTTTTTTCTGAATATTTTCATCACGTTCGCTAAATATATCAAATCAAAAGTATAGTCAAAAACTGTCCAGTTATACCCTGGACTGCAGAGGGTTAAACAACAGATTTATGAAGTGCAAGACAACTACTTGTCATGTTCTGATGATGCTGTTGAGTTTGTTAATGTTCTCTAAAAAACCTATGAGGCCTTTACAAAACAGCTAGATTTATTCTGGTTCGAATACATATACAGATAATAGTTAAAGACTTCTATTTCTAATGAATCCGTAAAAAAACTCAATTTAATTTACCTTTTACTTCAGAATTATGAAGCACATTATGGTGACCTTACTCTGTGCTAGATTTTAAATGGACACAGCAGATTATACAACATTGTTGCTCTAAGTGTTTAAAGGAAGTTTTGGTAAACATTGTCAAAAGGTAAAAAATAATTGCTGCGATTAAAGTCCGATTAGTGCAGGAATTGTTTTCGCTCTAAATTTCATCTCAACGTTCGTAACATTATGCAGCAGAGAGTGATAATGTATTTCTGCTGCCATATAAGCTCTACGAGTAAATGGTTGAGATAAAGTTGAAATGCATAACTGGGAAATTCAGCCAGTCAGCAATGACTGGCACACCCAGAACCACCGAAAAGCTTCCACTGCAGAAATACTAGTAAACTTTAAAGCAAAATTATGCATCAACAGCATGAGGACTCAGTCCAAATTGTGACTTAGCTCTTGGGAAAATTGCCTTTTATTTATTACTTACTGAGGGGCAATACTTCAAAGTGGAAAATATAAATTATTATACATACAGCACATAAAAGTTACTGTTATATTTTTGGGGTTAAATGTTACAAAAAATGTATTACTATTATTATTATTATTATTGGATTGGTCAACATATTTAAACCTTTTTTAAGTAATGATGTTCACGTACAAAAACCTGCATGTTAATCTTGAGAGTGTGAAAAAGAAAACTTTGGCAGGCCATATATATCTGTCGTTTCACTTATTGGAATTGAAATCAGTTGTTGGTATAAGAAAACAAATTTTTATGCTTATTGTGCAGGAAATAGTTACAATAATACATGTAAAGAGCTTCGGATACACTTGCCGTTGCAAAAATATTACCAATTAATAATAACCACAAGGGCTAGAAAATAAGACAAACCTCAAGAAGAATGTAATCTGAAATGTAAAGATTGTTTTTTTTTATGTTTTTTTGTCATACTATAAAGTTTCAACAAATATCGGACAAAGATAACCTCTGTAAGTACACAAAGATGATTTTATTTATCAAACTATTTGAAACAATATTGCCCAATAAAAAAAAAAGAGGTCGTGTCCTGAACCTACTAACTGAAAGTACAACCCTTGAGAAAAACTGGCAACAACTTTATAAGGAAATTTGGCCTATACTTTTCATTACAATACTGTTTTAGTTCAGTCATACTGGAAGGTTTTTAATGGTGAATAGCTTGTTTGAGGTCATGCTAAGCTGTCTCCATCGCATTTAACATCAGACTTGAACTAAGACCCTCCAAGAACTTTATTCTGTATTTTAGCACTTTTTGTTTTGATTTCATTTTTTAAATTTACCTTTGGGATAAATATAGCATTTTTGATTGATTTGATTTTGATTTAAGGATTATTTTTCTGTTGCAGGATAAAAACGCTCCCAAAATGTCCATTCATGGTTACATCAGTTAAGGCAAGTCAGGTGCTGAAGAAGCAAACCATCACCAGGTCATCACACCTCCACCCCCATGTCTACCTCATAGTGAGATGTTTTATTGTTTTTCCTCGTTGTGTCAGGCATTTTTTTGTTAATGTTTGTTTATGTTTGTATCAGATGTGACAACACAGACTTTTAAAAAATCCACTGTTGTCTAATTCATTTGGAATGTTCAAATGAGGGAGATAATTTCTGCTCAGATCAGAAATTCAGCTGAAATAAACATGTGTAAAAACTATGAAGCAGGTTTAAAGATCTCAGAACACATTCTGTCGAAATGTAAACATATTCATTAACAGATGAGATAGAATATCAGTTACATCTATTAATCAGGAAAGTACAAAACTACATATTTAGCTCTAGGAATTGAAATCAGCACAGTGATAGGGAAATGGAGAAAAAAGTAGAAAACTTTCCCATGAATATATATATATATGTATATGTATAGATGTATGTTATTGACAAAACAATTAATGTTGCATATTACTTGTGATCTATAGGGATATTTCAGGGGGCAGGTCAAAAGAGTGAACTGTACTCAATTAAAGTAATTAAAGTATGCTGGCATTATGAGGAAAAGCCACAGAACTGGGATTAAACCCTCCTAGGAAGAGAAAGTAAATCTAAATAGAATAAAGTTTGTGATTGTTTGAAAAAACTGCAAAAATATTCACCCCAAGGGAAGACCAGATAAACAATTTTTGTCTTTTTATTCTCAGAAAATGTACACACAAGCAAACATGTCAACAACCTCTTTCCATGTACACCCCCCATGAACCGCATCGATGAGCTGGTCCTCATGCAGGCAGTGGGATGTTAAAAGATCAATATCTTTACTTGAGCCTGAGACCCTGGTGCAGGAGCCAAGCACTTCAGGTAATGAACTGCCTGCTTGATATATGTCCCATATAGAGCAGGATTGCAGCGGTGCAACATGGTACTGCAACAGCAGCAATTCTATGATTAGCCTTGTGTCTTCCTCCACACTTTCTAGGCGCATATAAAACTGCTGCACACACAGATACTGTAGCGATCTGTCCACATGTCCCCATGTCGATCCTGCTTCCCTTTATTTTGGGTCCAGCAGGAGCTCTTAGAACTCACGGATATTTGTTGCTCTGAAGGTAGAGATTAAATTCTGGATATCATGCAGAAAATGGACATGCAGTTTTGTTTTACTGTACATTCTTATTTGTTAGTAATCAGTCCTATGCACGTAGCAGGTTTCTCAAACTTTAAAGTAGACTTGATAACTTAATCTATTGTTTTATGCAATTATATCTTTCAGTAGTTGTTCAACGAGAAATGCTTGCTTCAATTCTGGAATCCACCTCTTTACTGCTCCGTCCTGGTTTTTTGACTCTTTTAAATGCACATATGTAATCTAATGAGTTACGCTGTTGATGTTGTGTTGACTAGTTCACAGTCTGTCACTATGTGTCTCTGCAAATTGTCACAGCTAATGTAATGAAGTAGGCAGCCATTTACGAAATGAATAGTTGTTTGGGTCATCAAGGAGTCTTGTTTTACCACTTGTTCCAGTTGCAATTTTCTGTACATTCAAGGCAATAAACAAAGCGACCTATTCTCTGGCCCTGTTTACTTCAGCCATGAGAAACACCAGATCAGCTCCTATTGATCTGCTCAGAATGATCCAGAGCAGAGGTCATATGTGTTCAAATTTATAACCAGAGGAGAGTCCCTGAGCCGACTCTTCATGCCTGATACAGGTCCTTTACTGCTCTGTATAATGACGCTTTAAGCAGGTTGCTGACTGTAAATCTGCTATGGTAGGATTGCACTGCTGCAGGTCCAACTGGAACTCGCTTCCATAAATCTAATGTCGCAGGAGCAGAGAAATATTCATTGTGCTCCTTGTTGCTGTCTGGGTTTAGCGAATCATCTGATGTCACCAAGACTGTCAACATGCAAGTAGCTGTTTGGAGAAAAACTGGGACAAGGTTTGACATCTAGATATCTAGATATGTGCAATCTTAAGAAACTTTGATTGCTTTTTTTCACGACAGAATCCAAGCCTTTAAAAGGATTTAGTCAATTTTAAACAAATAAAAAGTAATTGAGGGGCTTATCTTTTATGGGACCTTAATAATATTGAAGCATAAGAGTATACAAAAGCAATATTTAAAATTAGGTAAATTATAACAATGTTAAGAACCTTTTTGGAAGTAAATCCTACAAAAGGCTTGAATTTAACTGATGATTTTGATTCAGTCAATTGTTTTTGAATTTTTATTGCATGAATTAGTTGAGTTATGAATAATAATAAAAAAATCATGAAATGACAAATGATGCAGAAAGTTGGTTGAGAATTCAAAGCTGTATTTAGCATTACCCATCTGTGACGTTTTTGTTCATTATTGAGGTTTGTGTTACTTTAGTTTTAATTTATTGTTTGATTTCTTTTAACTCCTTCCTGGGCTGCCACCTTATCATACTGAAGGGGTTTGAGTGGCTCAAAATCTTTGAAGCTATGAGGTCATGGCCGTTATGCCCCCGGTATGGTCACTTAAGGTTAACTGGTCCTAGGTGAGAGATCAGACAAAGTACAGCCCAAAAGACCCCTTAGGATGAGTAAAATAAATTTGGGTCACCGGGGGCCCAACTCTGGAGCCAGGCCTGAAGGTGGGGCACTATGGCGAGCGCCTGGTGGCCGGACTTTCACCCATGAAGCCCATCTCGAAGAGAGGACGTGGGTCGCCCTTCTGATGGGCTCACCAATCCTGGGGTGGGCAAAAGGGGTCAGGTGCTGTGTGGGATAGTTTGGGGCCGAAGGCCGGGACCTCGGTGGTCTGATCCTCAGCTGGAGAAGCTGGCTGTTGGGATGTGAAATGTCACCTTTCTGGTGGGGAAGTAGCCTGAGTTGGTGTGCTAGGTGCTAGAAATAGTCGGACTCACATCGACGCATGGCTCTGGCTCTGGAACCAGTCTTCTTGACAGGGGTTGCACAATCTTCCACTCTGGAGCTGCCCCTGGTAAGAGGCGCCAGGCTGCAAATACTTGTTGTCCCCCAACTAGGCGCCTGTATGTTGGCGTTCAACCTGCCTAATGAGAGGGTAGCCTTCCTCCGCCTACAAGTGGGGGGATGGGCCCTAACTGTTGTTTCTTTTCATGTGCCAAATAGCAGTTCAGAGTACCCACCCTTTTTGGAGTCCTTGGAAAGGGTGCTTGGGAGCGCCCCTCCAAGGGACTCCCTTGTTCTCCTGGGGGACTTCAATGCTGACGCGAGATTGAGACCTGGAAGGGTGTGGTTGGGAGGAATGGCCAGGAGGAGTTCGGAGAGGCCATGGACTTCCATATGACTTCGAGGTGATTCTGGTCCACCGTCCTGCATATTAGGGGGGGAAAGCGGTGCACCACTAACACTGTTTACAGTGGGGATGGTGTGTTGTTGACCTCAACTCGGGACGTCATGGTTCGGTGGGCAGAGTACTTCGAAGACCTCCTCAATCCCAATGACACCTCTTCCACTGAGGAAGCAGAGCGAATAGACCTTGGGGCGGGCTCTCCAATCTCTGGTGCTGAAGTCACGGAGTTAGTTAAAAAGCTCCTCGGTGGTAAGGCCCCGGGGATGGATGAGATTCGCCAGGAGGTTCTTAAGGCTATGGATGTGGTAGGGTTGTGTTGGTTAACAATACTCTGCAGCATCGTGTAGATGTCGGGGACCGTTCCGCTGCCTACAATCCCCCTATTCCAAAGGGGGATTGTACAGTGTGTTCCAACTATAGGGGAGTCACACTCTTAAGCCTCCCCGGTAAGGTCTATTCAGGGGTTCTCGAGAGGAGGGTCCGTCAGATAGTAGAACCCCGGATTCAGGATGAGTAGTGGGGTTTTCGTCCTGGTCGTGGAATACTGGACCAGCTATATACCCACAGTAGTGTCCTGGAGCATGGAAGTTTGCCCAACCATTCGACATGTGTTTTGTGGAGGTGGAGAAGGCATTCAAGCATGTCCCTAGGGGGTTCCTTTTGGGGGTACTCCGGGAGTATGGGGTACAGGCCCTTTGATTGGGCCTGTTAGGTCCCTTTATGAGCTTGGTCCGCATTGCCGGCAGTAAGTCAGGCTCACTGGAATGGTTCGCAGCCGAGTGTGACGGATGAGAATCAGTGCCTACAAGTATGAGGCCTTGAGTTTTCTGTGGGTCGGAGGGGAGGTCCTGCCTCAAGCGGATGCGTTTAATTATTTCAGGGTCTTGTTCCCCAATGGGGGAAAAATGGAGCGGGAGATCGATAGATGGATTGGTGAACCATCTGCAGTGATGATGGGGCTGTATCTGGTCAATCATGATGAAGAGAGAGCTGAGTAAAAAAGTGGGGCTCTCGATTTTTACCGGTTGATCTAAGTTTCTACCCTCATCTATGGTCATGAGCTTTGGGTCATTACCCGAAGAATAAGATCCCGGATACAAGCGGCTGAAATGGGTTTCCTCCACAGGGTGTCCGTGCTTCCCCTTAATAATAGGATAGGGTGAGGAGCTCGGCCATCCGGTGAGAGACTCTATCTTGAGCTGCACCTTCTCCACGTCGAGAAGAGCCAGTTGAGGTGGCTCGGGCATCTGGTGAAGATGTCTCCTGCAAGCCTCCATGGTGAGGTGTTCCGGCCATGTCCCACCCGGAGGATGCCTAGAGGAAGACTCATGACACGCTGGAGGGACTATGTTTCAAGGCTGGCCTGGGGACGCCTTGGAATTCCCCTACATAAGATGGGCCAAGTGGCTGGGGAGGGGGAAGTCTGAGTCTCCCTGCTTAGGCTGCTGCCCCCACAACCTGACCCCGGATAAGCGGAGGACAATGGATGGATGGATGGATGGATGGATGGATGGATGGATGGATGGATAGATGGATTTCTTTTAGCTATGACACTTTATTTGTCGGCATCCATCAGCCTTCCAACTCCTGTTTACAAATTGTAAAAAACTCTGCTGCTCAATTGTTGCCTAACTCATATAAACATTAACACATCAACACTGACCTTTTATTTACGTTTACCTTTATGCATTTAGTGGGTGCTTTTAAGGGGTTGAATATTGGACTAAAACCCAGTTTTATCTCTGCGCTTGCTTTCGGGTGCAATTCAGGATGTTATTTAACTTTACAATCGGCTATTCAAAATCTGATGGAGTTCTCAGCAGATGAGTAGAACAGTACACAAAAAATAACTTCAATCTAAAGGAGCGAACCTTTACTTTTGCCACGAGAATGTTGGCCATAGAATCACATTAACACAGTATATATGTGTTTTTATGTTTAAATGTCCTTGAATGTTGCAACTCATTAAGCAATAATCATACACATTTACACAAATAAGCACATATTGATCCCTCTATTTGAAATATATGATTTATTTTGTCTTCAATCTTGAATAAAAATATATATTTAAATTACTTATAGAAGGATATGTAATTCAGAGGGGTTTCGTTGTAATTGTCTGTAATTTTTATTAAAAATAATAATTTTTCCCCAGACATCACACATGAGCATGGCCAGCTCTGCTCATTCAGAACAGCAGCTGCGCTCATGTGAACCGGACCTCCAGCAGAGCTGCTCTTGCTGCAGCCGCAGCTTCCGCCGCCGCCGCTGCAGGGGGGGCGCAGCTGCAGGGGTCCCAGCAGGGAAAAGAGCCTCGATCACTTCCCACAGAGCCGGCTCGCCTTGCAGCCACGCGGCCATGCGCGGACAGACAGCGACGGCGGGGCTACCGAGCTGCGAGGCGCGTCGAGTCCGAGGACAGCAGCGCTGAGTGGCGCAGCTCCAGCAGACATCCTCCCCCTGCAGATGCTGCAGTCAGCATGACGCGGACGCGCTTCTTCCTCGCTTACTTCGCTTTCACTTTGATTGACTGTAAGCATCTCTTTCCTTTCATTTTATGCCTAAAGCTAAACAAAAAAAAAGAACGACGAACTTAATGTTTTATATGAAGGTTTCCATTTAAGGTAATAACTTTAAAAGTTTTCTGAGTCTCTAAACAAAAATATTAATATTTAGGATATATTTTTAAAAAGTGGTTAATATTTCAAAAGAAAAAAAAGACAGGGAGACACAAACATTATTAAAGTATTTAGTGATAAAACCTATTAACCACTTCACCAGCCAATATTGTGGGGATGAAACCAAAAACATTTAGTAGATCCTTAAGAAAAGTTGTCCAATTATCCTGTGCTATCTTCAAAATAGTGTTTATTTGTCCAGAAACGCTTTTATATTAGGCAATATGAGTGTCACATGGTTAAAGAGTGACTGCATATTATGTGGAGAAATCATGTTATTTATAAATGTGTATTCTGCTCTCCTGAAATTGAGGGCTAGTGGAGAAAAACAAAGTGCGAAAGACGAATGACCTACAATTTGATCTAATATTACAAATAGCTCACATAGTTTACATTTCAAAGTTGTAATTTTATTTTTGCTTCATTTGTATTAACAAATTTCAAAGAAGATTTTTTTTCTCAGTATGTTGTTTAGAATGACCTTATCAGTAAAAATGGCTTTCTCTGGCATTGCATTAACACACCTGACCTCGCTCTCAATCACCGTAATGTCAGTGCAGCAGTCACAACCAGCTCGTTCAGTCTGTCATGTTCAGCCTTAACACACACACACACACACACACATGCGCACACACACACACACACACACACACACACACACACACACACACACACACACACACACACACACACACTGGGTCTGTTCACAGCAGCTTGTCAGTAAGGGCCTGGCTGCCTTGCAAATGGCTTTCACCTCCAAGGAAGGAACAGCTTGTTTGACTTTGTTTTCCTAGAGCTTTGACAACAAACCATCTGTTGAACAGATCCATGGAAGGCCCGTTGGGTGGAACCTCCGACGACTCACCGACAGTAGCACAGTCTTCTTAGCATCCACCAACCTGTGGGGGAGCGGATCATGGCTGCATCACAGTCTAGAAAGCTCCAGGAGTCCAAGAACTGATAATGACACACAGTTTGAGTCTTTCTTAAGAAAAGTTTCCAGTGAAAATGAAACAGTTAGTTTACAGAGTGTGATTATGAAGGATAACTGTGATTTTATCTTCTTCATTGGGACTTACGTGTTTGTTGTGGAGGTATTTATGGGCATTTAGAATCTGAATCAGGATCAATTTAGCTGTAAATAATAGAATATAATTGAACTGAAACAAATAGAGAAGAATTGAGTTATATTTTTTCCTTTAGCTGGAAATTCAGTGGAGTTTAGACTTTGGATCTTTTTCTTTTCCAGAGTGAGACTATTTATCAAGACCACTGGTAATGATGCTGTTATATAGAGGTTATATAGTTATACTGTCAGCTGATTCTGGCTCCTAACTACTTCTCTGATTTTTAAAGGTTTGCAGTTAGGTCATACTGCATGAAAAAACGACATCATTGTAATTTCAAACTCAATCTTGCTTTCAACTTTCTTACAATTTGGTCCTGCTTTGTCCTGCTCGTTGTTGTTTACAATGCAATCCCCTCATCGTTTCACTGTAACAAAATGAGCAAGCCTTCGCAGGATGATTTCATTTATACCGAGATTGATGTCAATTAGTTGTACTCAATTTAATTTAGGGCCATCAGAGGAAAGGTGGGAAAATGTGGTTTCCACATTTTGCAGTTGTTTTTCTGTAAAAAGTCCTTGACCTGAAAAAAACATTAAGGCGTATTTTAGAGATAGAATTATGCGGCTTTTTTAGGTCCAGAGGTGTGATTTGCATGTCATTCAATGCAGTTTATTTATATAGCACTGACAGACAACACATGTCATTACATGACTGTAGTAGAAAAATTATTTAATTTCAATCATGCATACAGTCCAATTGATAGTAGAAATCAAACATTGCATGGAGCTTAGCTTAAAAAACAGCAATCTAGGGAAAGCTAGAAGATTACATAAAGTCATTGGTTGGCATCAATCTGAATTGGTGCCAGTAGATATTGAGATGTGGCGCTCTGCTAATGATCCTAAAGAAATGCTTATTGTCTGGTGTTGGGTCGCACCTTGCATTGATCAGCTGATTCCCCTTTTCCACAAAATGATAATATTACACTCCCATAATCGGACCTTCAGCAAAGGTCAGGATTTCAACTCATCTGTTGAAAAATAATTACTCATTATGACAAATTTGACTCACCAGTGCAGCAAATATTTTATCTTGTACTGCACACATTTTCATGAAAACTAAGCATAAATACTATATTTTTCCCACATTCGATTTAAAAAGTGTTGCAAAGTGTGGATATAAGAAATGTCATGTCTATTCAGATTTCACTTTAGTAGAGTATGGTTTTGCGATACCTCGATTCCCCAACATTGTAATAGTACCACACTTATGAAACATGCTCCAGTTTTTACTTTGTACATGTGCTGCACAAATGTTACACATGTACACAACTTCTATACATGATAATAATCATCGCAAATCTAGGAAAAGACATTTAACGTACATCTTTTTCAATAAACATTGAATCATACCAGGTTGTGGTTGTTTTTGATGGTGTGGTGGGGTTTTTGTGCAAATTTCTAATCCAACACCCTATCACAGGGTTAAGTACTACTTTTGTGTCTGTTAGATAGTAATAAATACAATTTTCTGACTTATGTGGATTTCATGAGACAAATGTAGGAAATTCAAGGTGAATGAAACGTCTTCAAGTATGTATATATTCTTATATGTATTATTTGTCAGTCAGGTTTTATGTTAATAAAAGCGCAGTCCCATTTTGTTCAGAGCTCTGGTGAGCCTTGGCGTCTCTGCTTCAATAATGTAGTCTGTCCTGAATACATATGAGTGTGGTGACTCCAACTGAAGTCCAATGCTTATAAATGACCCCAAAACTTTTAAATGGACTTTACTTCAGAACCCTCCCAAGGCACTATTTTTCACTGAAATCTATTCCTTCCACTGAACTTTCTATCACGAGACAAGTGAACAACAATTTTGAGCTACCAGCTACTGTATGGTAGCAACGAGTTTAATTACCTTATTCACCTCGTCGAGGCAAATGTCTGCCGGTTTCCTTCATAAAATTTGAAGGCTGTAAAACCCAACACAAATTGTGAGATTTCAGAAATCACAAAGGACTTTGACATGTCACACTGTGCAAACTGCATGTCAAAAACTCTTGATAACAAGCTCTTATCATAATAGACAATGGTGTGTAGCAGACATGTGTACAGGTATTATGCAATATTTTCATTTCTACAAAAAAAAAAGTTTTATTGTTCACATTTATTAACTTTGCAGATTATGTTTTAATATACTGACATCCACTCTAGAGTTGAGGAGAATGTTTACTGTTATACTTTGTGCTGAAGCTACATTTTTTAAATGTGGATACCCCAACTTTTTTTTTGACAAACACCATTGCGGTCCCAGGTGCCACAGGTGCTGACTCAGAGGAACGTTTGATGAACTGGCTGCTGGGAAAGGATCGCTACAATCCGCTCATTCGGCCGGCTGTCAACAGAACAGAAAGGGTCACAGTGAAGCTGCAAGTGTCCCTTGCACAGCTCATCAGTGTGGTAAGGCATCAAATACATAAATGACACAGATTCACGTTGCTTGATTTGTGTGGATACTAATGTATTTGCATGTGAGAAAGTTGATGTGCGATAGAGACAAACACGCAGATATTTAAAAGCCTCCGGCTGGCAGAGGGAGGTGATGTAAATACCAATTAGCTGTAAATCTTTGTGAAACTACCTAATTATGTTGCCGTCTCTGCTCTTAGTATAAAACTTTAAACAAATGACTGAAGTAGAAAATACATCTAGTCAGCTATGATATCTTCCCATGTCATGTCCAGATTGAAACTTCAGCAAACTGGATTAAAGGGAGCAATAAACCTGTTTAAGCCACCGCCAACAATGCTTCTTTCTGATTTACAATGGAGACCGTTCAGCTGCAGATTAAGACAAGAAGATCATTCACTGCCCCGATTTATTAGCTCCTATTTTATAGTTTTGGACAATTCCTATTTGGAAACCCTTTATTGATGGTGCATGTTTTAGTGGCATGATGGGAAAAGAATTTACATAAATGTTCCAGTTTTTTGTTTTAGTTGTTCCTTTCCCATTCTCAGATACTTTAGGCTTAATGTAGATGTAGATACAGACTTAAACCATCTGCTTGAGGCGGATATTAGTTGAGATGGTGCTGCCAGCAACTCAGCGCTCTAATTCTCCTGCTGTTAACTTGTACTTTTTATATAATTTTTTTTCTTTTGTGTTCTGGTCCTGCTGGAGGTTTCTTCCTATTAAATAAGAAAAAACTGTTCTTATTGGCTGCCTAGAATGATTTCAAACATACAATCACTTAATTTATTAAAATAACAATTAAAATTCATTAATACATCGATCACTCGCAGGATTTGTGACTAATCTTTTACTATTGGTTAATTTTTTTTAAATCTAGTTCATACTAATAAGGATGGGATCAGACGTTGCTGATGCTAATCTAAAAGAGGCATTTCTGAAGAAAAAAAAGAGTATATTTTTGCAGCCCATACAAACATAGACTAGATTTGTTATTTTAGGTGCATATGGGGACCAAGCTGAGATGTTGCATTGACATCCAAGGGAACAGAAATCACAGAAGTCTTTGGCTCCAAACTATAAGATAGGGGCTTGGTCGCAATTTTTAAATTCTTTTCACGTCCGTTATTGTGTTTTCCATCAAGCATGCAGTGAATGTAATTACTACCTTATGTTCATTTTTTCAGAATGAAAGAGAACAGATCATGACCACGAATGTCTGGCTTACCCAGGTATGTTGATGACGCTCAACATCACATTGTGCGCATGTAACCATCTGCCTTAGCAAATGCCTTTCCTTTTATACTTGAACTGAACCGTGCCCACTATTTCTCCTGCGAGGAGAAACAAATTACTTCTAACAAATTTCGAAGTAATAATCAGGCATGTAATTAGATATGAGTTTTGTATTATGGAAGTAATCCAACCAGATCTGCCTGTTTCTCCAGCACTGGGTTGATTACAGGTTGTCTTGGGACCCTGAAAAGTATGAAGGTATCGACAAGCTTCGTATCCCCTCCAGACACATATGGCTTCCAGATATTGTCCTGTACAACAAGTAAGCTATGTTGTGTCAATTATTTCCAATAAATTGCATGCGTTAATAAACATTAAGTAAAGAAATGTGGAAATGTAAATGCTTTGTCTAGATGCATCATCTGTTGCAAATTCAGTCTTGTTTTATGTGCTGACTCATTGTGAAACATCTGAAGTCACACATTAAGGGTCTCTTTTTATCTTCACTGTAATGAAGTTTTTCCATTTTAATTTGTTACGTAAATGACATGTCCGTAGTTTACAAATGAGCAACATATCCATTTCTCTAGATATTGTTGACTGATTAAATAAAATCTCAACGGTGCAGTTTGGGTGGCTTTCATCTTGTACTTACAGTGATTACCGTGCATCAACTGCCAATTTCCAAGATGTGTTAAGTTTTTTTCTCTCCTCTCTGTTTTTTAATCACAGTGCTGATGGAACCTACGAAGTCACTGTCTTCACCAATGCCATTGTCCTTTTTAACGGCAGCATCAACTGGCTACCTCCAGCCATCTATAAAAGTGCCTGTAAGATTGAAGTAAAGCATTTCCCCTTCGACCAGCAAAACTGCACCCTCAAGTTTCGCTCCTGGACGTATGACCACACAGAAATTGACTTGATCTTGAAGTCTGAGGTTGCGAGCATGGATGACTTTACACCAAGTGGAGAATGGGACATCTTGGCATTACCAGGCAGACGAACTGTCAACCCTTTGGATCCAACATATGTGGACCTCACATATGACTTTATCATCAAGAGGAAGCCTCTGTTCTACACCATAAACCTCATCATCCCATGCATTCTCATCACCTCATTGGCAATTCTGGTGTTCTACTTGCCTTCAGATTGTGGAGAAAAGATGACACTTTGCATTTCGGTCCTCTTGGCTCTTACTGTGTTCCTTCTTTTAATCTCAAAGATTGTTCCTCCTACGTCACTGGATGTGCCTCTAATCGGCAAATACCTGATGTTCACCATGGTGCTCGTGACTTTCTCCATTATAACCAGTGTGTGCGTGCTTAATGTGCACCATCGCTCTCCAAGCACCCATACCATGCCTGCCTGGGTCAAGCTGATATTCCTCGTGAAACTACCTGCTTTACTCTTCATGAAACGGCCTCAGAACTACTCTGCGCGTCAGAGACTGCAACAGCAGCGCTGCCTAAGGGCCAGAAGAGCTATTAGGGGTCTGGGTTACCCAGTTGCCCCAAATACAGGTTTCACTTTGTCTACTTCTGCCTTGCTGTCCTCTGACTCTGCCTTCTCTACTCCAGGACATAAAAATATTGCTTCTCCAGTTGGACACAGCAACATCAACAGGAAGGAGCCCGTGCGGTCTGGTGATTACCTTTTCAGTGACTTCAGTTCCACCCCAGACTTCCAGCAAAGAAGCAGCTCCGACTGGGCCGCTGATGTACAGGAGGCAGTAAATGGGGTGCGCTTTGTTGCTGAGCACATGATGAGTGACGATGATGATCAAAGTGTACGTATGCTATGCACGTTAATACCAAATATCATTCAGTCCTGTACAAACAAGTTAATCAAAAGACTGAGTTAAAATTTAAAATCTTAAAATGTGTTAAACTCGTAAACAACACTCAAGTTTGTACTCAATTTCCAACTGAAACCAGGTTGGTATTTGAAACCATGAGTGCAAGTTGCTATTGTGTATTTCAACATTACTATTTTGTTAGAGTATTATCTTTACCGTTGTAATTATCATTATTATAATGTAAATTTATTGTCTATATCTCTATAGTGACAGGTCAAAGGTGTCAGGATGAAAAGAGGTCTGGATAAGTCATACTTACGATCAATATAACACATCCATCAAAGCATATTTTTCCCTTTGCATATTTATGTTTTTTATTTTTGTCTTGGAATTTTGTCACACTTAAAGATTTTTAATGGTGGACATCAGTATAAACATGGTAGTAGGATACATATTTATTAAGGCTTAGGGACTTGTCTCCTGTAGAAATTTCTTTCAATATAATACCACAAGATGTTGTGATACATTTTAATCCATATCCCTTTTTTTGTGTATTCCTAAATAAAATCTAAACTCCTTTAGACTTCACCTGTTAGATCATTGTTAAATGTTGTTCTTATTCCTACTTTGTATTTTATTCTTTTTTATGGTTTGTTTCATGTATGAACTTAAACAAACTATGCTCATGGTGAAACATGGTGGTGGCAGTATTATAGGTCAGTGTTTCTTTTAGCATTGGATTTTTCTTTTAGAAATGTTTAGAAACAAGTGGTTACTTGAATTTGGTTTCAAATGACAAAAAACAAAAGTTCTGTATGAAAAAGGATTGAACAAAACTTAAAAAAGATATTGAAATTAAATCTTCAATTTTTCATAACAAAAATAAAATTAACCAAAAGGATTCAATTACAGAGACCAGCAACTTAATGATGCTGCAAAAGACCTGAGACTGGATCAGAGCTCCATACTACAGCAGAAAACTCCCAAACATAGAGACAGAGCTACAGTTAAACAGACTTGATGATATTCATATTTTATGTGAGAAGACTTAATAATTAATGCAGATGTCTCAAGCTGTTAGACATACGGCAAAAGACTTGGCAGCTGAATTCCAGTCAAAGGTAAAATAAAATATTAACTTACCAAAAAATAAATACACATGAACGTTTTTTCATCTTTTCATTTATTAGAAGTAATTTGCAGATTATGTAATCTTTTTATTCATCTTCTGAGTAACTAAGTAATAGTGCTGTGCGTTGGTATCTTCACATAAAATCCATTGTTTGTAAAATATGATAAATTCCTATTAGAGTCCTTTAAAAAAAAAAAATTTTAATCAGTTTTTAATGAAAGTCTTTTTTTATGTGAACCATACGCCGTAAACACACTAAAGCTTCTTGTTTTTTTGCAGGTAATAGAAGATTGGAAGTATGTGGCCATGGTGGTGGATCGCATGTTCCTGTGGATCTTTGTCATCGTGTGTGTGGTGGGAACCCTGGGCTTGTTTCTCCAGCCTCTCTTCCAGATACAGATCGTTACCGACCAGCTGCCCATTTCAGAGACCCCTCGCATATGATGAACTTCAAGACAACACCTGGACCTTTATTTGAAGCCTTTAGCCACTGGTGCAAAATATCCCAGGTGTTTCCTTCTGAAGAACCAGAAGCACTGACGCCTCTTCCCTACTTGACCTCTGATTCACATATTACCCACATTACATGTGAAAACTGAAACAATGAGGCGTAATCCATTAAAGTCATGTTTTATAGAAGAAGAAAAAAAGCACAGAATGAAAAATCACTGCAGTCCACAAACCCTCTTTATCTGGTGTTGAAATATATACCAAAAAAACAATGTAGGACTAAATGTCCTTTCACTGCACTGAAATATACTAATCTGTTCCTGAAATAAATCATGACCGTGTTTAGTATTGCCTAGCTTCTAGTTTGTGTTACTGTGTCATCCAAAACTATTTTTGTTCCCTTTCCAGTCTGATTAAATGTATAAAAATGCCCACAATGGCGTTCAGGTTGTCCAGGTCCTGTGTAAGTGCTTTGTTTAGATGTTCACATTAGTCCTTTAAGATGTATTACGATGGGTATTTTATTGGACATTTTAAATGTGAGAGTGTATAGAAGCATATTCAAGAAGGATAAGCTGACACAATAAAACTGTAGGAGAGAAAGAAGGACGTGATTGTTATGTCATAACGTCTTATACTTTTAGAGAACTTCTTTGATCGCAGTAGGATTATCTAAATAAATGTGCAGTTTTAAATCTATGAAAAAGGAAAACTATTTTGGTTACTCATCTTGTTTTTTATGCTTAAGCTGATCATCCTTAATTGTTCTATTTGCAGATTAGCAAGGAAAGGCTCACACGCAAAGCCCAGAAACGCCAGGTTTACATCTCGATAAACAGTGCTGAGTCGGCTCGTTAGAGGTTTTGCAGACTCGGGGGGGAGATGTTACTTTTAATCAATCAGTGTTCATGTTAATGGACGGAACTGCTGTATCGGCCTTCAGGTTTCAAAGTCATGTATTTATTATTCTATTATTTTAGTTTACAGTCATTGGCAAAGAGACCCTCCAAGAAGAAACCTATCATCAGGTCTCTCATTAAAAACTTTAAAAGCCTTTTATCCTATTGCAGTGAACTTTTTTCCCCCCACTGTAACATTGCAGTTGTAGGTCTTCTTGTAAAGTGACTTATAAAAGTTTGCACACTCCGTGAACCTTTTCAGTGTTTTACAAGGATCTATATGACACAACAACACATGTGAAAATGGAAGAAAAAATATTCAATCCTAACAATTTTATGTTGCTAGATCGGAAAAAGAGGTTCTTTACTAAACATAAATCTTTTTTTTTAAACATTTTGTCTGGAAATATATATCTCTTACTTGCCTTTATTTATGAATCTACCGGTTTTTGGTCAATATAGAGCTTGAAGTTTCTGCTAAATACTTACAGTTCTCAAGTATTACCACCTTTGGATATAGGTTTGGCCCCTTTCCAAGACACAAGGGACACAAGCCTGGTCTTGGAAATTGTGAACTAATCTTCCCTGGACCTTTGAGTGGGTTTTCTTTCAGCTGAGGTCAACCTGGAGCTTCCCTACCACCAACAGAGAATGGCTACAAAGCTGCCGGGGAAAAATCGATTGATTAAAATATAAAATCCTTCAACTTTAGTGCGGCATTAGAACCCTGCATCACAATTAGTGTTGATTAAAAAAAGAAATGACTGATGAAGACATGACTGATGAATCTGTGATGCTGACAGTTGGCTCAGAGGCTTGTGATTTAATATTTAATTTATGATGAATGTTTGAAAGGGGAAAACCCCAGTGAATAAAGGATTATCGTCTTTTTTTTAACCTCCATGTTTTTCACACAACAAAACAAAACACACACGCCTCCTGTTGTCTGATTTCATTCAGTGACCATAGGTTGCACATCTGTGCGGTTCCTCCTGGTGACTGGTTGTGTTTTCCGTGGCACTGCCTCCCTCCCCCTGTCCTCTGGTTGTGTCTGCTGCCGCAAACTCGCCTTTCACTCTTTCTCCCTCCGTCTGTGTCGTGGAGCTCTGCCGCTGCTGACCCCAGATTTATCTGCCCTCTGTTCACTTATCACAGGATGGATGACAGATATTGCTTCATATTTCCTACTTGTTTGTTTTTTCTCCATCTTTTGTTAGGTGAGTTATCATTTATATGGAATTAAATCTTCTTACTTGTTGCATCTCCTAGATGTATGTTAATATTTGCAAATGATGGCTTAATTTGTCTTATAGCCCTTTTTGTATGTGTATATATATATATATATATATATATATATATATATATATATTATTTATTTATTTATATATAAACACAAAATTTAGACTGTTGCATCAAAAAACAGGCATATATATGAAAACTTTCATATTTCACCAAGACAATAGTGTAATGAAGTGACTTTTTATTTACTGGGTGATATGCAATAAATGTAAGTTATTTCTTTCACTTTTACGAAATAGCATGCTGGTATAATAGCACAGCGAGTTTTAAAATGATTTTCAAATTGTGATTTCTGCCATGTGGAAAATCCTGCAGTCACTGATCCATGTCTGATACTTTGCTCCGGTGCAGGAGGCACATGCTCAGAAGCAGAGCATAAGCTCTTCTCAGTGATTTTCTCCAACTACAATCAGTACATACGGCCGGTGGAGAACGTGTCTGATCCAGTCATTGTGCAGTTTGAGGTTTCCATGTCACAGCTGGTCAAAGTGGTGAGTGGCTAAAAAAGGTTCTGGTTTTGTTTTTTGCACAGTATTCACCACATATTTTTCATGAGGCACGATCACTCTGGTCATCCAACGTGTCAAGAAAGAGTTATGCGAGGATTATGGTCCCAGATCAAAACAGTCAAGTAACAGTTTGAGAGCTTTTCTTTCTCTGACAGAACTGGGATGCAGCCTGAAACCCTCAACACTCCATGCCAGGTCACAGCAGCCCTCAGGTTGTCCACCTGAGGAAGGAGACCAGGTCAGACTGGCTGAGACAGGATGGGGAATGTCAAGTGTCCTAGTAGCTTTTTTACTCTGTCACAGCCTTTTCTGATGGGAGTCTCTGGTTTGATTGTTGGTTTTTTTTTCCAGTTTGTTGATTAAAGATACGTATCTTGGAATAATACATATGAAACTAAGGCTAAAAGAACAGTTTGTTACCTCAGTCTACTGTACACTTGCAAATGTTTTGCTAATCTTGTTTTGGTGTTAATTAAATAGCCGGAACAAACATGCAAATAAGTGTAGAGTGGAACAGTTCTCCACCAAATCACAATGCCTCTGGCAGCAAATTTCTTATTCTTTTTCTCACCTTTAACGTTTTTGCAGCTTGATGTAAATCAAACAAATTGTTTCAATGGTTGAATCAGAATTTCATGTCCTTTTTTTTTCAGTTCCTAGTTATATTATCCGTCTCCCTTAAACCCTTTTGTTGTTTTCTTTTTATAGAAAGTAAAAGTAAATTAGTTGGTGCAAATTTGTGAAATGGGACAAAAAGATAAAATATTTTAATAATAGATAAAGCTCCATGCATTAGCTGCGCCTTAATGTAGCCACAGGTTCCTAATTAGATTAGATTAGGACTGTTGTTTAGAGTTTATAGCCTGTCCTTGTCTTCAACTAACCTTCCACTGCTTTTTTGGTTTGGTCAAAAGATTACATTTTTGTGGAAAATTGTGAACAAAATATCTTTTAAATTGGTTGCCATGGATTTTTCTATATATTTTAGGTTAATGTAATAATAATCTACATGAAAATCTAATGGTTTTTATTCGTAAAGAAAATAAACATTTAATTTGACCCCACAGTCAAATAAACAGGGCATAATATTGGTAGAAAATCTAGAATCTCAGATCATACACTCTAACTGTTGTCTAAATATGTTTTCCTTGCCCATTATTTTAACATTTTTCTTGTTTCTATAGTATAAAGGACCTTTCAGGTACAAGAGATTCCTCCTAATTCTGGTGGCATCCCTGATGATGTGTTCAGGTGCATGAAGATATAAAAAAAAAAAAAAAATACACACATGAAATGTAAAACTGAGATCCAGCTGCTGATAGACGACCATTTTCTCTGAGCAACACCTGATGCTCATAAGCCAGCCACAATTTGGTATTGCTTTGCCTACATCAATTACGATGCGCCTGTATGATTTTGTTCAGACCATCAAAAGCTCATCACTAAGGCAGCTTGAGTCATCATCAGGGATAAGGCTCGCCCACAGTGTTGTGCGTGCCTTCTTAGCAAATGGCTTTCTGGGAAAAAAAAACATTTGGTATTATTGGGGTAAAAATTAAATTGTCTTAAATATGCATAAATTACCTAAAATGACTGGTAAAGAGGTTTGATCCCAGATAACGATTGGGATTTTTGGTTCTCTTTTGCTCGCTTATACTTACATGAATGTATAAAGTTACACGTGGTTCTTTATTAAATTAGTGCATTTTAATTAAACCCTGAAATGTTGATATGAAGTGCACAAATATTATCAATGCAAAGGTTAAAATCATCCTTGTATGATGCTTTGTCACCTCTTTCCTTGATTGGGTTACCTGGGTGTTCTGCTTCTCCTTCCTGGCTGATAAGAGGTGACGCTTAAGGGCTGAGGAACCTTAGCTCGTGATGCTGATCCCGTCTAAGAGCCGACAGGTTGTAGTCAATCAGAAGAGCTGACTCTCTTCGAGGAAGATCCAGATTTTTTACTGCTCAGCCCCTCGGCTCATGGCAGAACTTTGTTTTGATTGTCAAAATGACGACATTGTGGCCAATCACATGTGAGAGTACGACATCATGCCTTTATGTAAAAACAGAGAGGGCCACAGACTTGACAGGAGGGAGGAAAATGTGTCTGACAGCAGTGAGAAGGAGAGTGTGCCGCAAAAACCCACGAGCATGACTGACCCCTGTAAATAAAGCAGAAAAAGGATTTATTAACAAACAAAATCAAAATATTTACAGAGTTAGGCTAAAACCTGAGGCTACGGATGAAAAGCAGCAGGACTTTAGTAAGTATTGCTGGCAGCCTCACTGGACTAAACCACGTGCTTCATTAACAGAGGGATGGTTGAGGTTTATTTCATTGTTTTGTTTTAGATTGTTATATGGCTGCCATTTTGTCTTCCCATTGTCCGGCATCTGTTTCACTAAACCACTATTTAAGTTCCCTAATGTATCCGTTCAGAAGGTCCGTTTGTCTTATGTTTGTTTGAGCCGTGCTTCATTGAGCTGACCTATTATTATTATTATTATTATATTTAGCCTGCAAGTGCTGCAGTTGTTAATGATTATTCATACCTGGGGGTAAATAAAAACCCTTCTTTGCATTAAACATATGTGTGCTCTAGTTTTTCCTGGTTTGTTTTTAAACCCCAGGCCTTTTAAATAAATCATTATTTTTGAGAATTACAAAACCCTCAAATTGCAGAGAACACAAAAACAATCCTTAGGGTTGACTTTCATGTTCACGTGTGATTGTGTTGTTTCAGTTTTTCACAAAAAAAGTATTAAGTTTTCCTTTTAATTTGATTATTTATTTGTTTATTTATTTATTTATTTTGTACTGATGTCTTTATAATTTCTTATTTCCAGGATGAAGTCAATCAGATCATGGAAACCAATCTCTGGCTGAAGCATGTAAGTTTATGGTCAATTGGTCTATAAATGTAAACATACAGGAATGGGTTAAACCTGCTGTTTTGAGTGAAACTCTAAAAGTGGGTGATATTGTTTAGTGTTGTGATTCGAGTCAAATAGGCTCAGATTTTCTCCCAGTTTGAGGCAGAAAATATTGTTTTATGTTCCTTTTTCTCTGTTTTGTTTTAAATGATATCTTCTGGTGGATTAATACCAAAAGAATGAATTTCATTTTAGCTTATAAATGTGAGATTTGATTTGTTTAATTATTATTTTTTATTGTTTTATTTTTATCTTTACACATTTCTTGGTTTTGATGGAAAGCACTTAAAATTACTTAGTTGGTGTTGTACAAGATTTCCTTTGCCTTGTTTGGTCTAGGCTGAATTGATGAGTTATTTATGCGAAGAAGCTTTTTAAACATGCCGATCCACTTGATCTTGATTTAAATGGAAAAAAATTTATTAGATCAACTTGATGCACTTCAACCTGGGTAATTTTATAATGTCATTTAAATAATTTCACTTCAATTTCTAATCACAGACAGAGATGATTTTTAATCTATTTTCGTCACTATAACATTGGAGCTTCTACATTACAATAAACATAAAGATAAAAATAAATTGATAAAACATGTTGGACAGCGTCATGAACCCCCACCCCCCTTGATGCACAACACCGTGAACCAAGTAAAATACAAAAATGCAGGTCTCTAGGTCAAATTTTGCGAGCACTTCTTAAATACAGTTCCGTTGTTCAATTCTCTTCTCTCATTATAAACGCCATGTTTCACTGTTACTTCGGCAAAAACGCAAATTTCCCCAACGAGACAAATTCCCCTTGCTGCCCATACCAATTTTACAAGACCTAGTAGAAGCAGTGTTGTCATTTGAAATAAAATCCCCATGAGGAAACAAATGCTAACCATTTCCTTTGCTATTTTAAAGTTTACCTAGGATTCTAAATTCAAATGTATTTAACCGGTAATTGAAAAAGATTACATTTTCCTAAATGAACACGCTTGGCTTATTTGACAGCATTAGTTTAAGACAGATATTTAAAAACTGAAGTGAAGACTCCCTGCGTTGAGCAGAGCGGAGCAGGCTGCATATGGTCTCCCACAGGATGCTTCCCAGGGATCCCCTGTTGTAAACACACAGTTTGTATTACTGTGAGTTAACCTACTTGTTCAATAAAGCGGAGTCTGACTCTGATTTCCCCTGCTGCCAATTTTTGTGAAGGGCTATCTGCGAAATGATTGTTTGTTTTGCACAAATCCATCAATCCTGCCTTGGTCAACTTTTGTATTGAGTTAAATTGGATCAATAAGTCAGGTTTCCAGATGTGAAGGAAAGTATAAAATTCCTGATAAAAGTATATGCCTTCATATTACAATTGTGTCCTATGCCAGATTTGGAATGACTATAAACTCAAATGGGATCCGAAAGAGTTTGGGGGCGTAGAGTTCATCCGCGTACCATCGAACAGAATCTGGAAGCCAGACATTGTTCTTTACAACAAGTAAGTGGAAAAGCCAAATAAATCTTGATGGGGGTTTCCTTTTTGGATATTTATTTGAGCGTCTGTTGATGCTGACTGACAATTTACACTAATATAAATGGGTATGACACATATCAATATTATCACAGCAAATGTATTTTCTGGACTGAACTTACCAAACGATATTGAGAAGAACCCAGCTGACTAAAGCATACAAATGCAGCTTTAAAATTATTTTACTGGCTTGTTTCAATATTTAATGTCAAACAATAAACAGTTTTTTTCTTCTGCATTAATGCGGAGAACATTTATAAAGGTCATTTCAAGGCATATCTCATAATTTTATTTAACAGTAACTCCAAATTTAGAATTTAAATTATGTATAGAAATGCACCAATGCAAGTGGGAGAATCTAAACTTTTCAATTTCTAAAGAGGTTCCTGTTTCTAATCTCTGCCTTTTGTTTGAAAGGTTTTAGCAAGACCTGCAATTCTGTTTTTATTTATAATGGTATAATACAAAGTCAGTACTTTCATTTTCATTATTTAATGTGGCACTGTCAATTTTCATCATCTTTATTCTTATGTGGTTAACAGTGCAGTTGGAGATTTCCAGGTTGATGACAAGACAAAGGCTTTGCTCCGCTACAACGGTAACGTCACTTGGATCCCTCCGGCTATATTTAAAAGCTCTTGCAAGATCGATGTCACATACTTCCCCTTTGACTACCAAAACTGCACCATGAAGTTTGGTTCCTGGACCTACGACAAGGCCAAGATCGACCTCGTTCTGATTGGCTCAACTATCAACCTTAAGGATTTCTGGGAGACTGGCGAGTGGATAATCATTGACGCGCCTGGGTACAAGCATGACATCAAATACAACTGTTGTGAGGAGATCTACACTGATATTACATACTCTTTGTACATCCGCCGCTTGCCCCTTTTCTACACGGTCAACATGATCATCCCGTGCCTCCTTATCTCGTTCCTGACAGTGCTTGTCTTCTACCTCCCCTCCGACTGTGGTGAGAAAGTCACATTGTGCATCTCTGTCTTGCTTTCTTTGACTGTCTTCCTTCTGGTCATAACAGAGACAATTCCCTCCACCTCACTTGTAATACCCTTGATCGGCGAATACCTCCTGTTCACCATGATTTTTGTCACCCTCTCCATTGTCATTACTGTGTTTGTTTTGAATGTCCACTACCGCACGCCGAAGACACACACCATGCCCTGCTGGGTGCGCCGTGTGTTTCTGGGACTGCTGCCCAGAGTGATGTTCATGACTAGGCCAGAGAGAGACCCAGAGAAGGTCACAGTGGCTGGCAGTGTCGAGAAAATGCATCTGAAAACCTGTGCTGTTCACTCTTCGGGGACCCTTCAAAAGCAGCACAAACCCCAGGCTTTAGTATCCAGTGTGGCTTCGACCCTGACTAACCGTCAGAGGCTTTTCAACAACACAGAGCTCTCCAATCTGAATAATCTGAGCGAAGACTTGGGCAAATGTGCTGGCTCTGGAGTCCTGTGCTGTGAGGGCCGCTGTAACTGTTGCCTGCAGAAGAGATCTGGCAAATTGCCGACAGATTCTGGTAGTGGGACTGGTGGACTGGGAAGTCTGGGGGCCCTGACCGGTGGCACTGGCGTTGGCGTCAGACAGGGCAGCCATTGCTCCATTTCTGAGTCTCTGGACGGGGGAGTTATGTCCCTTTTGCCTCTATCCCCTGAGGTTAGAGAGGCAATTGAAAGTGTCAAATACATAGCAGAGAACATGAGACTTCAGAATGAAGCTAAAGAGGTAAAGCTTAATTAATTTGTCTTGGAAGCGTTTATCAAATAACTTTTTTAAATCTAAAGCTATAACTATGTTTTTATTGTGATGCCTCCACAGGTTCAGGATGACTGGAAGTATGTTGCCATGGTTATCGACAGGATCTTCCTTTGGGTTTTTGTCCTTGTCTGCATCCTGGGGACAGCTGGCCTCTTCCTCCAGCCTTTATTACTCTGGGACGATATTTGATAGAATTTAACAAAGCTATTACTCTAGACTGGTGAATTCCACGTGATTCTTCTATGTAAGACTGTGGCCTTTGTCTGAGGTTTGGAAAGCCATACAATACATAGTGTAGGGGGAAAAAATAACAGATTTTACCATTTGCTGTTTTGCTATTTTTGTTGAAAACTTCATTCTAAATATATGCATAATAAATGTGTCACAAACAGAATGAGTTTGGTGTTCTTACTACTATAATATAGATAGATAGATAGATAGATAGATAGATAGATAGATAGATAGATAGATAGATAGATAGATAGATAGATAGATAGATAGATAGATAGATAGATAGATAGATAGATAGATAGATAGATAGATAGAATACATTTGAAAAAATAAAACAGAAGAACATACACTCACCAGCCACTTTATTAGGTAGACCTTGCTAATAACGGGTTGGACCCCCTTCTGTCTTCATAACTGCCTTGACTGAGTTGACTGAGTTGGATCCATATTGAAATGACAGCATCATGCAGTTGCTGCAGATTTGTCGGCTGCACATCCATGACCCGACCCTCCCATTCCACCACATCCCAAAAGTGCTGTATTGGACTGAGATTTGGGGACTGTGGCGGCCATCTGAGTACAGTGAACTCATTGTCATGTTCAAGAAACCAGTTTGAGATGATTTCAGCTTTATTACATGGCGCATTCTCCTACTGGAAGTAGTCATCAGAATATGGGTACCCTGTGGTCATAAAGGGACAGACATGGTCAGCAACAATACTCCGTCAGGCTGTAGCATTGGAATGATGCTCAATTGGTACTAAGAGGCCCGAATAGTGCCAAGAAAATATCCCCCACACCAATATACCCCCACCACCAGCATTAACCGTTGATACAATGCAGGATGAATCCTTGCTTTCAGGTTGTTGACGCCAAATTCTGACCCTACCATCCTAATGTCGCAGCAGAAATCAAGACTCATCAGAGCAGGAAACGTTTTTCCATTCTTCTATTGTCGAATTTCGGTGAACCTTTACGAATTGTAGGCTCAGGAGTGGTTGTAGTGAGTGGTTATTTGAGTTACAGTTGCATTTCTATCTGCTCCAACAAGTTGGACCATTCTCCTTTGACCTCTGGCATCAACAAGCCATTTTCGCCCACAGACCTGCCACTGACTGGATATTTTCTCTTTGTCTGACCATTCTTTGTAAACCTTAGAGATGGTCATGCGTGAAAATCTCAGTAGAATAGAAGTATCAGAAATAGCCCGTCTGCCACCAACAACCATGCCACGTTCAAAGCCACTTAAATCAACTTTCTTCTCGCTTCTGATGCTCGGTTTTAACTACAGCAGATGGTCTTGACCATGTCTACATGCCTAAATGGATTAAGTTGCTGACATGTGATTGGCTAATCAGGAATTTGTGTTAACGAACAGTTGGACAGGTGTACCTAAAGCGGCGGGTGAGTGTATGTACTAGTAATTCTTGTAATAAAGAAAGGTAAATAAAGTTTGTTTTTATGTCATTAAATCACAAACAGAAAAAGAAGAAAATACATGTTTTGATCACATAAAAAAAGCCGTTTATTCCTTTATATCTCATAGAGCGGTTCTTTTAAAAACCGTGACATTAACTATTTTCGGTTAAATTTTTTATGCTTTGGGTGTCTGTGGTTTTTTTTCCATTTTGGCCTGAACAGCTGCAGCAGGGCAGATGGGAAAAATAGAATGCTTGTTAAGTTTGGAATAGTTTTTTTTAATCTGATTCAAAAGACAGAAATTAAGAACTTTAATTGAAAATGGAAAAGAATGTATTGAACATGGATTTGAGGTCCACCATGGAAAGGTCATCAGTTCATAAAAGGATTAAATATGTACAATATAAAGCATTTTCCAACAGTTCTAGAAAACTTTGAAAACAGACTTATGGTTTTTTAGCCTAATTAATATGAATTTTCAGCATCTTATAAGAAATTAAGGGCTATTTTCATCAGATCCTGGAAGGAAACTAGGGTTTTAACTTTGTATCGCTGTTTGGACACTTCCTTCGATTTATTCAGGCATTACCTACATATGTACATGTAAATGTTTAAAGAAACTGCAGTACTCATTCCTCATCATAATCTCAAAATGAAACCTTTTAAGTGTCTGCACTAACTGTTTCTTTGTTGTTGTAGAGCTTATTGGCTGCAAAGAATGTTTTAAAGCATAACTCTTGTTGTTGTTTTTAGATCTGACAGAAAATAAAGTTTTAGTCTCTGCAACCTTAGAAAAGTTCACAGGTATTTTCTAAGTGCCTTCAAAATTAGAGTGAAACACACCTACATAGGCTATAATATCCAAGTAGAGCCATAACTCATAGCATGTCGTGTTGTCAATGATTGATGATCAGTTCATTTATGCATCTTATGGAAAGCTTCTGGCTTCATGTTTTCTGGAATATATACACAAATATTCCAGATTCTAGTGTATTCACAGCCGTAAATGTCTGAAATGTGGGATTAAACAGAACCCAAATAAAGAATATCTAAGTGGTACATTTAAAACTCTCACAATAACAGAGGATCTGAACCCATGCGCCAAAGTTACAGGCTCACCTTTCCACAATACACAACCCCGTGATCAACTTACCTCTCCCTGGTGGTTCTGCGTTTTATCTCCAATAAGAACATTATATCAACCTTCCACATTTGTCTCAAGATCCTCCTCCCGGTTCCCCACATTGATGTCCCAATCTGGATCAACCTTATTATTGATTAAAATCATGACAGATCTGTGATATATAGACTCCAAATGCACAAGAAAACATTTGTTATAAACCTGTCAACTGGAGCAATTTGGTATTAAATGCTTCAGTTAAATTTGACTGAGGTTTTCTCATGCTACTTGGAACACAGTGGAGGATTTGTGTGACTGATTATATGCATTTATTGCAATTCAAGGATTCAAGGATTTAAGGAGACTTTATTGTCATTCACAACACATGTGGTAAATGAGGTGGAACGAATTTGTAAACTCACGGTCCAGTTCCACCCTAGAGCTTATATTAAAATAGATAAAGTTAAGTAAAAAAAAGTAATATAAACTAGAATGTAATAGACAAAAAATATACAGAAAATATACAGAATATAAGGGAGTAGGGTGTTTGGAGTAGCAGCAGCATGAATGGATGAATGAATGAATTCGTAGTGCAAGTTACTATAGCCTTTAAAGTGTCTCAGTCCGTTTAAAGTGTCTCAGTGCGGATATGTGAAGGTGTTCAAAATGTATTGTCCATGTAAAGTGTCAGTGCAGTGGTTGTTCAAGTGGAGTTGCTTATTGGTCAAAAAACAAATCTATTTCTCTTCTGGGGGTTGGCTATTTCTCCAACCAAGGGGAAGTCGCGAACTGCTCATTTTAATTTGCAAATCAGGTGAGCCTCCAAGTTTAGGTGGTGCAGGAAGGAGGCCATCAGCAGCCACCACCAGACTCCTAAGAAGAGCTTGTAGAGTTTTTGGACTCCAAAGTAAGGCCCGCTCTGAAAACTTTAGGATTAAATAGTTCATCTCCAATATGTTTTCCCACTACAAACCCGGATTGCCCAAGAACACTCAGTTCAAATTTGCTTATAGAAGCATAAATAAGCCATAGAGTTTTTGGACTTTTGTGGAGACATGAATCAGAAATTTCCAACCACTTCTCATAACAATAAACAGACATAAGCTCAGTATGTGCAAGGGTGACGTCTGTGGTCATGATAATATTTTAATAATTCTTGTCTCAACAGGATTTACATCTTATATTCTTACATTATAAAACAATTATTCTAATGAAAGTTAAAAAATATATTCTTCATCTGGGTCATTGCCTTCCCCCATTGTGATACAAACAAACAAACAGTAATATTTAAGAGCTCACCACTGACTTTAAGACATTCTTTAAAAAAAATGAAAGGGTGACATCTAGTGCCCTACATTTGTAATTGCATTAATGTAAAAAAATATTCAAATCGATCTCTTTCTTATCTCTTTCTGTTATAAAATATGCACATGAACAACATAACTTATGAGGTCTTCACAGGGTAATCTCTGTTCCCATTCTTTTTGAGTTACGGAAAAGTCTGTCTTAATCCAAAAATCTGGCAACTCTTACTGATGATTGGTTACCAGACATTGGTAAATGCCTTGTTGAATTTGTGCTGCTGGATTTCTGGATTTGTGAGCTTTTACTTATAAACCTCTAAGAATATGTCTTTGAAAAAAATTACCTTTCATATTTTTTCGAGTAGTTATCTCAGTCATGCGAGCAGTGTGTAATACCTCAGTGTAACATTTAGGTTCTCTTCATTTTTATTTTTTTGTAAATGATAAGCCATATGTATAAAAAAAAAAAAAATGTCATGCATTACTACAGTGATGTTAAAAAAATCCTTCCAGATTTCTAATTTTTTGCATTTGTGTGCAACTCACTTCAGAACATAAAAAAACCAATTTCAATATTAGTCAGAGACAACGAAAGTAAACACGGATAATCCAGTTTAACTTTACTTTATAATGAAGGTGTTGAGTATTGAGGGGGGAAAAAATCCAAACCTACACGCCTCTGTGTGTAAACGTGATTGAACCGTACACCTAATAACTGCTCGGGCCTTGCTTAGCAGCAACAACCGTAATCAGGGATCTGCATCTACAATGCAATATTTTACGGCTGTGAAGGAACTTTGGTGCACTCGTCTCTGCAAAATTGATATAATTCAGCCACATTAAAGGGATTAAATGCATGACTAGCCCCTTTAAGGCCCTGCCACAGCATCTTGGCAGGATTCAGATCAGGACTTTGATGAGGCTGCTCCAAAGCCATCATTTTGTTTTTCCCTCGGCCAAATTTAAAAGTGGACTTGCTGGTGTGTCTTGGATCAATGTTCTGCTGCAAAACCCAAGATCATGTCATTTTAAGGTCACCAACAGATGGCCAAACATTCTCCGTCAAGATGTTGTGGTAGACAGCAGATCTGTTAAATATCTGTTAAAAACAGCCACATCACACAAAAACCCGCCCAATTAATATCTTGTTATATTTACTGTTTGAACTGTTTGTAGTATTTCATATCTTAAGTTAAATTGAAAATATGCGATATACTTAGATACAGTCAATAAATAATGTGAACATGAAACATAAAGTGAAAATTTAATTGAATGTGTTGGAAATGAGGAATGCTTGTGGACTGAGGAAAAAATACGTTTTTCCAACGTTATGAAATTTAGTCTGTTACTCTTTTTCGACTATGAGTCAATTTCAGCTGAATTTTGAAGCTGAAAAGAACCGGATGAAAGAAGAAAATGACAACAATTCCCTTATTTATCAGTGTCATCTTTGAAACACTTGCTGTATCTGTCACGTGACTTGCTGAAATCAATACGCGCACTGACACGGATTTTGGTCTGTGGGCTTTGATACATGGATTATCTAAATCGGTGCGCTGGACAACACGGATCGGATTTTTAAAAAAACTGCATCGGAAGTTTGAATCGGAATTTTCCTGTGCCGGCCGATCCGACACAGATACGCATTTTTTGTAGATATCGGCGGCCGATTGATCCAAATATCGGATCGGGACAAGCCTAGTTCAGACCCTAGTCAATTCCGGCTTTGACTACTGCAACGCCATCCCAACAGGTCTTCCAGCCTGTGCTGTGAGACCGCTACGGATGATCCAGAATGCTGCAGCTCGCTTGGTTTTCAACTAGCCAAAGTGAGCGCATGTCACACCCCTTTACACTGACTTCCATTGGCTTCCCTTAGCTGCACGCATCAAATTCAAATCACTAATGCTGGCATACAGAGTGTTTGATGAATCAGAACCCATCTGCCTCAACACCCTCTTAAAGCCTTATGTCACTGCCCGGCCGCTCAGTTCCTCCAACTAAAGCGACCAGATGCAGGTCAATCTAAACTCTTCTCATTTGCGGTTCCTTGCTGGTTCCTCAGAGCATCAGATTCTCTTTCCACCTTCAAGAAATCCTTGAAGACCCAGCTCTTCCGAGAGTATCTCTTGCCCTGAAAGATCTGCACTTACTACCCCCCTGATTTTATGTAGATCTCAATGCATGCTACTTGGGCCTTCTGTGTTTACCTAAATGCTGTAAATGAGTGTCATCATTAATGCTGAATCCTCTCCTAGTATATTGCAGGTAACTGAGTAAATAAAATGTGTCATAGTTCAATTTAAACCCTGTTTTTGTTTGTCGCTTTTGATAAAATCGTCTGCTAAATGCATACATGTAAATGTATTTAGTTATACCCCAGGTGTGCATCCAGACCACATTAAATGTTTGTGTCGCACATCTCCCTGTAAGACAAACTGTATGCAGGCTCTGAGTTGCCGGAAGCACTCCTCTCTCATATTGATTGCAAACAGTTGGTTACACAACAGTTAACGCAACTTGTAAGAGACGTATAAGCTTTCCCAACTGATCCTCTCGCTCCAGCTCTCTCTTTCTCTCTCTCTCTGCTGTGCATTAGAGGTTGGGAAGGAAGTGAGATGAAGTGGGAGACAGAGCGGCTGTCAGAGATCCTCCAGTGTTCAGTCTAAAAATGTCACAGATGGGGAAACTGTAGAACATTCATGTTCAAATTCTGGCTCAAAATCAAGATAAAAAAATGTCTAAGTTCCTGGAAAAAAATTTTTTTTTTCATTTGATTCAAAAGGAGGAACTAAAATGAAGTAAATGAAAAGCCCTAAACCATACTTAACTGTGTTTGATAAGTCTTTTTTTTTTTCTTCCATTTCTTCCCCCGGTGCTTCATTCCCCTGGAGTCATTGTTGCTGCACAGGTCGGTTTTAAAGCCCACAGTCCCAGCGTAATTTTGAATATCCAGTGAACCTAACAAAATCCTCTTTTTGGTCTGTGAGAGGAAGACAGAGTTCCCACAGGGGACACTCACACACAAATGTTAAAGGGTAAGACTCAGTACGTTGAGCTTAAGCTAATGCTAGAATTTCCAATCTCATGGTATAATGTGTATAATGAGAATAAAATGCCTTCTATTCCATTCTATTCTATTCTATTCTATTTATTCTTCTTTTCCCAAAGAAGTACAAATGCATTGGACAATTATTGTTTAATTAGGAGAAGCTATTTATTTGTCAACTGGAGGTTCAACGTGCATTACCTCTACCTACTGGACTAAACTGGAATATGGAATATACAGATAATCTTTGTACCTTCCAAAAAGAGATTTTTATAAGCCTTTTGACTCTATTTACATAACTTCAAAAAAGTTAATAATGTAATATTAATTTTATTTGCTTCTTTTTTTAGTTGTGTTACATTTTAATTCAAAAGCTAAGCACTCTTTAAAAAATTGTTTCACTGTTTCTGTTAAGTTACTGTCACAAAGTCCTTCGCTATTGTTTCTCCACAATCCAACCAACTCCAGCCATTATACAGGAAGCTCCTCCTACAGGATTAAACACAGATAATATAATTCAATCACATTTGCAAGTTACAAATAGTTAGAATTACATATGAAATGTAAAAGAACCAGTTTATATTCAAAAAAAATAATAGAATCACGTTATTTGTTTGCAGGCATTTGCTTTTGTTCCCCTCCTAAATCCCATAATCATCCTCTCCATATAAAGCCTTGGAAGGCTTGTAGTAGTTTAGGAAACACGTAACGGTGAGATGAAAACAACAACTAATGTCTGCTAAGCTTTCCAATTACAATTAATTAACCAATAGGTGATCAAAATAACTAATTTCAGCATAAAGCAAAACAAACTTTAACCAGAATTTAAGGAATAACTGAACAAGTTACAATATTTAAATGGTACATTTGTGTCACTTCTTATTGGTGTTTCGTTTAGAAAATTATGTTTGATTAGAAAATCATGTAAACAGTGTTCTAAATTGTTCAGTCCTCATAATAAAGCTTTCCAACTCCGAGCAGCAGATAAATGCAGCTATTCAAATATTTTTTCTTTATATTCATAACGAGTGTGATGTGATGTTAATGAGTCATAACCATACTTATCCTTTCCTGTGTGGTTTTGATTTATTGACTCTTAACAGTAATTATATTATCTTCTCTGGGCCCATCCTCCTCGTTATCATCATCTTCCTCTTATTATTGATTCAGAAGCTCTGCTCCGATGTCCTCTCAGGGTGGCTTTACATCTTCTGCAGACTCACATCCTGCTTCAGCAACAATAAATAGAAATCATTCTGTACATCTATTTATTTAGTTATGTACTTGAAAGTAGAAATTCATATTTCTGATTGTCTAAACTGCACAGCAAGACAACTTTGGGGGAATAGTCTAAACTTACAAATTGTATGTGTAAGGCTGGAAACAAAACATGAAATTTGTGAATTTTATTTTAAAAAGTTAAAAAAATTGTTTTATTGATATATTATCAAATTGTACAGTTGCAACTGGGCGAAAGAATGAGTAAAAGCAACAATCAGGGTGTACATTTGATGAGGGAATGATATTTTAACTTGAAATGAAGCTCATTATTGCTGATGTTGCAAGAACATAATAGAAATATAATAGCTTTAATTCTTGGACCTTCAGTTCCCTTTGCTGTCAGACTGCAGGTTTACTGGTTGTTCCTATAATCTCTTTTAGAGTCTAAAAGCAGAGTGGGAGGCAGATCTTTCAGTTATCAGGCTCCTCTCCTGTGGAACCAGCTTCCAGCTTTGGTCCATGAGGCAGACACCCTGTCTAGTTTCAAATCTAGGCTTAAAACCTTCCTGTTTGGTAAAGTTTATAGTTAAGAAGAGGTAGAGAAACAGCCTAATTCCAGTTGGGGGAGGAACTCAATCTTGACAGACGGTTCTCCTTTGCTCTACCTTTTTCATGTCTCACTCTACAGACAGAGTTGAAGACAAGGCTATTTAAGGTATTTCTATAGGCTTAGACTGCTGGAGGACAATCTGACCACTTCTCTCTCTGCTACTTTCTTCCTTTGTCCAATCTGCTCAGTTGCCGTTATTTCAACCTTGTTAACCTTTTGTTTTCTCTTAGTTTTCCTCCCTTCATAGTAACCACGCCTGGTCTGGTGTTCTGTTAGCTGAGACAGCTTCTTTGAGAAGGACATGGGCTAAGGTGCTGTCAGCAACTTTCTACAACTGCTGCTATAAACTCTCTCTTTTTTCAGTATCCTCTGCATCTATTTTAGTGTCCTGTCTTTTCAAACCCCCAGTTGGTCGTGGCAGATGGCTGCTTGTACTGAGCCAGGTTCTGCTGGAGGTTTCTTCCTGTTAAAGGGGAGTTTTTCCTCTCCACGGTCGCTACATGCATGCTCAGTATGAGGGATTGCTGTACACGAGCCATTGTTTCGGTGTTCTTATTCTGGAGGGGTGAATAATCTAAGTCAATGACTCGATGGATCTGGGTGTCCTTAGATTGGGACATATTTAAACTGATTTTGTTTATGATGTACTAATCATTCAATTAAATAATTGTCTTGTAAAGTCCCTCGAGACGACATGTGTTGTAAATTGGCGCTACATAAATAAACTTATTCTTGATTCTTGATTCATTCCTTTGTACATTTAGCCAACACTTTTAGTTGATGGATTTATTTTACTTGGTTATATAAATTGTCTCACAATATTTAGTTACTTATTTTCAATAGATTCAGCTTTTTTTTGTTTTGTTTATTTTTCTAATAAAAAGGGTTCTTGACTCCACAACATTCAAAAAGTCTCCTGCAGCATTTTTAATCTTGAACATGAAAATACATGAAGCTTTTTCATTGGCTCTAGTCCTGATTGCTTTGCTGGTGAAATGCAGGCTATAATGGTGATATGTGAAGATGCAGTTTATTCCAATAGGAGAAAATGTAAAATGAATGAACCTTCAAATATATCATCTTAAAGTTTCAATGTGTCCCGGCGTGTAATTAATCATATTATATTTTTATTATTTTCCCTTCAGCACCATCTGTAACACATGTGTTAAAGATTTCAAATGTGTGCAAACTCTTACAGTGATTATCAGATACTTTGTTACTGAACTTTTGACAAACTTTTGTTCTTTTTTTAGCATTTTGTTTTTTTTTTAGAGTACATATACTTTTCCTCAAATGAATGTCTCTCTGGGGAAATTATTCCACATGTACTGCAGTTACTTAGACATATTAGGTACTCGGAAAACCTGCGTGTCCTTGTGCATCGTGCCACAGGGAATCCACTGACTTGGGTTACGCTCTCACTGATAAGACGGACAACAGAAACCTCTGCCGATGTGCCTTACTTGCGGGAAGCAGGGCGGCTGCAGGCATAAATAAATCTCCCCAGAGGAAAGTCGATATAGCTGCTCGCATGTCGACATCAGATGAATATCCAGACCTGTCTGCCTCTTAATGGATTTAAAGCACTGCCCATGTGACACAGAAATATATCCTAGTATATTTACAAATATAAATATTACAACAGTGCAGGATAAAACTGACTTTGCAGAAACCCAGAAACGTTTTTAAAGCTAAGATATGTCTAGAAATGCATGAAGCTATATGCAATCACATCAAAACAGAGCAGCTGTAAAGAAATAATGGAGGCCAGAGAAAAGGCAGATCACATAAAAAACAAAATAATAATACATTAGGTCTTATATAGATGCTGTTTGTAAAACTTGCCTGCAAGGCTTTTTATCAATTTCCTGTGTTTACATAGCACACAGTTTAAACAATTATCCGTCGGTGCGTTTACTTCCTGAAAACAGGAAACTGTTACAGTTCTGGTGAGAAGTTTCAATTCGCTAATCATCAGTAAAGTGTCGTATTTATTTGGGGGTTAGAGTGATACATTTAAACGGTTTTGCCGTTTTTCTCAACTGCACTGACTGCAAAGGATCATGATCAGGAAACCGCAGTCATGTGTAACGGGGGGCTCTGATATGTACCTTATGTACTGTGTGTTGCAACGCCGCACATCAGCTCATGGTGAGCACAGTGGTGCTGATGAGATTCACTTTCAGCTAAATAGGAAAGATATCAAGAGGCGATTTAGGGATGGATAGGTGAAAATACTGGAAGAAGAAAAACCTGTTATAGGATTAAACTGATTTAAGCATGACATCGAAAAACTACATTAGCAGATATTCAGTTCTTAGATGTGCATTTTGTCATGGTAGCAAAAGGTAGCAATTCAAAGTCTTTAATCTCTCCCTGAAACCTCTAAGTGCACTTATTACTTCCTGATAGCATATAGCACTCTATACATTGTACCTGCGTAATCTGTGTTTTAATTGAATGTTGTAGGTGAATGACAAATCCTTAATGCAGGTAACTAAGAATTTGTAAATTGTGTCGTAGTTTAATGGTTAAGTTCACGGAATACAAATGCATGTTAATTCGCCGAAATGTTCAACAGTGTGTCAATTTCCCTTTGGCAACCTTAAGTAATTTGGAAAACTGTACGTAACTGCACTCCTCAGAATATAAGGTACTTTGAAAGTCTGTGTTTGTGTTTGCATGAGGTTAGATGCCCGTCTTGTGTTGTTGTGTTGTTTCTGTTGGCGAGTCTGTGGTGTGGAAACCTTCATGGTCGGTCTTATGATCCGCTTTTTGAAATATCTCTCTGTCACCCACACAGGGTGACATCAATGGCAAACCCATGACGTGGTGTCAGAGGAGCTGTGCAGTTATTAGTGTGCAGTGCAGTCTTCTGATAGAGATCAATGGAAACGACTGAGATCAGTGGAGCCATAGACTCACTGCTGATTCAATATACCCTCTCTACAAATCACATGATCCTATGCTCTGAAAATATGCACACAGAAAGACAGACAGAACCAAGCAGATGTTATGTTTTAATGCTAAACTGTGAAGACGACCGGATGGAAATTCAAATTAGGTGAACTAAAACCCAACAGTGATTTTTTTTACATGAATTTTTCGTACTTTTAGTGATGTTAATATTGACATAACTGATCATAACATTGTTGGTTTTGTAGATGCTAATTTTATACCGAGGAAATATCAGCATTCAAATGTATGTAAAGTGAATAATTCCCATAAAACAAATCCAGCAAATAACATGACATCGGTGGTCAAATGAATCAAATCATAAGATAGTATTGGTAGTAAACTTGTTAAAGAGATAGATGCCAATTTCCAGCAGACAGATATGACTATAATGCCTACTAAACTATCTTTTAGGTTGCTATTGGTTTATACAGCATATTTAAAACAACTGAAGCAAATCATAAGAATACTATTTTAATAAAATTTGCTAAAACACACAACATAAAACATCGACCACAATGACTTTTTGTCAAAACGAAGCTACACTTAGCTCAACCAAGAAAGACATTTCAAAGAAAGTGTGGATATGTTTATGTTTATGTTAAAGATTTCTACGTAAATCGGAATAAGTAATGTTTTTGCTAAAGAGGATGCCTTTTCAATTACATTTTTTTATTTTTGTCAGTTTTATATCCCGTTATAGAGTCGTACCGTCATCAGAGACGTACACAGAGTGTTTATTTCTCCTTGCAGATATTTAGGGTGCCTAAACATCTGCTCTTGCAGTCCTCTGATTATTTACACATACAGCTTCACCTTGGAGCTTCATTCCCCAGCTGAGCTTATTGGTAGAACTGGGTACAAATATCCACAGTTGTACTTTTCCAAAAATGTACATAATATCTCTGGAGACAGTCACCAGCAGACCCTCACGACTCCACAAGAATAATCAAGTTGGAAAATCAATTAAAATCATAGATACATCACTACAAAATCAGTTTGAATAATTTTCCAATCTAAGGAACCCCAGCAGATTGCACCTCATAGACTTGCAGCATTCCCTCCTCTGGAATCAGCAGAACCTTGTTGAAGAGATAGAGGCCAATTCCCAGCTGACAGATATGGCTATAATGCCTACTAAATTTCAATTTTCTCTGGGACCGCAGACATTATTTTAAGGCAGATGGTCTCCGCCTCAATAGATCTGGAGTCAGCCAGGATGACCCCATGCCCCAGTCCTCTACTATCCCGTCGTCCTGCAACTCCTCCACCAACACAAACTCCTTATGTCAACTCCATTTCCAGTGTACAGAGAGTCCTGCGAGTGAGTCATTTTAAACAACTGCTAGATGAAGGATATACATCGGGTCCAGGCAGCAGTACTGCATGTACCCATGGCTCATTCCAGGATAAGCCGGGGCCTGATGTGGAAGTACCTTCCTTCATCCTTGTAGTAATACATAACAGAAAACGATTAGTCAGCTATCAAAACAGTACAAAACAGTCTGTAGGCATCTCACATCATGTGTTCACTACTCGTCAGCCACAGTCAGCAAATTACAGTTACACGCTGAAACTCGCTGTACTAAATGTCAGATCTTTGGCAGGGAAAACCTTTCTGATTAATGATTTGATATCATCTCATAACCTTGATTTTATGTTTTTAACCGAGACATGGCTTGATAAAAACACAGCTGATACAGTCCTGATTGAAGCTAGTCCACCTCACTTCAATTTTGTATCTGAAACACGTCAAAACCAGAGGGGTGGTTTTTTTTTTTGCCATATTCAGGGACAATATACCCATCCATAAATTAGCATTTGGGATCTTTTCATCATTTGAGTATGTATCATTCAAAATGGATACAAAACAATCTTCCATTCTTTCTATTACCATCTACAAACCTCTAAGGAACTGTTTTATTGATGATTTTACTGAACTACTTTCAGTTGAATGCACTAATTTTGACTGTTTGGTCACTGCTGTCCTTGAGATGTTGGGTATAACTCAGCATGTGAACAAGCCTACACACAACATAGGACACACTCTAGATGTGCTTATCTCAAAGGGTGTTGTTATTTTAAATGTGGGTGTTGTGGATGTCGCTTTGTCTGATCATTTTTGTGTTTTCTTTGACCTTTCTGTTTCACCCAAGCCAACAGCTGACCCTACAGTTACTCAAGGAAGACTTATTGATGACAAAACAGGGATTCAGTTTTTGAAAATGCTCCGTTTTCTAATGTTGATGATATGTTGAACTCTTACACATCAAGTGTCTTGAAGGTTATATATACCATTGCTCCTGTCAAGGTTAAAATGGTTAAAAGTACACAAAAGGCACCCTGGAGAAAAGAGGTCTCGGTCAGGGCACAGAAAAGGGAGTGCCGGAGAGCCGAACGGAAATGGCGTAAGTCAAAGCTCCAGGTTAATTTTGAAATCTACAAAGAAAAGTTGTGTGTGTTCAACCAGACTTTGCGTAGAACCAGATAGTTTTTTTTCAGAAATCATCAAAAACTGCAGAAACAACTCTCGTGTCCTATTTGCTACAGTGAGCAGATTAACAAACCTTCCAGTCTCGATCCCCTTGGAACTGATTTCTACATCTAAATGTCAGGAGTTTGCAGTATTCTTTAATGACAAAGTTCAAGGCATTAAAAATGCAATTGTTCCCACGACAGACATAGCTCCTCTAACCCCAGTTAGACATATGGAGCTGACACACTTCACATCTGTCTCAGATAAAACAGTTGAAGAGATCATCTGCAGCCTGAGTCCATCTACTTGCTGCCTGGATGAGTTACCCACTAGATTCCTAAAGTCTGTGCTGAGCAGTTTGCTTCCACAACTCGCTCAGTTAGTCAATATCTCACTTCAGATTGGAATATTTCCAAAGGCCTTGAAAACTGTTGTTATTAAGCCTCTTCTAAAGAAGAGCAGTCTGGATGCCACAGTACTGAACAACTACCGGCCCATATCAAACCTGCCATTCTTAGGAAAAGTGCTGGAAAAAGTTGTATACCAACAGCTGAGTGACTTTCTGCTGTCTAGCAATGTGTTTGATGCTTTCCAGTCAGGCTTTAGGCCCCACCACAGCACTGAGACAGCTCTGATCAAGGTGAAAAACGACATATTTCTAAACTCAGATGCAGGCAAAGTCTCTGTCCTAGTTCTGCTGGACCTGACCACCGCCTTTGATACAGTTGACCATGTGATTTTACTACAGAGGTTAAAAGAGTGGGTGGGAATCACTGGTATGGCTCTAAACTGGTTCAAGTCCTACCTTGAGGACAGGTGTTACTTTGTTCATATTGGGAACTGCATTTCCGACCGAATGGGTGTAACCTGTGGGGTTCCCCAGGGGTCGATCCTGGGACCCCTTTTATTCAATCTGTACATGCTTCCATTGGGCCAGCAATTACGCAGCCATGATGTGTCCTACCACAACTATGCTAATGACACTCAGATCTACGTGTCGCTGAACAGCAGGAGAACATGGGCCTGTTGATTTATTGTGTCACTGTACTGAACAGATCAGTCTGTGGATGCAGAACAACTTCCTCCAGTTAAACTCAGACAAAACTGAAATCATTGTCTGTGGCCCACAGAAACAAA
>JAVLVB010000646.1:613737-704200 GCA_032876305.1 Orestias chungarensis
TTCTGATCTTTTTTCCTATGCATAGCACTTTGAATTGTCTTGTACACGAAAATGTGCTACACAAATAAACTTGCCTTGGCTTGCCTTGCCTTACTAAACTAGTAGTTGTTTTTAATATACAGCATTTTTATAACAACTGAAGCGGACTTGGTTACTGTATTGTGCTATTAAACATCAGTGTTTGCCTAAAAAAGAGATAAAATACACAAATATCCCGTTGCTCGCTTTAAAACATTGATTATCTAGTATATAATTCAGTAGGTAATTGTATTTCTTTACTTCTTTTGCCCTGTAAAACTCTTTGGACATCTCCACTCTAAGTTCTACTTTGTCAAAATTGTCATTTTGGCCAACATGTCAGGAAAAAGAAGCTTTTCCTACCATCATAAACATAAGCGTGGAGTTTCTTTAACTGAAAGATTAAGCTTGGTTAAGCTTAAACAGTCAACCTGGGTTTTCAGTGGATCCATGATGCTGTGGGCCGTTTTCCTTTCCCAAAAGGTCCTTCAGAACGATAATGATCAAAAACATTTGATTAAATCAATTAAAATCAAATTTCTGATCACTGGATCAATAATTAGTTTATCAGACAGATAAAAAAAGTGTTTTCTTGTGACCTGAATTCTGCACACCTAGAGAGAACGTGCAAAGAGGAATGGTCAGAGGTTCCTTGATGTAAATGTTGCAACAGATGTTTCAAATCAATGTCAGACCTCCAATCTAAAGGTAATGAACAATGAATGAAAAAAATACAGAGTAACTTCTTTATTATTATATTTTTATACAAATGTACACGCACGGCAGCATCTCTGTGCATCCATTGCTGAATCAATTATTTAAAGATGGTCCAGCAGACTGTGTTGTTCTCAGATCAATGCTTCTGTGATGTGAATTGATTAATTGTGATGTGATGTTCAAGGTTAATGGGCCCATCATGATTAATTCAATGTCGGAGGGACTTCCTTAATGAACACTGCGCCACGCCCTCGAGATATACTTCAGATGAAGATGCAAATGAACATTCACTTTTTCTCAGTTTCCTTGGTGTATTTCTAACACCATTATTTACACTGGCACAATAGTAATTCCAATTCAATAATTCAGAGTAGATCTTATATTCCTCAAAGCAAGTATTCATGAAACTATCAGCAAAATAAAGATCTGACACCATCACCATGTACAAGATAGAGGTTATATCAAGTGTTTTCCAATGCAACAACATTAGATCTTAGCGGTAATACCTGAAATGCGCCAGACATGACTAAATATTATTTGTACAGCCATTTCAAATCTACAGTAACTGTGGCTAATGAGCACCAGACACTGAATTTGATTCTTCATATTTTTTTAGAGGAACTTTTTCAAGTTATAAGGTGTTCACAGTATTATGCAAAGGTGAAGTAAACTTCTTATTTTCTATTTTTTTTTTATCACAACAAACCTTAGAAACTCAGTTTGGGTAAAGCGGTACACAAACATGATCAGTGAAAGGTGAGGTTTACATGATCTGGGAGACAGAAAGGCAAACACCTGTTGTTATCATGAAATAATTTTTGCTTTGACCACCTTAACTATCAAATAAATGGCTGGAACTGTCTCTGGTTAAGTTAAATTATCTTGATGTTTTCCTCAGAAGTGTTTTTGGATAAAACAGGAGATATATCCTGGTTTGATATGGAGTCCTGTCTGCAGTGGTGAATGTACCACTCGGTTCTGTCAGAGTTATGATCCTTGGGCCTCCCTCCTCCCTATCCACCCATTTCCTGTTTGGTGACAGTCAATATTTGGCTTTTAGTGCAGAAAAAAAGGAAATAACTAAAAAGCAAAGCTGTTGGTTTACAAGTAGGCGTTTGTTTCGATTAATTCGGCACTTTCGCTTCAGTATTAAGGAAAAAATATAAATATTGTACTACTTCAGTCCTCTTCCTCTCTCACCTTTACTGATTACCTGGCAGATGGGTTTAACTGGAACTGTTTACTTTGTTTGATTCTTACAGGATGTTTTACTTTTTTACAGAAAACACATCCCAGGAGTTAGCAGTCGAATAAATTGATTTGCTTCTTCTTCCAGAGCAAGTGGCATTCATCATTCTGTCGAGCGGAGTGATAATGTGAATGGCATTAAATATTCAGTTAAGAGGAAGCTGAGTGTCACTATATGGCGTTTGATGCCAGGAGTTTATTGATGGCTACACTTTATCTGCTCCAGATGAATTAATTCATTGAAGCAGCTCCAAGAACACACCAAAAAAACCACTGGGAGTAATATTATTCGTCTGATATGAATCATAAATGAGTGCCTGCATGACCTCATGTTGACTGATGACTTCTGTCTGCAGCACTTGCTGGAAGTTTGAGCTGGAAGAGCCCGGAAGGTCGCTCGGGTCAATAATCAAAGATCAATCGTTTGTTTCTGCAAAAGCGTGCACCACAGACACGCTTCAACAGATTTCAAACTCCTCAAAAAAAAGAAAGAAAACACTTTTTGATGTTTTAAGCTCTAAAGAAGTTTAAAAGACTCAAACAACCAGACGTAATTCACTTTGTGAAAAAAAAAGAAGCACTTTTTGTGCGCTCTGCTTGTCGTTTATAGGATTTTCAGGTTTTGTCAATAACTGGATGTGAGGCTGAGTGGAGGATGTTTCACTCCCATTAACCTGACACCACTCCTCCCTTCTCTCACCCAGCCGTCCTTCTCTGCCCATTCGACCCCACTCCACCTTCACTCCATTCATCCAGTCTGCTGGAGAGGAAACTGCTGCTCCCTTCGGGGACTTGACATTATAATTATATAGGAAGCAGAGCAGTCTGCCGTCTGTTAGAGGACAGAAGGGCAGACGGATGCTTGCCTTCAACAGCTGGTGAGACCATGGATCCGGAGCTCTGTTTCTGATACTTTTTAGGAGGTAAGAAAACCAACTACTTGGGACGTAAGCCTCCCTCTGCTGACATATTTCACCATTTTAATTTCAGTTCAATCAATGTCTGTCTTGCTACAACTAGAAAATTAAGGTTTTTACTACTGGATGTAATGAGAATGTGTTGAATTAGGATGGTCACCAACCAGTAACAGTAAAACGTATGCATTTGCTATGCAATTTTACTACTCATGATACAAATAGCTGTTATCTGGCAGTCAAGCCTTTTATAAAGTTGTGTGGGAATTTTGCGCTAAAATTTCGGTTGTTTTAACATGAAAATTTCAGATCATGACTTTCGATGTACAGACTTTGACTCTGACTCGACCAGAATCTACATTTTCTGCAGTTTTCCAAAGGTGAACTGGCTAATGTGCTTTGGATTTCCAGAAAATGGGAAAATCAGCCTCTATTTTCATGATACCTTAATCACATCTGGTTTTTGGTATTGTCATCATTTGTAAAATACAGACATAGAGGTGTTTTGGAAACTCTGCAGAATATTTTCCTCAAAATCCTATGGATAATCTATATATATATATATATATATATATATATATATATATATATATAGGAAACAATTAATTCTACATATTTCACTGCAAATTGTAGCAAGCAAGCAAAACATGTATTCTAAAGTAAATGCTGCTAACTGCTATCTGATGCATTACAGGACAAGAACAGAAAGCAACCATGTCAGATAAGAAGCCACGGGGAGCAGACGCTCGACCCAAATCTGGCCTCCGCAGCTGGAGTGCGGACAGTTACATCTGGCGGGGGAAGAAGCGTTCGCGGAGCACTCGGAACGGGTCGAGTCCCAGTAGAATGGAGGCAGAAGGTTCGGAGGAGCTGGGCGTGCGCTCCACGTCCTGCTCTCGGAGGCGCAGAGAGAGGAAGTGCAGCTGCAGCGCTCTGGGAGACGCACTGATGGTTGGAGACATTGACGGGGTGTGCAGGAAGGCTCTTTCCCGGCGGTCTCTCCGGCAGAAGTTTCAGGACGCTGTGGGTCAGTGTTTTCCTCTGCGCTCCCACCATCACCACCATCACCATTATCACCGCCCGCCTGGCTCCCCACGACCATTTTCAGTTATCTTCTGGTCCAAAAGAAAGGTCCACGTTTCAGAACTCATGCAGGACAACTGTCCCTTTTCTCCCAAGTCTGAGCTGGCCAAATGTTGGCATCTTATTAGAAGCCAGGTTGCTGATCCGAGTTCCCTGAAAGACATGGGGACTCCTCTAAAGCCCTCCAGGATCTCATCTTCCACCTCCCCACCACAAACGCCGCTTTCCTGGGAGGACATCTGCTGCTCGCCCGGGCCTGGAGGTGCGCCTCTGGAGGACTGGGACCCTTCCTGTCACCATGGGGTTGCAGATGGGGCCTGTGGCAACACGGACTACATCCTGGTCCCTGATCTTCTACAGATCAACAACAACCCATGCTACTGGGGTGTGTTGAACCGCTTCGAGGCAGAGGAGCTTCTAGAGGGCCAGCCCGAGGGGACGTTTCTGCTCCGGGACTCCGCCCAGGACGAGTTCCTCTTCTCCGTCAGCTTCCGTCGCTATAGCCGCTCCCTGCACGCACGCATCGAGCAGAACGGCAAGCGTTTCAGCTTCGATGTGCGTGACCCGTGCATGTACCGGGATCCCAGCGTGACGGGCCTACTGAGGCACTACAGCGACCCGGCCACCTGCCTCTTCTTTGAGCCACTGCTCTCCAGACCGTTGCCAAGGACATTCCCTTTTACTCTGCAGCACCTGTGCAGGGCAGTGATCTGCAGCTGCACCACCTACCAGGGTATAGAGGGCCTGCCGCTACCGCCTCAGCTCAGGGAGTACCTCAGACAGTACCATATTAAGTGTGACGGGGCATGTGCCGTATCAACACCCACCGCAGACAGGATGCAGAATCTGAACTAAGGTTTTCTAGCCATGAAATAGAGAATCAGGAGCTATAACTCTGTTCTGTGGGATAGTTTGGACATCATCAAGCATCATTTTAAAGTAACATAGGTTCTAATTAGGGCTGAATGATTTTAAGAAAAAATTGAAACTTCAATCACGATTTATTTTTTCCAAATCAAGTTTGAATGAATTCCATTAATGCAAGAAAGCTGCTGGCAACAGATTTCAAATGCTGTTTTTCTTTGATATTAATTCTGTCTGCTCCGCTTCAGTCGTGTTTGAAATTGAATGACGGGCTACACACTGATTGGAGTGTAGAGCACATGACCTGGTGCAGCTTTCTGATTGGTAGCTGACACAGAGCCTTTGTACACCAACATTGGGCATACAAATTATTGACAAAAATTATTATTATTATTATTATTGACAAAATTATTGGAGCACAGAGAAAAAACGCAGCTTTGACGATTTTCGGTTGAAAACGATAAATCGTTCAGCCCTAGTTCTATTATAATTTGTTATTTAAAAAGCTATTGTACAACTGTCTTCATATACTAAATTTTCTTTGATTTTGTAAATAAAAGCACCATAACAGCCACTTTAATAGACTTAAGCACGTTACAAAAGTATTCATTGCTCTTTAAATATTTCACATTTCGACAGATGTCAACATAATTGATTTTATGTGATAGATTAACATAAAATTTAATTATACATGGTTAACAACATCTTTATTTTGCCAAGCAGCATATAAAAAAGTGTGATGTGCATTTGTTCTCAGCTCCTTGTCATAAAATATAGAGCAAATATTAACATAAGTGTTCTCTCAACTCAATAGAGGTTTAATAGAAACCAATTGGGAAAGCAACAAAATTGGCATAACTCTAGATTGACAAACATCGGCCATCTACCTGAATTGAGAACAGCATCATTTAGAAGTTGCCAAAAATTTAACTGCAGGATCTTCTCAGGTTGGATGGTAAAATACGTGTCGCAAAACTGCTGCTTTACTATTATGCTATTACATTGTTTTGGTAGTGGCAGCATAATGCTGTGAAGACGACAGAGAAACTGGAACGATTGAGCTGAATACAGGACAACATTGACATAAAACCTTGTCCACTAAAACAAAATTTGTATTATAAATCCAGCCTAAAAGTACCAAAACTCAAGTACTCAGGATCTGGTATCTTTATGTCTGCATTTTAAATGTTCCCCTGGTCCAGAACAAGAAAATCAAATATCAGGTTTGTGTGAAGTGCAGGTGGTAATACAAATATTGAGTCAACTGTAATTGACCAGTGGTGACTAAGGTTTGTCGCACTGCAAAAAAACAAAAATTCAGTAGAGCAAAATAACTCAGGGGCTATAACTTTATATTCTGAATTCCTTACTTTTTACCTCCCCAGCAATAGAATTAAAGTCAAAATATAAAAATAAAAAAGGTAGAAACAAATGATTGGTCTCAGACATTTTTCTCAATAAAAAAAGAATCCTAATTTAGTGAGTTAACAAATTTTTCGTATTTTCCCAGCAACAACAAAAAATTACTGTCTTCATGACATTCTGCCAAAATAGTTAACATTTTTTATATATTTTTAAAGAAAACACCTGATTACTCCTTATCCCTCTGCTTCCACTTAGTTGATAATGACATTTTGGTTGTTGTGTTGAAATGTTCAGGTCTAATGAATAGTATTTGGTAAAGCAATGTGCCTGACCGTCCCCACCCCCCAAAAATCACACATGCCTTATTCGAACTGCACCTTTCATCACACCCGCCTGCTTACACTTGTTTTGTTGGTTATTTAGAATAGGATCAAATGTTGGCTTTTTAGGTTTGGTAAGCAGAAGCTCCAAATAAGGGAGTTTTCGGTTGTTGGATAGTTTTCTAGTCTGTGGTCAGCTGTTATGATCTTTCCCAGCTTTGCACCTCAAGCAGATTTTGTCGATGAAAATCGTTCACTTTCACCCATGTATTCAAACCTTAAGTTGATTTGCAGTTAATCTGATTCATTACTGTAAATGATTTACAAATACAATAAAAAAAAGGATGACAATCTAATGTCATTCTGCTTTCTGACCACCAGAGGGCATCACCTTTTGTAACAGTTTACTCACAGTTGCAACAGTGTCTTATCTGCAGTTTCTATTGGCACATATTCAGCAAATAAATATCCTTACCACCGTCTCTGTGCTGTTCTTGTTTCTAGGGTTTTCTATCATCCGTGGGGCGTTTTAGGCGTAGCAGAATAAATAAAGCTCACTCACCCCTGTTTCTGTTTCTGCAGCAGCAGCAACATCGTTAGACAAGCTAATGGTATGGAAAATATTACTTTGAAGGACTGGTCTGCCAAAAAAAAAAGGCCCAACAAAAATAAAACATGGAACTCCTCTGCAAAGGACGTCCATAAATGCAAGAACGAATGAAAAGATAAGGACATGAAAAATATGTTTGCTATTGGATTCTGGTTTCCAGTCGGTGGATGACTCATTCACTCTGTCACTGAAGAGCAGAGTAGAAAAATGGCTTTTAATGATTTCACTTTGTTTGACTTCTTTATGCGCCTTATTCCTACCTTTTACGAGAACGTTGGGGATAGTTAACAGATAAATAACATCGCGCTGGAAACCAACTCTCAGGGATAATCAGGCTTCAGAAGGTTCACTAAACGAATCCTATGGAAGAACCACTTTACCTGAAAAATCACAAGTGCAACTTTTCTGCAAGTCTCTGTTTAATCATGAAAACAGGGTTTGTCCAAACCGTGCTGAATAACCGTATTGTTTGAGTTAACATCTACAGTACCTCAACCTAGTAAATCTCCTACAAACATATTTTGTGAGTGTCTGTAGCCTACATATACGTCCCTAGTTTATTATATCTATTTATAGTTTGCATGGGCAGATGCTGTTTTACACTACACACCCTTGAGTCCATAACAGATATTCCATAATGTGAAATTGAAGTATATTCTGTTCTATGCTAAACAATTAAGTAAATTTTGTCTTTGCTCTTTAACCATTTGTAGCAACTTGTTTTGGACCAAGTGAAGGTTTCAGGCTGTTTTGCCTGCCCTGTATGAAAGAAATGAATAAACATAATATAATTACAAAAAATTTACTAATAGTCATACACGGTATAAAATTATGCTTTGCACGGAAGTCTGTTAATCTTCAAACAGGTCCTCAAATAAACGTTGAAAAGAGGGCTTTTCTTGATTTATTAAGATCTCAATAAATAAAAGTTGCTGTCTAGGTACAGAAGCACAGAAATAATAAATACCCCCAAGGCCTCTTATATTCTTCATTTATGTATTTTATGTCTAAAAGAAAACCAAAGAAAGGTATTTAAATTAATGCAGTTGCACATTTATGACACTAGATGTCTCCCTTTTATCTTTTCACGAGCATGTATATGAAACAGGGCAATGAAAATCTCTCAAACTCTGTTATTCATTTACAACAATTACATTTTTTTAGGGAAAACATAGTATTCCTTAAACCTGAAACGAATACCTATTTGGCTTTTGTTGAATGAATCCTGCTTTATGTAGATCATGAAATGAAAAAGTTTTTATTTTATTTGGGGGGGGGGTCTTTATGTGCCTAGCATGTTCACTGACACTGAGGAGCCTTTTGCATTGATTTTTCTGGAGCACACGCATTAAATATTAAAGACATCTTGTAAGATCCGGAATCCAGTTTATTTATTTATTTTGCATTTCTGAGCCAGCATAAAATCAATGTGGAGAAATTATATTTAGATATACCAACCAAAGCCACACCCACATGAAGACAGAGGAAAATACAAGTTTGTTGTTTTAATTGTTTTATGAGATTTTAAAGGATTTTAAAACTTAGAAATCCACTTTACAGAAGAGAAATAAAGTAAAGTACAAAGATAAGTTTAGCCAATTAATTTATTACCACATTTATTCTATTGTAGCTACATGTATAGATTACAAGGTGGCAGCATGTTGGAGGAGCTCTCTTACTTCTCTTAAACATTCTTTTCTTAAATCTTTAATTTCTCTGCTTTTCTGATGGAACCATTACTTCTGTTGGACACACGAGATCATCAGCCTCATTAGGAAGATGCTCAAAGCTTTCCATAACATCCTTCATTATGAATAATCCTCAATTTCCTACCAATCTCCAGAGGGTTGAGCATCCAGATTGTCCCAGCGAGTGTTTAACGTCCCTCGTCTTTGCTCCTGTTCTGGATCCATTGCACATCACTCTCAAACACTCTTCAGGTATTATTTCAGCTTTTGTGACCTTGAATCAGCAGCTCCAGATGGAAACAAAAACTCGTTGCCATGGTAATGCATCATACACAGCATCCACCTTAATTACAGAATAAAGAAAGTAGGCCCAACTTTTCATACATCCAAATTTCAGAAGTATTTATTTATTTATTTTTGTTTTGTTGTTTCTCTATTTTCAAAGTTTTAAATAATGTATAAATTACAAGTTATAAAATACATTAATGAGAAAAAGTTTATCAAAGCTTCAATGTTTCTTTGGGTTAAAACTGCATGTTTGGGTTTTTGTGTTAAACTAAATTAAAGTTGGATGTTTTTATCCATTAGTTGATTTTGCCGAATTTCCCGAACTAAACAATGTGCGTCACCCTCTGGTGGGAGGAGTCTACGCTCTTGCGTCATCACGCAGGCGGCGGGAGTCGTGACGCAGTAGTTCCTTGTTTTTAACTGAGCGCGGGAAAAAAAAAAGGTGGTAGCTTCCACTCACCGCTGCTTTAAACCAGCTTTAGACCGTCGGAACCACGACGGTCCAGTTCGGCTTCTGGTTCCGACGGTTCTTTAAACAGCGTCACAGTTTAGTTTGGAGAGGTTTTATCTGACTTTAAACTTTGCGTTAGCTACACTCCAAGTTAGCATCGACGGGGGTAGCATCGTGCTCGCTTCAGTTTCCTGCTAAGACGGTTCAGTTGGTTGTGTCGTCGCTGTTTCAGGGTCGTCAGTAAAAAAATGCCCTGCGAGAGGAAGCCGATGCGCTACGGCCACTCGGAGGGACATACCGAGGTCTGCTTCGACGAGTCCGGGAGGTGAGAGGCTGCATCCGGCATAGAGACGATCCAGTCAGCAGCTCCGAGGCTGGAGATGTTCTCTGCTTTCAGGCAAACTCGCATTTAAACTGAAGTTAGTCGTCAGGAAACGGAAGAGTGTTTGTTTTAAGGTTGTTTTTGCATCAAAATGATTAAAATGCACATATTAATAGTTGCATTGTTTTTAGTGTAGTATGCATGTCTGGGTGAATCCTTTGTAGCAGCCCAAATCTGTCTATACTGGCTTTCTGCAGCTAAACCATAATTCTCAGTAAAACTGATGAACTGTTTAGAATCACTGTTAAAATCCTGTAACACATGGATTCATATTTAGAGACGGTAGTTTTATCCATCCCTGTTTTGCAAAAGACTTCAAGCTGAGATTGCTGGGGTAAAACCTTCTCGCAGCATTATACTGCCACCACCATGTGCCAGCACTGAGAATGGGTTTCGTTAATGCTTCTTTACTTTTTAACTTTTTGGATCTTTATCCCTGAGCTGTGGTTTGTGGTGAAGCTGCTTTGGGTTTTATTTATCTGTCAGGTGCATGTACTTTAAGCAACTATAAATGCTCCTTGCACTTCACAAAACACATGTAAGTATGTGCTTAAAATGTGACAAATCGTGAACAGAAAGCAGGAGATGAACAGCAAAGTGAGGGGAAAAGAGTGCATGAACATGAAGCTGCATCGATGCTGCTGAGTTTGATATTCACGCTAGATTTTAATTCAGTGTTTTACATCGAGCGGCTCTAAAGTCATAATGAAAGGATAATTACGATACTGGATTATTTGATGATCTGCTTGCGTATTTCCAGGTACATCGTAACGTGTGGAAATGACGGGGACGTTCGAATTTGGGAAAGCCTGGATGACGACGATCCGAAGTTCATCACGGTCGGAGAAAAGGCTTACTCGCTCGCACTCAAGGTGCGCCGTCTGCTGCTCTCCGTCAGATTGCGGCCGTTAGCTCTTCCTTAGCCCGGCTGACTCTGGGTGTGCGATTGGCTAACAACAAACAAAAAAACTTTCCTCCACCCCAGAAAGGCAGGCTGGTGACGGCGAGCTCCAACAACACGGTGCAGATCCACACGTTTCCTGACGGAGATCCGGATGGCATCCTGACGCGGTTCACCACCAACGCCACGCATGTCGTGTTTAACAGCAGCGGCTCCAGAGTCGCTGCTGGCTCCAGGTAAACGACCACTTCATCAGGATTTGTTTTATTTTCTTCAATTCCAAAAAAGTTGTTTCCATTAACCTCTTACTTGTGGAACAACTCTGGATCATTTCTTTGCCTCTGGACCATCCAAAGTGTCAATAAGTGAAAGTGAACCAATAGTTGCTCTCCATGCTCCCACAAAAGACTTTCCAAACATATTAAATCTTGACTTTAAGCTTGCCTATCCTATCATGCAAACGTTTATTTAAATCTGCCCTTATTATCCCTCCACTTTCTTCTGCATGTGATATCTATTGTCCATTCTCTTGTTGATTATTATCTGGTTTAAAAAAAATCCATTCCCTGAAAAACGAACATTTCCCTTTATCTTCAGTTTTCTAGCAGACTTTGTGAGCCATTACCGCCTTTCATTTTGGGGATGGTAATTTTTTACCTTGAATTGTAACCTGGAAGTTCATTTTTGTTTTTATTAGACCGTTTTATTTACACCTATGAACTAAAACCTTTGCTTAAGAGTGGAAATACGTTTAACCTGTGTGACAGAATCAACTCTTCACATAAGAATGCTTCAGAAATTGATGTTTTAACTGGTATTCGGGGTTTCCTGATCACCCTGTCGGTGAGCAGGAAGTCCAGATGACTGAGCCGATCCGGCTGATGCTCCTTTTTTCTTCCACTTGCCGCTCTGACTTTGTGAAACCATCCATCTTTTCCTGCTGCCTCGTCTCCCAGTGCAGCCATGTGTTGACGCCGCGATTCGATTTGATGTTCTGCTTTGTCCCTGCAGCTAAACCCCCCCCACGCCTAGGCTCTATTAGTTATGATTGAAAGGAGGATTGTGCGTTTCCTGCCCGAATGGATTTGCTTTGAGCAGATTGATCCCAACAACAAAAACCCACAGCAAGAAACTGCATTGATGTTGCATTACAAACTAATAAGACGTGCCAGTTATTCTTTCTTTAAGTTCAGAGGCAGTGGGGATTGTTTTTAGTGCAAATCTTTCCCGCTGGTTACAGTGACGCCTTGAACCCGAGGACCGAAGCTGCTCGTCTTTATTGCCTCTGTTTGTGTTCAGTGACTTCATGGTGAAGGTGGTGGAGGTCTCAGACAGCAGTCAGCAGAAAACACTGCGAGGTCATGAAGCTCCTGTCCTCAGTGTGACCTTTGACCCTAAAGACGAGTACCTGGTGAGACAAACGTCCTTAGATTATATTTATTTTTTTCTTGGACATTTGCTGCATTTCCTTTTCTTTTCACCTCTTCAGCATATTCACACTACTTTGACTGTTTGTTTATTAAACTACTACTAGGAATAATAAGGAAATAACTTATTTTCTAAAATTAACTCTTTAGATAAGAAATAATAAGAAGGAAACAAGAATCCAGAAAATAACATTTTAAGTCATCAGTGACCAGGAAGTCCAGATGATTGAGCTGGGGAGTCAACCCAGCTGTACAGCATCCAAAACAACAAGAAAAACAGGAATACAATTTAAAATAAAAAAATATGAAGTCACTTCGGATAATTGACTTAATAAAAAAATAAAAGGCGTTTAGATACATTTAGAATCGTGCAACGAACAAATTAATAATCTTGCAAAAACATGCATTTTCTGCCTCAGGCCTCTGCCAGCTGCGACGGCTCGGTCGTCGTGTGGAACATCGAGGAGCAGGTATGCTGGCGCTCATCGCTGCCGCCCGCACTGCCAGGTTTTCGTGTCTCTTCACGGTCTCGTGTTTTCTCGCTCAGACTCGGGCGATCAGCTGGCCTCTCCTGCAGAAGACGAACGACGTCAGCAACGCCAAGTCTCTGTGTCGGCTAAGCTTTCAACCGGGAGAGGGGAAGGTCAGTCATCCTACAAGTTTGTTTTTTTAAGATGTGAATACTTCAAGATTGAGAGAACTAATCTGTAAAATATGTTTGGATGTCAGTTGTTAGCCGTTCCCGTTGAAACCGGTGTTCACCTTTATGAACGGGCATCCTGGGAGCTGGTCGGCACACTGTCTGATGAGCTGCTCACGCAGGTGAGAGCAGGTTAAAAAAAAAACAAAAAAAGCACATGGAACAAGCTCCGATGGCGTTCACTGTAAATGAAATCTTTATTTTTGTCTCTGCAGCCCATCAACGTGGTGGCCTGGTCGCCTTGCAGCCGCTTCCTGGCAGCTGGCAGCGTCGGAGGTTTGCTCCTAGTCTGGGACGTGAACAGCAAGCTGTGTGTGGAAAGGTACGTTGGCGTAATGACTTGGTGGCGGATTTTGGGAAACCCGTTCGCCTGTTCGTGGTCCCTAGAGCTGAAATGTGTTTCCTGCAGGCAGAAGCACGAGAAAGGTTTCACGGTGTGCAGCCTGGCCTGGCATCCGTCCGGCAGCCAGATCGCTTACACGGACACGGAGGGCTGCCTGGGCCTGCTGGATGGACTCAGCAGCTCCACCACCAGCAGCTCCATCAGGGTACCTCTGTCTAACCAATGACTTTTCACCTCTTTTTTTTTTTTTTTACCTGAACAATCTGGGAGTTTCATGCTCTTCTCAGTTTATCTGTCAGCAATTATCAACAAAAACAGCAACTCCTAAAGATAATCCCAATCCGAACCCAATTCCTCAGGCACCAGTTACAAAAACCCCTAAAGACTACGATGACCTGTTTGACGAGGATGATGACAGAGCGATGGATGAAGGGCGCGGCAATGCCAGCCCACCAGCAACAAAGGCGGCCGGTGAGGACGAGGAGGAGGAGGAGGACGACGACGACTTCCTGATTCCGTCCACGGGACGTGTGAGGAACAGAGGAGCCGTCCTCGACGATGAGAACTCAGTGGGTGAGGAGAAATCGGACCTTTCAGAGCCGCAATAAAAGGCGATCTGTTCTTGTGTATGACGGATGCATAGTAAGTGGAGACGATGTTTTTACATCATATCCGAGAATTCACGTCTGTAAATTTGAATAAATGGCTTTTCGTTTTGATTTTGTTTATCCTGTTCGAATGCACCAAATGTAACACAGAGGTTGGGGGGTAACTTACAAACTGCCAGACGTCCCCAGTTAATACTAATCCCGTGCGAATAGGACCTGAAACCAGTAGATAAGTGTGCGTGATACGTGGTTATGCACCATTAGCCGAGATGCTTATTATAAGAGGTTGAACAACAAAAGCTGTATTAACGCAAATAGATGTTTAGATTAAAGAAATAGCTTTATGCTATATTAACTTTTAAGTATTAAAACCCCACAGAGGTTCAACCTTAGTTTTATGGTTTATACACAAAATTGTAACAAACACACAAAAAAACAATTTCATTATTGAGTTCCATTCTTAAATGTTTGATTACAAGATATGGACAATAATAAATATATATATATATATATTTGGTTTATGGTTTTTATGATATATCAGTTCTTTATTTTTCTGTTTATACATGTAAATGCAGCAGATCAAATTGAAAGTATTCTTTTCTATTATAGTTTCACCTTTAGATTTTACGTTTGTGTTTTTGCGAGATGAGGACGTCAAAGTGCATATTTTCAAGTGGACCCGGCCTTTAGTTGAGCATATAAATTAAGATTATTATTTTCCTTTTGTCTCCTAAATCTAAGAGCATTTTATTTTGTTGTTGTTCTCTCAGACACAGGATCCCTCAAGCTCGGTCCAGACAACTTCGGGGATGACGATTACGACGTCTGTAGCTCTGTGGCACCCGCTGCGGCTCCTCAGGGGCCCCTGCGCCCCGTCTACGAAGGCCCGGTGCCGACTCCTCCCCAAAAGGCCTTCCAGTCTGGCTCCACACCAGCTCAACTGACTCACCGCTTCATGGTAGGGCGCTGTGATGATTGTTTTTTTGAAGCGGACTCCCGCTCACGTTAAACCTGCTGCGTGTTCCAGATGTGGAACTCTGTGGGTATCGTGCGAGGCTACAACGACGAGCAGGACAACGCCATCGACGTGGAGTTCCACGACACCGCCGTCCACCACGCCATGCACCTCACCAACTCTCTGGGTCACACCATGGCGGATCTCTCCCAGGAGGCCGTGCTGCTGGCCTGCCCCGGCACCGACGAGCTGGCCAGGTGAGACCGCGGCTCCGCCGGTCTGCTTTCAGGTCCAGTACACCTCCCTGACCACTCTTCCTGCACCGGTCCGTTTTCCAGCAAGCTGCAGTGCCTCCACTTCTCCTCCTGGGACACGAACAAGGAGTGGATGGTGGACCTGCCGAATGGCGAAGACGTGAAGGCGCTGTGTCTGGGTCAGGGCTGGGCGGCCGTCGCCACCAGCTCGCTGCTGCTCCGCCTGTTCTCCATCGGAGGCGTCCAGAGGGAGATGTTCAGCCTGCCCAGTCCAGTGGTGTGCATGGCCGGGCACGGCGAGCAGCTGCTCTTGGTGTACCACAGAGGTATGAGCAGATTTCACCCACTTTAAAGCAACACTTTGTAATATTTTCAAAGCGTTTGTGATCATACGTCAAAATCCACCTAAACTGAAACATCTTCAGCGTCTTTAAAATCAGACCATGAATACAAACGGCTCTCTAGTTGAAGAACTTTTTACACCTGATAAGCGAAACTTGACCTCACATGTCAAACTTTATTCAGCCGGGGGTTTAATGTATAAACTGTAGCTTTTTAATATGCTCCAATCTAGAGGAGTCATTCGGTAGCTGTTTTCAAAGTGGGCAAAAGAACTAAAGCAGTTGGCTAAAAGTTGGAAGTGAGTCATCGCTGCTTGTTGTTATTATATCAGAGTGCAATATCTAGATTCTCCAGATTGCCGGTTCCTCTCTTCAGCTCACCCTGGAGGCTTTCTGTAAGGATTACGAGCCTGAAGGCTGATGAAAGATGGGTGAATTTATGTCTCTGAGGCCATTTTTGTGTGAGATATAGACAAGCAGGCTATAATTGTCACTAAACACTAAATATTCTTGCGATGCTTACTACTAACTAGTCGGGACCACTTTCACTCACACTTGCACCAGATTTATACCTGAGCAGTAATACTGTTGAATAGGCCCTGTTTCCTTATCCTGCTAAAAGGTCCTTGTTGATTTAAGCTGACCTGTATGACTGGATGTAGTGGATTTATTTATCGCTGACTGAGACGCGCCTCAAACGTATTTAAATCCAGCCTAATTCGTCGACGGCTGTCCGGATCGATCCCTGCGAAGATTCTGTTGATCCTCTCGTTTGTTTCCAACCCCTAACCAGCGACCGGTTTCGGCGGAGAACAGGCTCTTGCCGTTCAGCTGCTACATTTGGGTCGCGGGAAGAGGCAGCTCATCAACGGCGAACCGCTTCCCCTCTCTCCCAGGTCCCACCTGTCCTGGCTCGGGTTCACCGCCGAAGGTCAGAATCTGGAAGAACGCGCCTGAACGTGCCGCTGCTCTAACGGTTTAGGTTTCGAACTCCGATTTCTTGCGTTTTTTTTAGGCACGCCGTGCTACGTGGATTCAGACGGGCTGGTGCGGATGCTGAACCGCTCGCTGGGCAACACGTGGGCGCCGGTTTGTAACACCAGGGAGACTTGCAAGAGCAAATCGGATCACTACTGGGTTGTCGGTGTCCATGAGAACCCCCAACAGCTCAGGTGAGCCTCGAAAAGTAAAAAAAAAAATGTTTCAGCTATAATATCCTGTTTTTTTAGTATTATAGCTGAGAAATAGTAATATTATTATTATAACAAGAGACGCTTTCTGACAGACCATTTTGAGTTTACGGTGGTACGTTTACCGTTAATTATATTAAGATAACTGACTATAAAGTTTGGGGTTCATAATCATCAAAACTTGTAGAAGTAGAGATTTAACTGTTATTTCATCTGTATAATTAAAATAAATGCTCCAAATTTCAGGTCAGGTTTATTCATTTTTTTAAACATTATTTTGTGGTTTTCAATCAGATCAAGAAGAATCAGTTTATTTCTATAGCGCCAATTTACAACAGATGTCGTCTCAAGGCCCTTTACAAGAAAATCAATTCAAATGAAAGATACATCTTTAATAAATCAGTTTGAAAAAAGTTTCCAATCTAAGGAACCCCAGCAGATTACATCCAGTCATTGACTCACAACATTCACTCCTCTGGAATCAGCAAACAGAAACAATGGCTGCATGCATGTAGCGACAGTGGAGAGGAAAAACTCTGGAAGCATCTCAGCCCATGTTCTCCTCCATAAGCTGTCTCAGCTAACAGAACGCCAGACCAGGTGTGGCTACTATGGAGAGAAGAACACTAAGAGAAAACAAAAGGTTAACAAGGTTGAAATAACAATAAATAAGCAGATTGGACAAAGGAAAAAAGTAGCAGAGAGAGAAGTGGTCAGATAGTCCTCCAGCAGTCTCAGCCTATAGCAGCATAACTATAGAAATAACTTAAATAACCTTGTCTTCGTGTCTTGTCTTGTCTTCAGATGTATTCCCTGCAAAGGCTCCCGGTATCCGCCCACTCTGCCCCGGCCCGCCGTCGCCATCCTCCCCTTTAAGCTGCCGCTGTGTCAGACCGGGACGGAAAAGGGACAAATGGAGGTGATGGGCAGCAAGCAGAACTAAAAACTAAACAGACGTGAAGTAAGATAGTGACGTTAACTGCTGCCCTTCTGAAACTCTTCTCCAGGAGCAGTACTGGCGTTCAGTCCTGTTCCACAACCACTACAGCTTCCTGTCCTCCAGTGGCTACGAGATGGACGAGGCTGCACAGACGCAGTCGGAGAAGGAGCAGCAGGAGCTGCTCATGAAGATGTTTGCTGTGGGTGTGAGGAAACCGTCTCCCCAGGGGGAATCCGAACCACCGACTTACAGCCTTTTTTTTTTACTTCTCATTTTTGGCTCCAGTTGTCCTGTAAACTGGAGCGGGAGTTTCGCTGTGTTGAGCTGGCCGAGCTGATGACTCAGAACGTGGTGACCTTGGCCATCCGCTACGCATCCCGGTCCAGGCGGATGAACCTCGCGCAGCGGCTCAGCGAGATCGCGCTGGAGAAGTCTAATCAGCTGCAGGAGGACGAGCCGGAGTCGACCGAGGAGGAGCCGGCGTTCAGACGGACCTCTGGGTAAATCAGGAATCACAAGTCTATTTAAGCTTATAAATATGAGAATCCTGCCATTTGAGGCCAGCTTGACTTAAAATTGTGGCATTAAAACAATACCCGGACATGGAATATTTAAAAAGTGGCAACCTTTAGCTAAAACCACAGTAGCTCTCTAGTCAGATTTACTTGGGACCTTTTAAAACATTTTCACCAAGCACTCTGCGTTCGAGTCTAATGCATTTACCTTCACATAACCTTAACGTAATTGACTGACATCACCATTGATTCAATGCGTTGCTGCTTCCTCTGTATTGGTGACCGTGGAGAGAGTATATGTTTTTGTTATTTCTTGGGGATTTAAATGAGCCGTGCTTAAATGTCCTTGTTTTGTGTCTTTATTAGATTTAGATCTGAATCGATGTATTTAATAACGTGCCTCCATCTTGGTGGAGAAAGATCAAGCAATTAACTCCCATTCCCAAAACTATGAGTTGCTTGATCACTGCAAGTTTGAGTGCGGCCGTCGTGATTTGGCGTCGCATGGTTGATTGTACATTTGCACCTAAAATTCTCTTTAACTGAACGAGTCTTTCCCTGTTTGTTTTTACTGCGCGTCCTCAAAAGTCCAGTCTGTCAGCTGTAACAAAGGAGTGCCGCTGACTTTATTTGGACAGGTGTAGGCAGAACGAAGCTGCGGGGGGTCCCTGCAGCACCAGGCAGAATCGGGAGGAGGAGGAAGACGAGGAGCTTGAAGAAGAAGAAGAAGAGAGAGAAGGAGAAAAGGAGACGGACGAAACCAAAAGGCGTCAGTTTTTCCCCAACGTTTCAACTAAATGCACATGAGTCCAGCTGACGGCTCTTTTCTTCGTTTCAGGTTTGAACCCGTTCGCTAAAGAAGGAGGTTCGCCTGCGAACCCGTCACTGATGCCAAGTGAGTCCCTGTTTGGAAAATGACAATGCAGATGATCACCAGCATGTTATTGGCGTTTGCAAATGAAGTATCATCTAACTGTGGCTGAATTCCTCAGTGAATGTGGTTAAAAATAAATAAAAACCCGTCACATGTTGTAAAGTAAACCTTTATTATAAATATAGTATAGATATTAGGGTTTAAAGTGTCAACTCAAGTAAGTACTGGTTGTGTAACTACTTAAAGTACAAAATGAAAAGAAATTATGGGGGGAAAAATACCATTAAGGACAAAAACTTGCAATACCCACCTCCCCCAAAAACAACATTTTCTAAAGATTATTTTATATTAAAATCTTATTGTCAAAAAATTTTAAACTCGGGTGTAATGAATGGCTTACAGAGAAAGTAGGATTTCTGAATCTCTATTCGAATGGAGCGATTCATCCGGATAGTCAATTAAAAGCGTAATGAAAAAAAGCTGCAATGAAATGGTAACAAGGCATGAAAATGTACAAGTAAAAACTCACCAAAACGAAAAAAAATTTGCTCCAGTAAACTATAGATACTCAGAATTTCTACTTATGTAGGCTAACAAAGTTTTTGCACCTTGTTTTTTGACACATCTGCCCACAATCCCTCCCAGAACAGTCTTGTTCGACATGTCTGTCATGGCAAAGCTATGCCGCACATGTAATGGATTCATTTTTCATGTGAAGTTTGTCTGTGATCCCTAAATAATCCCTTCTCTTTCTGTTCCAGTTGGTAGATTGGGACGAGCAAACCCCTTTAAGGTAAAAGAAACAATAACTCGTTTTAACGCCAGTTATGTATAATGAATATTAAACTGTGCGTTTAATATTGCGCTGCGCTCAGTTTGCTGGCTCCGGCAAGCCGGCGTCTTCATCTGGGCAGAGTCGAGTCACAAACATCCTGGACAACATGACGTCCAGCAGGAAGTTGGCTCCTCTCAGTGGATTGTCTGGAAAGCCGAACAAAAGCCCATCTGTCCTCAAGCCATTGGCTCCCAGAAGCAAGGCGAAGGTAAAGTTGTTGTCATTAAACCCTCTTTTAATCAAAAAAGTCTCTGAAACTTAACATAACTGAACTTTAATAATGTGGATCAAATTAAATGAGGACAGAAAATCTGATTTTTTTTATTTATTTTTTTGGGAGCTTTGAGAATAAAACATAACATTTATGAGCTGTTAGAACTAAACAACAAATGTTTAATTCGGTTTTACCCTGCTTTCTTTGCAGGCCCAGTCCACCATGCTGCAGATCACTAGCAACAAGACAGCCAACAAAAAAGCTCCGGAGAGCGCCGAGGCGCCCGCCGGCGAGCTAAAACAGCCCGACGCTGCGCCGCCTGAAGAGAACGCGGAAAATAAGAGGTGGGACATTTTTTTCAAAGGAAGGTCTGGTTAGTGAATGGGGCCCATTTACAACGAATAAAACGAACTCTATGTCTCTTCAGGCCGAAGACGGGCTTCCAGCTGTGGCTAGACGAGAACAGGAAGATCATCACCGCCGACAATCCAGACCTGGATGAGACCGACGTTATCAAAGAGGCGATGGGACGATTCAGGACGCTGTCGGCAGAGGACAGACTGGTGCGTTTCATTTAACTAACCAATAGAAACGGGCTAATAACCTCACACTCTCAGTAGCTTACATGTTCATATTCTGATCATCAATAATTACTGGCTGTTAATTGGTACCCTGCTGTAAAAACCTGAATCAGATCCATCTGTTCATCTCTCTTAACAAATTTAATGTGGGTGTGTCCAAACGTTATGCCAAATAAACGACGATCAAGTAGACGGGCCTTGCAGTTTAGAAAGCATAAATATATCCGAGTTCCGAGCAATCAATCGCAGTGACAGCCCTGTCAGTTATCAGCTACCCTGGTGGGGTAATGAGTTGGTCCGAGAAGGAAATTCGGAGCATTAATGTTAGAAGGCCAAAGCTTCTCATCATGCATGGTGGGTTCCATCCTCCAGTCCAGTATCCACAAGTTTTACGCTTTATATAAAAAAAGAGGCAGACGTCAAGTGAACACCAGAGCCTATATCCAAGATTAACCATCAAAGCTCCAACAATACGTCAGGAAGTTGGTCCTGTGGGATGAAGCTATCCAGGACCGTCTTAGACAATGGAAGCTGAAAGAGAAGGAACGAAAGGAGCAACAAAGGGAGGAAGAACCTTTTTCATCTACCACTTACGGAAAGCTGAAGTGGCCGATATTCTGAAGTTGTACTAGTGTGTAGGGTGAATGACAGCAACTAGCCAAGTTTAAAATATCAATTAAAAGTAGGTTCAGGGGAATTCAGGCCTGCTTTTAAATGCATGTTGTTGAATATTTGTGGGTGCGTTACATATCAAAAAGAAAGCAAACATTTTATTTTTATTTTTAAATCCACATCTAGCGGACCAGGAGCCACGATTGCCCGTCGGCTGCACCTGGACACCTCTAGTTGTAAATAATACAATTGTATATATAGATTTAATCTTTGTGTTCCTAAAACATGCTAATTCTGAGGTGTTTCCTGTGGATTAAAACCACGAGCAAATCAAAACCTTTTAAATCAGCAAATAAGCTCTTTAAACTTGTATTTTTACCACTGGTGTAGTCTACATTTTTTGTAGTGGGTTTACTGGTAAGTGCATGAAAGGCAGATTTCCATTAAAACATACATACTTTTATAAAAGGTAGAAAACCAAAGCATATTTAATTAGGTTGTAAGTACAGATGTATTACACAAAAAAAAAAACTCTGAGCAGACATGATCTGTCTATGAAGTGCTCCAGATGTTTTTCTCTTCATTGTCATCCCAGCTCTCGACTGAGGTCAGTTTAACCTCTTCCAGCCTGCATCCTCAGCCAATCACAGAGCAGTGAGCAGCAATGGTGAGTTCAGGAATAGCTGTGTGCCTCAGGTGGAACAAGAGGAATTGGGAGCGATTGTGAAAGTGCGTATCCAGAAATTCACAAGCGTTTCTAGTCTAGTTTTTCATAATAAGTGGCTCAAATATATATTATACCAAGAACCAATAAAGTCTTGGTGTCTCCAGATGTAGTTGTAGGAAGAGAAATTCCTCGGTTAAGTATGCTTTCAGGATAAATTCATTCAAACGTTGCCTCTTCCTGGACAGTCGCACTCGTCGGTCGATGAGGTGGACAAATGAGGGCAGCTGTGTCAGAAATGAGTCACTTCACCGTTTCATCTTCCCGCTCCTGACCGTGCATACATCATATCTATCAGCTGAAAACCGGATCGCTCAGACCAAGAAGAAAAGATGAGGAGGAGGATGCGGGTCTGACAATCGTTGCTTAGGAACCTCATAATGCTTTCATCTTGTCAATCTGATGTAGAGGAGAGGATGTTTCTTTCTATTCTGTTTTATATTTAGGAATTTAGCTATATATATTTTATTTCTCCTTATTATTGAAACATGGAGCTGACAAACACTTTAACCAATTAAGCATCTGCCTTAGATGCCCATCGCCTGCAGGGGGCGCCCATAATTAGCAGTGCTGTTGAGTTCAAAGACGTGGGGTCACTGAGAGAAACAAAAAAGAAGTCCAAAGGAAAATTTCTGATAGATCATCATTCACATTGATTTGGTTTTAAATTTTGCTGCCATATGGGGAGCCGTTTTGGAACGAATGCAATCCTTGTGGGGACCAAAGCCTGGTCCCTATGAGGACAGACACTTTTGGTAGGTCAGAGGTCAGGTGTGCAACTACGGTGGGAATTAAGTTAGGGTTGGATTTAGGCTTAGACATGAAATGGTTAGGTTACGTCCATCCATCCATCTTTGTTAATCCGTCCATCACTCATGTGCTTATCTATCCACCGTCGATCTTATAGCAGGTATTCCATTTGTATGTTCCATGTACAAAAGTTTTGAAGTTGAATGATCTTGCAGAGGCTTCATTCCCCCATAGCCAGATATATAGAAAAACAATTTTTTTGTAATCAGACTTTTCTTCCACACACAAACTCAATGTTGCATTCCTAACGGTTATTAATGAAACTGAGTACTTGTGTTTGCATGGACGTGTTGTTTTGGGTTCCCGTGCGTATGCAACCGTTTATTTTTGTTTATTCATTTATTTTCTTGGTTTGAGTGGAAAAATTTTTGTGATCAGGGAAGAGCGGATTTGTCCTCTGTTTACAAGGTTTTTGGCTTGTCCGTCTCTGCAAGCCAAACTGATCCAACACGTTGAGGTGCAGAGGATTCTCCAACGTTTCTTTCCCAACGGCAAAAGGAGGAAGGATTCTGATTGGTTGATGTAGGTTTGCACAACTACGTGCTTGGCATGCTTAATACAGCTGGTCCCATTGGATGTGTTCGAGTGGGTGAAACTTTCGTTTATAAGATATTTGTTTTAATAGATATTGGTGGACAAGGCCTTTAAAAAAGAACGGGACAGTCAATCACGATCAGTCCTTAACTTCTTTTTGTCTAAAAAAAACATTGTGACCTCAACATGACAGCTGTATAAAAAACGAACTATCCAGCAGATCGTCACTGGTTTCTCTGTTCTCATTACGTAACAGATTCAGTCTTTCTGTTAATGTGAAATATACCGATAATGTCAACATGTTAAAGGATAGAAAACCTAAAACAAATTTTTTTTAAAACACCCCTACATTTCAGGTTTGACCCAGAGGTTGTGCAACATGCGGATTCTATGAAAACAGACGAGAAGCAACAGGTTGCTGCTGTTCCAGTCAGACTGCTCTGTACCGGTGAGCGTTCTGTTCTGCCTGCTTGGATGAATTTAATGGCCGTGCCTCATCCACCCGCTGAAGGGTGAAGTGTTTGTGGCGTTCGCTCCTGCCAGTCCACTCACTGGGCCTGATGATTCATCCCAGATCTATTACGTCCAGGGCAACGCTTCCTTTTGTCTCAAAGAGGAGGGTGAGGGGGGGGGGGGTAAAAATAAAATCACGAGGAGGGGAAAAAGGAGCCGCCGGGCTGCCGAGATCCAGCCTGTCAATAGTGATTATACATGACAGGATGCAATTTCCAGTTGCACGCTTGAGTGTCCATGTGTGCGGTTAGTCATCGCCGTGCAGGTGTTCTCCGCCTGCGTTGGATGATGACGAGGAGCGGCCTCTGTGTTTGTCCCGACCCGCAATTAACGTGCGCCCTCTTCCTTGGTGTCTTCCGTTCTGTTTCAGTCTTGGACAGAACGAGCAAAAGGACAAACTGGCGTTGCAGACGCGAAGAAAAGGAAGAGAGCAGACGGAGGCGGTGAAGACGAGACGGGGGAGAGTGATGACAATAACGCCAGGAAGAAGTCGTCCCTGGATCCGTCCTCCAAGCTGTCTGCGTTCGCGTTCAACAAAAACTGAATGTTTGTTGTAGGACATTTTCTAAAGTCATGTAGATGCGGGGATTTTTTTATTTTTTTATTTACAGATAATCTCAGCTTTCACGTTCTACTGCCTAGTTTGTGTCAGGTCCGAGGTTATCAGTTGTATGAAAATAAACAAATAAAACCTTTTTTTTATTCTAATGTATTTTTTAAGTGTGAAATATGTATTCACGGATGCGTACAAACATTTACATACATCTGCATTAAAATATTTAAAAATATCAATATGTAGACGTTTTTAAAGCTTCCTGGGTCTCCTTTTTATTGCAGGCTCAAAATAATGAGAATTTATTAATGAGTCAGGGAGTTGACTCCGCCCCCTTTGGTCTTAGCCAATAGGAGCGCTCCCCGGATTATCCCGCTGCTATAAAGGCGGTGTCGAGGGTGAAGCGTTCACTTTCTGACCTGAACGGAAAGAACCGGTCCGGCCAGGTTCTTCAGAGCCCAAACTCACATCCGTCTAACTGGTATAGAGAAACTGGTTCAACGGGCCGGTTTGAAGGAAGCTGCGAGCCGGGATGGAGCACACCAAGAAGACAAAGTGCAGCGCAGACCGGACGGACTCCACCGACAGCGGCTCCGTCCTCAACGGACACTTGGACGGGACGGTGAATTGTCCGGCCGCGGCGCCTGCAGCCGGTCCCGGCTCCCGCCGGTCCGCCAGCTCGGTGATGGAGAGCTGGAAGGAGGAGCGCACCAGGAGCCTGGAGGACAACGAGCTGAGCCTGCCGTCCCTGGCCGCCGCCTACAGCACCATCCTACGGGGGCTGGGCGAGGACCCGCAGCGCCAGGGGCTCCTGAAGACCCCCTGGAGGGCCGCGACCGCCATGCAGTTCTTCACCAAGGGTTACCAGGAGAAGATCGTCGGTGAGTGTCTTCCGGAGCCGCTCGGAGGATAGCAACAGGTGGGCGTGTCTGGAGGACCCACAGTTCCCAGTACTTTAAACTGGGAACCAGCGCCGTTAAATCCTCGCTTCTAAGCAGCGTGCGCGACTTTTTGGTGGGTGTGATGTCTGTGCGCGTTTCCCGTCAAACAGGCTGTGGGCGACGCGCGTGCCCGATGCGCGCTCCCGGCTGCGTTTTATGTTCGAGAGGTTTTTTTATTTCAACTTAAAATCTCCTAGAGGCTTGAAGTCCGTTTTGCTCTCTCCACAAGGCAGAACATGGCCGAATCTTATGAGATCCTTTATAATTCCACCGGTTTTGTTAAAAGTGTCAATAGTGTGCAGCCATAAAACAACATATTTATTAGTGGTCAAAGTCTGACCACTTCTATAAGTAATCGGTTGTGTCTCTGACATTAGTTGAAACCTGAAGAAAGAGATTTGTTTTCCAGGTTTCTTTTATTTTGCATGACTACCTCAAAAAGGGGGAATTATGTGGCTGGAAATCCATCCATCCATCCATCCATCCATCCATCCATCTATTGTGCGGTGGCTGCTGTTGTGTCTTGAAATGTTCATTAGAAAAAACTAAATAAGCAAAACAAAACGATCCTTTTTTGACCTCCAGTAATAAAATAAAAAACGTAACCTGCACTGATTTTATCCATATTAGTAAGGAAAGGTTTCCAGCTTCCAGAAACATCAGCCTGCCTATTTAGATGTATATTATTTCCCTTTTTTAGTTTTGGAGCATTTTTCTTCATTAATATACAATTTGAGGGAATAGATTCTCCTTATACTTGCAAAATCTATGATCAGTCAATCATAACTAATGATTGACTGAACACAAATCATCTTTGAGAATAGTCGAAAAATATGGGCTTCATTTTTTTTAAATATAAAACTGACTAAGATATAATGAATTTCTTCTTGGGCAAAAAAATGACGTATGAGAAACTCCCCCCAGACAAAACTACAAAAAAAAATCAATAAAGCAGTTGTTTGATTTAGGGGAAAAGTAGCTTACTGTGCCACTATGCAAACTGGACTGAGTCGCAGTCTTTCTTCCCCAAGTATTAGGTAAAATAATTGGTTAAAAAAATGTAAAAAGGATTGGTTTAAACCCGAATTTCTGGTAAACTAGCTAGATTTGAAACAGATTATGCATGAGGCACATCTATTATGTGCTTACAATGACTTCATTGCAATAACCTCCAGTGAAATCGGAGTGGCTGGACTTGGGGATCTGCCCCCTCCACAGCCCCATCTGGACGTAGTTTTGCTGTCATGTGGGAAATCTTGTTGTGTGTTTAGGAGCTAGAAAGAAAGGAATGCACTGGGTAAAATGGGCATGTCTAGGAAGACAGGTGAGTCTAGGATGTCTTGTTTTTATGACTATTCCCACCTGAAGACATGGCGACCTGTGCTTCAAGCTCCTCTTGGATTTAGTTTGGAGATGGAGCAGATAGTAAGGTTATGTCTGCCATTATTGATATTAGGGTGGTGCACCTCCTTTCTGCTGATAGGCTGCGGCCGGAGACTCCCCTCCGAGTGGTTGGGGAAGTAAATCACAACTAAAACCACATGCGGATCGAAGGCTCGAGATGTTTGTGGAGAGCTTACTTCACTCTTTTCCTAGAAAAGTCTCAGTCACATTGTTTTGTTGGTATGTTCACGTGTTTTTGCAAAATATGTACGGACCGGTCAAAGGTTCTGCTTTCATCACGTCAGCCACAGGTCCAGTGGCACAGGAGGGAACGTTACACAGAGAGGATTTGTAGCATTGTTTCTGCTCAAATCCACAAATACCTAACAACAAAAATAATTATGAGCCAATCAAAGCATATGCTACAAAAATAAAATGAATGAAACATAATTATTAGAGCATCCCTCATTTCCTCTTAACATAGAGAAAGGTATGGTATGAACTGCAAGCACCTTTAATCATTATTTCTCAATTTTGGGGATGAATCAAAAGTTAAGGTCTAAACAACCTTAAAAGCAAAAGAAAATCTTTAAGTTGGAGATAAAAATATTTTAAAACATTCAAAGAAGTGTCAAATGTTCAAAGAAGTGTGGTTGTGTGCTTTGTGACCACACTGTGGTGAGTTAAACCCATCGGTCAACATTTTGCTCTGTTTCATAAAACTAAACCGTACCAAATCAACGCTTTTATTTAAACTTTCTAAACTAAAAACTTGTATTCCTATACATGCCAACAATAATCACACTTAACCTCTAAGGTTTGTGTAATGCCAGGTATTGAGGCTTTAGTTTAAGCTACCTACTTGCATGAAATTCAGTGTTGGCCTGTATTATCATGTCTGAAACGCACCATAGTAAGTCCATATCTCAGCTTCCTGCATTCCAGACTTCCAGAGAAATTCTACGCATTATTGCATAGTTTACCTGTTTAAACCAAAAAACAAATAATCTAGATTTTTACCAACCCAAATCATTTAATTGATAGTCTTTGATTGTAATCTCAGTTAAAGACATCTTGCTTGCAAAAAATAAAGCCACTGTTGAAGAAAGCTATAAATATTGAATCTCGACTGAAGGTTGCCTAAAGGTACATGGAAGACTCAAAGAGGAAGTGGAAGGAAGTTATTTTGTGTGATGGGCTTAAAAATAGCTTTTTGACCATCAGACTATGTTTGACAGACTTGGTGTCAGCAGGACCTGAATTATTTGTAAATGTTTCAAAGGTGCACTCAGCTCTCAAAAATGGGTTTTATTAGTAGCTTGTTGAGAATGTTACCTGGGAAATATTTCAGTTATTCCAAGTGATGTTCTGTCTATTTTGCGTTCAAAGTGACTTGGAGATGCACGCACTGGAAGGTATGGCTGCGATCTCCCAATCACCCAACAGGATAAGAGCCTATCAGAGCAGGTGGTTGACCCAATATGGAGCCTGTGACGCGTGGACCAGACAAACCGCTGTCCTTTCTGATCCTGACGGGAAGCTCAGAGCCGTTGCCCTTCTGTGAAGCGGATTTAGACCCAACCAGACTCTTCCCTGATTGCATTACACCATTGATAAAAATCTTGAGTCATCAATGGAAGCACATAAAACCAAATGCACACGACAGTTTGAGCAGGAATGAATGGGCTGATGGAGTAATTGTTCCTGCTCCATTCAGAATGTGTTTTTCTTTCCGTCACCTTACCTGACTCACCACCGTTTCAGATTTATTTGTCCAATCATCATTGACATAATGGGCATGAACCTGTTTGTGTGGGACACAACTATCACTAATGACTTAGAGACAAATGAATAAATGGGGGCCAGGTGGATGTATTTCAAAACTCACAATCCTGGAATGATTGTGAGTTTTGTTACAGTGTAGAATAACTTGTAGAAGTTCGGTTCCCTTCATGCAGGTATGTTTTTTTTCTTAGAGCCTTGTCTCATGATCACTCAAAACCTAGAAATCGAACCAAAGACTTTGCATTTCTGTAAGTGGCATGCTGCCGGGTGATGTATAAATCCTTCTGTGCAATAAGTAGGAATTAAGCATGAAGAACTCCTGCGTGAACGTAACCTCAGATTTTTACTGATTTATAAAACTATAAAAGAATGTGTGGGCGACCTCAAGGCTCCGTTCTTGGTCCGGTTTTATTAAACATCTTCATGCTCCTCCAAGCTAAAATAGCAGAGTACTTCAGCATTTCTTACCATTTACACTTTTAGTCTGGTCGCACACAATGTCATAATTCTCAGCCACAGACCTTGTACTAACCAAGTTTGTGTGGACTTAACACCGAAAACCTTTTTGTTTACTTTAGCTTTTCTATAAAAGGTCAAAGATTGCTTTGTCTGTATAATGTTTTACATTTAACCAATATATTATATGTAAAGGCTAACTGTCATATGTGTTTATAATGTGTTTGTTTAATTATTTGAAAACCAATTTGAGTTACATTGTGCACCAACTGTGATGTACAAATAATCTAAGCCTGCCAACTCTCAGCATTTTTTTCTGTGTTGTGGATGAATCCATCTAACTTATTCCCATTAGTCGGATATTCTTCATCATAAAAAAAAGTTGTTTACAGATTAAAACAGGAGACGAAAGTAAAGTAAAAGTAAAAAGATTGCTGTCTTTAAATTTTCCAGTTTTTTTTTGATTCCAGTATATAAATAATTAATCATGAAATACTGTCAATGATTAAAATGCAAAATAACTTCCAAATATTGTCTGAAATTGTCATAATTTTAATTGCTTTGATTAAACGGTCAGTTAACTTCCCTCAGAGTACATTTGCCAGGATTGTGTGATTTCTATTTTTTGGGGTGATTTAGTTTATTTGTTGAGGTACAGAGTGAAAAATATTTCAGGGTACGTCATAAAACTAAAAACAAGTAAGAACCTGTTTACTTTCCATCCCATTTAAACAGGTAGAATAACATGGTGAAGAGCAAAGGAACAAGTTGGTGTCTTCTGTTTGTCTGGCTTCACCTTTTCGTTCCATCTGCCGAAAACGGATATCCAGTCAGGAAATTAAAAAGTGCTGCCACCATAGCGAGGGCCGCCTGTGTCGTCATACACAGATAAAGCTGTTTATTGAACCCCAGCAACCCAAAAAAAAAGATCCTCAATAAACCAGAATCACGAAGGGGAAAAGAGAGCAATGATTAGATGCCGGTGTCGGTCAGAGAGAACCACTGAAGTCTTCAATACACGTAATGCATGACGGTTTTACACAAGTTTTAAAAATACATAAAATGGTTTCCTGATGTTTCCTTGGTTTTTTTTCTGTTTGTTTTTTCTCCATAGACGTTCTCAACGACGCGATCTTCGACGAAGATCATGACGAGATGGTGATCGTCAAAGACATAGACATGTTCTCCATGTGTGAACACCACCTGGTTCCCATCTTTGGCAGGGTGAACAAACAGCTCACACTCAAAACATACAGAAAATGAACAGAAACGCAAAGAGTCCCAAGATGTAAATATTGGGAAATCTAACATTTATTTTTGATTCATATCATTTCTGCCAACTCCTACCCTTTTGATTAAGGGAACTTTTAACCATACAACTACAGCATATTCAACATTTAATGATATGCATTGGAAAAATGTGTGAAATACCTTTAGATAAAAACAAACTTAATACATTTTTATAATTCCACCATTAAGATAAATCATCTTTAATGACAATTTTAATTAAATTAATCCCATTCTAATAAACTAATGTTCTTCATATACCATCATTATTGCAAATATTGGCACCTTTAAGCAGCCCATGTTAAAATACATGAGCATTGTTTAATAATCATAGCTAATGTATATCATTAATACTTGTTTAACTTGGGTTTAATTATAGAATTTTATAGTTTTCATGTGCATCCATCCACTTTACACAGGATTACAATCCAAAACATATAAACAAACCATTATGAACAGTTAATTACACAAAAACTCATGGATAACTTCAGCATCCGTCAAGGTATTTTAGTTAGTTATTACTCATTAATTACTTCTAAGAAAGTGTTATATTTACCATACCGATTGCTTTTTAATGACAGCGTTACTTCACTTAGTTAGTTTTCAAATTTTGACTTGAAGATTTTTGCACTGAAACCTATTTTCTGCACATTTGACCTTATTTTAACCTATTTCTGCATGCTCAAGAATATAAATTACTATTATATTAAAATACTTATTTGGAATAGATGTAAGATAAACCAAAAAGTAACAAAGCTCAAAGTTTCTGACTGTGTTCCAAATGAATACATTTACATCTTGTAAAAGTTGGTTAATTACAGTGAGGAGTGATGAAGAGTTAACTAAATCCGTCTTCCCCTGCTTAGAAGGACAGAAGGAACTGGATGTGCTTTAGGCTTTAAACAACATGCAAGTGTTGGTGAAATAAGATCAGTTTAAATTTGTTTAACTTGGATAAGTAGGAGGCCAGATTAGTCTAAAATATATGTACATATTTACAGCTTTTAATTTTGGCCTTTTTCATTATTTTAAATCTGTCTTTTAATAATAATCAACATTTGCGTTTTTTTATTTATTTTTATTCTGCTCTTATTATTTCGTAGTACAATAGAATAATCCAGTCCAGGTTTGAAGTGGTTATGTTTTGGAGCTGGAGCACTTTAAGTGTGATGCAGAACCTAAAAAAGTACTGAAATTGTGCCTTTATTGCGGTTTTACAAATCAAAAAGCTGGTTCAATCTCTTTACAATAATCCAGTCCAGACTAGATCGGTTTCAGTATGATGCAAATACTAAAAAGTGCTGAAATGGTGCCTTTATTGAAGTTTCACTAATCAGAGAAAGGTTTCAAAAATTAAAAAGCTGGTTTTTAAATATTCTGCAATCTCTCATGAACAATCCAGTCCAGCTTTGAAGTGTTAGTGTTTTGTAGTTTCTTTATCTAGAGAAGATTAAATGTGCAGAAGTTTGGGACATTTGAGCGGAATCGTCCTTTAGCCATTTCCCGAATCGGAAGGTGGAATTGGAAGCCAATTTCAGCTTCGTGTACTGAGCATGCGCATGACGGTGACTCTGCGATTGTCGGTCAAATGTAATGAGCTATTCGATTGGCCTGTGTGAATTTGAGTTTCACAAATGAGAAACGGGTTTCTAATCTACATTAAGCGATTCGTGTGACCTGTGGATTTAGATTACAAGTAGAAGTAAAAGTTATATTTGTGAACCAGAATGTGTGCATTTGTGAAACAAGTCGTGTGCATTTCCGAATTAATATTACAAGTTTGCATAAAAAATACATTTGTGAACCAGAGCATGTGCATTTGTGGAAAACACTGCGTGAGTTCACTCTTTTTGAGACTAATCTGGCCTCATAGATACGATACTGGAAATGTGAACTACGGTTGGGCGACATGGATTTAAAATCTTATCACAATATCATGCGGTCTTTTAAAATCATTTCTTTATGGCACCAGGAACATAAAGAAGTTAATTTTAATGTTATTACTAAACTATACAAAAACCCTTATAAATCTGTATTTATTTATCATTAGTGTAGTTGAATAAACTGTTCGAAAAGAGTAGAAGCTAAAATTAAGCTCAACGAATTTTTTTTTTTTCCTTGTTGGAAACTGAGATAATTCAGAAACTTCTTAGGCACCTTTGGCAATATTGCCATTGAGACTCTCACTCCTCACCAGGTGGTTGTGCTAATGTAACCAAATAGATGTTTGACAACAAACTCAAAAATCATTAGACGACCACTTCACATCGAACATTTCATGTGACACTGAGCTGATATGGAACACACAGTGTTCCCAACTTGGTGGGTGTTTTTGCAATATTAGTGACTTTTCAGACCCCTCTATTGACCCCCCCCCCCAAAAAAGCAACTAGTGACATATCTACAAACTGTTAAGCGATCGATACTCTAAACGTTGCTCCGATCAGGCATGCTACAGGAGGACGCACAGGTTCACAGCTGCAATGTGCTCAGCTAGCTCTTCAAACCTCAACTATCCAGTTCCCAGGTGATCTAATTGATTAGCACATTTAAAAAATAAATGATTGCAATGCATCAACGTATTAATAGATTTTTAACCAAGCCTACCTTTTAATGTAAGCTCCAACCTTTTTCCTATGATAGATTGTCTCTTTAATAATTATTGTAACAGTTAACAGGTTTCTCTTTTTTTTTTTTTTTTTTTTATACAAAGCATGTAACAACGACCAGCTTGTGAAGAGATGTGTATGTTCCTTGAAGCTGCTTTTAAATTTAGACGAGAAAATCTTTGTCATGAAAACAGAAGCATCTAAGCAGATGTTTATCTTAAACCAACTCCTTGTATCTGCCTTGGGGCCACGGGTCTGAGCTGCAGACGACACCAGAAACAATCAGATTAGCTGAGATCTGTTTATCTTCAGCCTCCTCCGTCGTGCTGCTTTCACATCATTACTCTCCACTAAAGCCCGACATAGCGGCCTCATCCCTCCTTTCTCCGTTTCCATCCCTCCATCTTCACCTGCACCTGAAACAAAAGGCGTCTGCAGCTGTTTTCTGTTCCACCACCGTAACTGGGCTCTGGTGACAACTGTGAATCACACAAACATCAGCCACGACTCCTGCACCGCGCTGTGCCGTGCGTTTGTTGACGTCGCTAAACCTCCTCATCCCTTACCCCCATCATTATTAGCAGCAGCCAGTCGCTAGGCTTCTGCTGCAGATCGGATGGAGTGCAGAGTGCTCTCGCCACGTTTCATTAAGATGCTTTAATACAGGTGATTTAGAGTTTAAAAAGAAAAAGGCCTCTTCACAATCTTCCTTATACAAATGTGTAGAATGTGTAGTTTAATGAGTTTGAAAAAACTCCAAAAACAACCATCAAGTTAAAAATAAGCAGATCTTAGATAAGGAATACGCTGGAAGGAGAAGCTGCTTGTTTTCAAAAAATAAATCAAATTCAAGTTGCTTAGCAAACAAAAGAAAAAGAGAGGAGGAACTGACCAGCAGCCCTGCTGTGGAAAACCGCCGACAGACTAAAAAAGGAAAATAGCATGCATTAGGTATAGCGTTTATAATATACAGCGTTTAATCAGTGTCTAAAAGATGTTGGTTAAATTCTTAGGCTAAACGAATGTAATAGTTGTTAAATAATAAATAAGAGAAAAACAAAACATTTAGAAAGGAGTTCCCTCACCTGCATGTCGAAGTAACCCTGTTAGTTCAGATTTGATCGTTTTAGATGCTGTTAAACTGGAGAAGCCATTGTTTTTCTAACATGGAGTAACTGATTATAATTTCGAAAGCTCAAAAAAAAGTACATCTAAAAATCTGATCCATGAAGAAAGAGAAAGAAGGTTAGGCTTCATGGGACCAAGTAGGAGAAAGAGAAAGAGGAAGTTTAAACAATATTTTCCACCAGTATTAATGGGCTAGCATCATTTGCTTAGTTCCAGCATGTGTCTTTCTGATCACATAGATCAGCAGTGCTTTCCAACAATGGTACAGTCGTTCTGTACATTCTACTGTGGAATATAATCTTTATTGCCCAGAAATGTGTCCGTTAGCATGTTAGGACAGTCATAACCCATGAACCGTCTCAGTCAGAGGCCTCTTCAGATTGTGAGACGGACTTCTACTGGAGATCGTTGCTGCCCACACCATCCAAACAGCCTCACCATCCATAATCACTCTGACCACCAAGCTCTGGATATGAGTTAAAACAACATTTAGATTACCTTCAGGATCAATAAAGTATTTTTTGAATGGAACTAACGTCTTTCCTGTCCCTGACCTCTGACTAAATTAGCACACAAGACCAGTTCTAAAATAAACGTGGCTAAAAAGGCTAAAATAATACGCTAATCATCCCTCACTGCACGTGCCTGTAAATATAGGCGTGTGAAGTTGCACACCATTTGATCTCCGTTTATCAGGCCAGAGCAGCAGAGGAGGCGGAGGAGGAAGACGAAATAATTGAAAAAGAGAGATCTTTGCACGCTTGTTGCCGCTGCCCTTTTTCCTCTCCAGTCAACAAACTGCATCTGGCATTTAAGGGAAGCTCGCTTGCATGTTTGTCTCCGGGAGAATTGGAGCCTCCGGCCATCCGCTGTGGATTCCGATTGACTCAAGATTATTCCTCATTTTGAGTTTCCACCTCATCTGGTGTCAGCTGCATCTCTCATCGCCATCAGATCGGTTTATTGTCAGTTGATACAAACTATTACTAATTGCTGAGAAGGACGAAAGGAACAGTATAACCTGCTGGAGATTTAATAAACCAAAATCCTTCTGAGGGATTTAAATATGCTCTGTGATGAGTTCAGTCTCCCTGTAATGCACCATAGTGATGAATGGTTGCTTAAGATCAGAAATTTGATTATAAAACAAAAATTATGAATGAATTCACATGCTTGCTGATCCAGTTCTGACCAGCATTTCTAGCGTGTTAAAAGCTGAGAATGTGTTAATTGAATACTTAAAACTGTCAAGTTTCTTTTTCTATCTCAAGGCACTTCAGCTTTAGCCCAAACTTATCGAAGCTCGTTTGCTCCTAAGAGCCATAGGAACAACTGGACTCTGTCACACTCGTTCATTTATCTCCTCTTTCTTTTTAATCGCATCTCACCAACAGTGCATCATGAGTATGACATACATAGGTTGATAACCTACAAACATATGAGATAAACAACAAATATCAGACATAACAATGAATTCATTATACCTTTTAAATACTTATTGATTTTTTTAAATGATTTTAATCATTTCCTTTTAATTTAATAGTGAATAAAATAGGTAAACAAACTCTGTTGGGAACCATGCATACTAATATATATTCAAACCCAAATATTACATCAATCGGTCCATAAATTCTAGTAAAGTTTTGGTTTTCTGAATTAAATATGAATTAGGTAAACCTTGAATGATTTGGTCCATTTCCTACCTGTGGTGAGCTTGAGGAAGCCTGCAGCCGAAGTTCCGTTCTGAAAGAGTTCAGTCTAAACGCAGGTGAACAGGATTTCCTGATGGATTTACCTGCTGAGAGTGAGCAGTGAAAGGGACGGGTGCGCTTGGTTCTTTGTTAGGTGCACTCCAGTTGCGTGGAGAAAAGATTCAACGTTCAAAACTGTTGGATTTGTTGGTTTAACATGACAAATACAAGCTGTTCATTGATAAAGGAAAAAGAGTAAAACTCAGATTTTCTACAAATATTGGTTTTCTTAAACTTCTTCCCCCATCCCAAAAACTTAAATAATAGCAGCATTAGTGTAGACTAATTTATACACAAGTTGTGACAGAATCCTTTGAACAATCACTTACAAAAAATGTATTATTAATTAGCTGCGGTGTCATGTTTCAAATAATTACAGTGAATGGAAGCAGCAAAAAGTCTCACTATTCTACAGATGTTCAGTCTCCTCTACTATCTATCAGCTCTTGGTCCCATCTCTAAGTTTTTTTTCTCAGCATTGATGTAAAACAGTATCCTTTGTAAGATTGCAGCCCCATTCTAGAACATAGTGGCAGCTGTTGCCATAGTCTTCTGTTATCCTTTATTCGTGTTTTGTGTGGCTTTGAATGAAATAGGTTTTACTATATTTTAGCTTGTAACTTCTAACAATTTTAAGAGTGCGCAAGTATTTACTGAAAATGTTTCACACCGTGCAGGTTCACATCGGTTACCTCCCCAATAAGAGAGTTCTGGGCCTGAGCAAGCTGGCCAGGTGAGTAAAGCTCATCTGACAGGATGGCGTATCTGTGAGTGTTTGTTTAAGCTGATTAATAAAACATCAGATCCCACTGACCCCAATACCCTCAGGCTTATTTTGCTAACACCCCTCACATGCTACTACACACATTTTAGAGACGGTTTGTTTCATCACAACTTTGGAACTAAAGACATTTTTGAGGCTTTGTAAAAATAAGAATGCATTTATAAAAAGAAGAGGGTGGGGTATTATTTTTTTATCCTTTTGACCATTTGTCTATTCCTTTTTCGTCATTTATCCAACCACCTGTTTTTTTATATATTTTTTTGCTTTCGTCCCTTCACTACAATGTTTCATGTTCAAATTCAACTTTATTAGAGAACTTGTAAATTGGTCCTATTAGGTAGTTTTACAGGCTTTCAAATTTCCTGTCAGTGGCTCTTCTTTGGACAATGACGGCATACTGTGGTTGTCTTGAGGAAGAAATAGGAGCGCACTCAACATGGACTGACGAGTCAAAAACGAATGACTGTTAAACACAGCCGAGATTGTTTAGTGATGTGAGGTTGTTTTGCCTGGTCACAACCTATAAAACTTGACATAATTGATGAAACAAGAATTCTTTTTATTTTTGACAAGGTAAAAATGTAAAATGTGTTTCAGTCTGTTTACTAAATCAAACAATCCAAGTTGTCAAATTATGAACTAACCAGAACTTCTCTGACGAGCCAACAACAGGAAAGTTCCGGAGCGGCCTAGTCAAAGTCTTGAAACAGATTGAGAGTCTAATATGGCTGAATTGAAAGATTTTGATCCAAGTTATTGGATCAAAATCCTCCATAGTGATATAAAACTCTGACAAGTATCACACCTGCTGGCATTTGCGTTAAGAAACGTGGCAAAAATACGTTTTAGGTTTTAGTGATTGTTATTTTACATAAAGCCACATAAGTTGCAAAGCTTTTTATTCATTAATAAATATATTTATTTACTACTTTGGGACCACGTTTAAAACCAGAATGTATGTAAGTAACAAGGGAGCAGCTGATTAGAATAAAAATAGCTGAAATAATAGCTCAAACTGTTGCACTAAATACCATATGAGTCGAATATTTAGTTTCCCTTTGGGATAAATAAAGTATTTTTGATTTGATGAGAAGTAAATGCTGTGGATGCAGAGGAAGAGCAAAGAAGACAGAGCGAAGAAGTTTGTTCAAACCATCTCCTTCATTGTTCATCACTATGAGACAGCTAGCAAACAAGTCTACTATAACTCTTTAAAGAAACATGCATGATATGAACAACAACATTTAATTTCAAATTTGAATTTCATTTTAAATTTGAATTGAACTGAATTCACATAAATGTGTGAAATGCAGGAATATGATCGCAGGCTTGATTGGGTTCCAATGTCAGGTGCTAAACTGAAAAAATCTTTTTTTTTAAAAAGCAGCCTAGTTCAGAAGAAATGTTTTAAAAATCCTTCAGAGTGGACAGCTCTAGATCACACACTGCTCTGAGAAGAGGCAGTGTATCAATAAGTGAGAGGGTGAGGAGGGCTTTGGCACTGAATGCTACAGCTAAAAGCATTCCAAAGCTCACATTAAAGCCTTATAGGACCGATGCGGGATTTCAGTTCATTTATGTGAATTCAGCTTTACTGTTTTGTCCAGTAAAACATTACATCTGTTTGCCTCCTCCTCTCTGAATATGCCGAGCTCTCACTGCTGTCTTCACGCTGCTCTTTAGTCTTGTGACATTTACTCGGAGGTCTGTGAGGGTCAAGGTTGTCTAAAGTTCTTTCGCTCATGAGGAAGAGCGGCAGGTTGGAAGGGCAGACGGGGGGTCGCTTATCTTCAAGATGAGCGGATACGCAAAAACGGGAGTCCTAAACCCTAACCCTAACCTCGTCATGTTGCTAAGAAATGACCCCAATCCAAAAGATGCGGCTTTACATGTATTTACATGTATTCTCCTTAGTGAGGACAGTTGGTTCAAGTTCAAGCTCTGGATCCTACTTCTCGTTGTTGTTATTGTTTTTTAAATACAGCAGCAAAAACTGTAATTTGACCAGCAAGAGTAAGCTCAAAAGATTAAAGAAATTAGAGCTTTATGTACATAAAACTGATGTTATGAAGAATTTTTTTTTATTTTGGTCAGAATTGTAACTGTTCTGGTCAAGAAAGTTTGATTTATTCGGATAAAGGATTTGTTTTCCTGGGGGTATAGTGTAGATATAAAAGGTATAAGGAGCAAGTATTAAGGCCAACTCGTCTCTTATATTGAACATGTTTGGAATATTTTTTGGAAAATTTGTGGATTTATTTAGGTGTTTTCAATATGTTGATGATAAAATAAAAATAAACTTTATTTTTGTTCCTTCCTCCCTGCTGATTTTGGGGTTGTAGTTTTATTGATCAAATGTTTTTATATAATTTAATTAAGCATTCCTTTTTCCTCATCTCCCTTTAGAATTGTTGAAATCTACAGCCGCCGACTACAAGGTAATGTTTATTTAAATGTTTAGTTCTAGTTTTAGCTTTGAGAACAAATCAAACCGTATCTAGATTTCTTTCTGAAACCTCACTCTGAATTGAAAGCAAAAACTTGAGTACTTTGGATAAAGAAGAAAAAGAAACGGAATCTAAATAATGTTTTTACTTAATTCACCTACTATACTAAAAGACGTGACTGTATTAAAAAAATAATAATCAAAGGTTATTTTAGTCAATATTGAAATGTTGATTATTTTTAAATTTACTCTCATTAAATTTGGAAGAAAAAACAACTAATCATTTATTGCAGTTGTAGAAAATTGAATTGTTTTGAAACACCAAACCCTCTTTGGTATTTTCCTGTTTAGTCTTTAAAGTAAGATAATAACCAAAATGGTCGTGTCTGTTTCTTTAACAGAGGTGTGTTAAGTAAGAGAAGCTACCTTATGATATTTTTACTCAACTAAAAGCAAAACATTGTAAAGTTAATCTAAAAAAGTCTCCTGAAGAACTAAGTAAGTAATCGGTAATTGATTATTTAAACATTTCACAAGACAGACAAAAATACAGCTGTCCTCTAATTCTGGTATTCATGCCTGTAAAAACCTCTAACATATCTAAAACATTTTTAAAAATGACTGATTTTAAACGAATTAAGTTATTTTTAAATTCAAAGGTTTCAAGACAAAACATATTCAACCAACTGGGTAAAGTGCTTCCAGTGACAATATATTGTGTTTACTCTATATTCAGTTAAGACGGAAAATAAGATTATAATATAAACCTCATGCTTGGTGCATTTTCGGCTCAAATATGCTTGTTTTGAAAAAAATTACTGGCATTGGATAGTCCAGAAAATGTACTTAAGTAAGAGTGATGTTACCTCATAACAGAAAGTAGCTCATAACCTCATAACAAAAGTAAAAAGTATGTTAAATTAAAGTCTGGCTCTTGGACATTTTTAGTTATTTCACTTAGGGAACTGCAGTAAACATTTTGGTTCAGGTTTCATAAAATGAGATTAAAAAACAAGAGCTCAACCTGAAAGAGGAAAATGGCAAAAAAGAAAATACGGTGGAAATAAAAGAAGTTTGACAAATACTCCGTTTGGAAACAAATTAAGTGTAGACTGATCTTCGTGTGCTGTTTTTATACTGTAGTAAGGATAATGGATCCTTTAACAGGACTTGCTTTAAACCAAAGATGAAATTCTGCCCTTTTGATCTGTTGTTTGTTCTCAATATTTGTCCGTCTTGCTTCCCCAGTTCAGGAGAGGTTGACCAAACAGATTGCTGTGGCCATCACCGAGGCCCTGCAGCCCACAGGGGTCGGAGTCGTTGTCGAGGCAACGTAAGTATCAGAAAATTAGTATTTTTTTATCTGCAACTTTATGTTTCAGACCAGCACAATGTGTTACATATTTTGGATATGGAAGGAAAATTTTGCTGCATGTGTATAAAAATAAAAATCTGAAATGTGCGTCATGTTTTTGTATTCTGCCCCCCACTTTGCTGAAGTCTTTATTTTTTAACCACTTCTTCACGTATTACTTTTTTTTTTAGCAGGCCTCATGACAACCATTGCATGGTAGCTCAGACTGTGTGTTTTAGGGTCGTTTTTGCTGGAATTTGAAATGCTATTAGCAAGTTTTTATCCAGGATTTCCCCTTAATTTACCCCCAGCTATCTTTCAATGAACTCTAACCTTCCGCATCTCTGTTTAATACAAACAACCTTTACGGTGATGCTGCCTCCACCCAGCAATGATGTGTTCGAGGTCATATGCAGCACATAGGCTTTTTTGTCTAATCTCACCTGAAGATCTCGGATTTTTTAAGCTGTGTCGCCTGCTTGACTCCATGCAGGACTAATAGCAGTTGGCTTGTGGGCAGCACATTTTTTTAAAATATTTTTTCAAAGAGCCACAATCTAAAGCTGTAGACTGGAGTCATAAACAACAATGTAGTCTGTTTTAGCGTTTCCTTGATCCAGACTACATTTAATTTTTCTGGGTATTTAACAAAAGCCCTCCTCGTGCTCTGCTCCTCCCTGCAGTCACATGTGCATGGTGATGCGAGGCGTCCAGAAGATGAACAGTAAAACCGTCACCAGCACCATGTTGGGAGTTTTCAGAGAAGACCCAAAAACCCGGGACGAGTTCCTGACGCTCATCCGAAGCTGAACGGCCTCCTCCTCTTGTTTCCCGGAGTTAACTCTACCTGCAGGGACCACCTGTTGTGCTCTTTGTGTGTGTGTGTGCGTGGGCGTGTTTCCGTCTCACCGAAGGCAGTGAAAGGATGTTTACTCTGTGTTTTCTGTCACCCTGTAATGACCCAGTGAGGCGGCGTCACCTCAATGATTTCCGCTTAAGGCCGGCGACAGGCGCGTTTATTCTCAGATAGTGAAAAAGTCTTAATCCAGTTTGTTTTGTTTGTTTTCTTCTTGTCCACATGTGTAAATGTTCAGTAACATCCAGAAACAGTTTATCACTCACACAGTACCATAGAACAACAAGCCCAAAGCTTGTTAACCGTTCATAAAGTCACTTTTGCACTTTTCAGGACAATATAAATCTATAAGTGCCCTTTACAAAAATGTTAAAAATCCAGCCCCATTTGTAAAACAACTCAAAACATAGATGAAACCTAAAAAAGTCCCAAGATGCAACAAGACTCACATGACTCTTCTTTAAAAACCCTACCTAAACGTTTAGTCATTTTCACGACCATGTTTTTGTTTTGTTTTTACCTCCAATCATATGGAAACGTACGGTTAACAACTTTTTAAATGTTGGTTTTATTTCTTATGGCTTATTATACAATGTCAGTCTTAAATTTGTTATTTCTTTTTTTTCTATACTACATTTCCATCATTTCAGAACCTGGGAAAGAATAGATGATTTCATCTCCTGATAGAAAAGAATCGCAGACTCAAAAGACGTCTGTAGATCCTAAACCAAACAAAATGTTAATTTAAATGTAATTTGCAACAAACGCACTCAATGTTATCCTTCAAGCTACAAAACGGTAACTATCAATTCAAAGAAAATAAGAAAATTTCAGCCCAATTTAATAAATTATTTTAAAAAAATGATGCAAGGATACATTCATAAAACAAACAGTTATCTGCATTTTAGTTACTCTGAATTGAAAACAAATACTTTCAATCTGCATATTTGAAAATGCAGCAGGTGACAAAAGCAGACCACCAATGGTGCTAATCCTGCAAGCCATGAACAACTGGAAAGAAAAAAATGACCGATAACTAGAGTTATTTTCCAGCAAAAGCCTACAAAATAAACTATGTTTAACAAATCTAGAGGATAAATTTTTAAGTTTAAAAATTATTTTAGCTTGCTACATGCTAATCACACAACTATGCTGCTTGTTCAGTTATATTCTTACTTTTCTGCTTGCTAAATATGCTCATTTTGGCTTATAGCTCTTGTTTTTACATGATAATTAAGCTTTTGATTTCTAACAAATGTCCACATTAAATATTCCATTTTATTCTTTAATCTTTAAAACTACAGATGTTAAAAGTCAATTAAATTCAGTTCATTTATACAGCGCCAATTCACAACACGACATCTCAAGGCGGTTCTCATGAGAATTCAGTCTGTAAGACAAACTTCTGCCTTTATCTGCCAACCAGCCTCTGGATTGAAACCGAAACAGATTATTGGAGTCACGACAGGTTTGTAAACTGTACTTGTGTGTGTTTGTATCCGTTTCTGTCCTGTCAGATGAACACAGTGGAGTCCAGTTTTTCTTGTTTTGTGACTCTCTTGTATTTCAGTGCTTCATAATGTCCGCTGTCTGGATTTGAACGTGTAGCTGTTTGTGTGTGGTGCGATGGAGGGAAGACGAGTGACGGGGGGGGGATGCTTTAATTGTTTCCGTGGCCTTGTTTTATTTGTTGTGCTCATTTAAAAAGAACTTTTTAATCAAAGAGAATAAAAATATGTGACAGCAGAGACTTTGTGTTTGATAGTGTTTCTGTTCCTGTCAGCATATAAGGAGACAAAAAAAAAACAGTAGTTGTGTTAAAAAACAGATTCTCTACCAGAGTTGGCAGACATCACTGTGGTGGAAATAAAGGGGTACCCCTAGAGAAGCATGTTGCTACTCCTGCCCTCATGTAGTCAGAAACAAATCCTCACTTGAGGTTACAGTTTGGTATTAATGTATTCTCTGGTTAATCTTTTTACATGTTCCTTTGGCATACTGCTGAGATATTTCATACATTTCACAAGCATTTAAATCCAATTCATATGAAAAGTCTGTAAGTCAACTTCTTTGGGACAAGGGGTGAAGTCAGACATGTGATTCATGAGCCACTTTATCACATGTTCACATATTTAGAGTCCCCAACTCAACTATTCTCACTGATTACGGTCAGAGCGGATTAATGGATTATCTGAAGAGGAATCCCTGATCTGTCTGCTGACTTTTAAACAACGGCATCTTAAAGAAGGACGTTATATTTTTAATGGTATTAATTTTTCGTTGTTTTTTTTTGAGGGGGGGGGGGGTATCTAAATATAAATCACTGACATCTCACTACTTATAAAACAACAGTAATAAAGACTGATTTTTTTTTACTTTTTTCTGGCAGATTACAACGATCCCGCCTCAGAGAAGTTATGATCACCCTGTGTTAGGAGGTCCTTTGCATTTGACTCAAACCCAGCCCATTCATGCAAGAAGAGCATAATCAGTATTTATTTATTTAATCGCATTAACTAAAGACTTAAAACCCGCATGCGTCGAGCAGGGCCTCACTCAGATTTTGACAAAGTGGCTTCGTTCTACAGACTGTTTAGGGTTGTCTCTTGCTTGGAAGTATTTTTCATTGTCAGTACCAAAGGTTACAAACTATGACGGTGGAAAAAGGCTTTCATAAATGTCTCTCCCTTCGCCTGGAAGGGATTTATGAAACAACTTGAAATTTCACGAGACTTATTGCAGATGTTTTGACCGATCTTCCGGAGCTGAGTGTACCGTACCTATAAAAATTGGAGTTTTACTTAGTTTTGTGGATTTAAAGATCAATCTTAACAAACTAAATCTGGCCTTTAAAAAATTAAATAACATTTAGTGTCAAAAATTAGTCTTAGCATAAATATTCTAGTCAGTATTGAATCAACCCGCGTTTTGTTGCAATCCCAGCCTGGAATCCTTGTGGATAGACTGTCTGGACTCTGCAGTTTTCCTCCATTCATCATGATAAACTTGTTTCCCCGGTTCATCAAACCTGGATCAAATAACTTCATCTCCTCCTCAGTGTGCAGTCTTCAGACTCCTGCTGATGACCTCGGTTATTGGACTCAGGTGTGTTGAAACAGGGACAGAGAGCTCCAGGACTGGATCTGAGGAGCCCTGACCTAACATTTTAGGGTTTGAGTGAACATACGGTAAACAGCAAACACTGCATTTAATCCTGCTCTAACATACATCTGCATGACATACTGCAAGTATGACTGTTATAGGTTTAATATGGAAAAATAAATTGAATATGAAATCAGTATTTCCACATTGCCTTATACTTTTGTCTGATTATATCATGGTGAAATATTAAATCTGATTGGATGATCAGTTAATTAGTATTTTAGAAGCTTAAACTCTAATTTATGTAGGATTTTTGGTCGTTTAACCACTTGTGGCCTTGACTCTGCTGGAGACCTTACAAGCTTCAGCAGTAGATATGGGGGGGATTGTGCAGACAGCAACTGTTTTAATAGCTGCTTTACTAGCCAGAGCTTCATGTGGGGGGGGGGGCAAAACAAAAGCCAGCGTTGAAGAAAACCCATATCAAGTCTCGTCTGGAGTTTGCCGAAAAGGTTCCGGTCATTTAGTCAAGTAATAATGACGTTGATGCAGCGCAGCATTTTGTAGCGTTGGTGGTGTGCGTCTTGTCAGAGTTGAAAGGGATTTTTGAAGCACACTGTATCTGCAAATATCGGCGATTGGGCATAATAGCAATATTATTATCCATACCGGTATCAGCACAGATTTATAATCGGTGCATCCGTATGATGTGATGTTACAATCAGGCTGTTTAGCTGAAACAAAATGAAAACCTTTCATTTAATTTTCCCTGAGACCATTTGAACGTCGTTCCATTACGGAACCGGACAGACAGAAGGAGACAACACCAGGCTTTGTTTGTTTGTTTTTATATAAATTGAGGGCATGCCAAAATCACAGCATTCTGGTACATCGCAGCAAAAGTACAAAACACATCAAAACAATCCCCATTGAATCATTTTTCACCATGTTGTCATGTTCCAATTTGTTTTGTGAACACAGGGAACAACAGGCACCACCTCGTTTAGGCAGCTGGGTTCACGTTCTTGCTCATTTATTCAAGCTCACCTACGAAGACGAATTAGTTTGTGAAAACCCTTGAGAACTCGAACCAGCGTTTAGGCGGAACCAGTTCTGCAAATATTCAGATGTTAGAACTGCTGAAAGTCAAATGGATTACTTATCAAAGAGTTTGCATTGTGGATCAGTATTAATGAAATGCTTGTGTGATAAACTGCATCAATTGAAAATGAATTAAATTGTGTTGAAAGTGGAATGATTACAATAAAGATGATTATCACATGCTAAAGTACTGAAAACTCTCTAAAGCCAACACTTTCAGGACTGAACCTGAATCATTTCTGCCGATCCAGACAGATTCTAGGATCAATATAAGAACTAAACCAAACCAAGGATTAATTAAAGACGGACGTAATGCAGCCTTAACTTGAACCACTCAGCTGTCACATCTTCCTGACGCTGCCACATTAAATCCATATAAAACCCTTATTTCATTTCACTTTCTGATGATGTTGATGTGTCAAGTATACAAAAAAAGAAGGAAAAAAAGGCACTGCCATTTGTAATTCTAAATACGACTTTCCCAGCCTTGTGCATGCAGTTTAAAATATAAATACATTTTTTTAATTATCTTTTCATTTTCTGGATTTTTTTTGTGCAACTTTTATTTTTGCAACTTTTTATTATTAAACATACATTTATTGATTTTTCTTCAAATATATAAGTAAGCCTGCAGTCAATACAGGACATCGGCTGTTGATAAAATTAATCTAAGTGATGACAGCGTTGCAGAACTTATACCGCTGTAATTAAAATAAAAAAAACAACGAAAACGAAACAAAAAGTCCTGCCATCCCAAAAGATACAAACTGATTTGCAGAAATCTATGAAACATTTTAAAAAATGCAACGTAAAATACAATACATGCTTTTGGAATAACAAAGCGTTAAACGTTACTACTGCTGCATGCACAGCGCCAAGAGCAACAGAGCTGATTTGGTTTGATTTGAAGAGACGATCGATCCTGAACTGCGGTCGTCACACAGTGGAGCTCCAACGTTCGGCCCTATTAAAACAAATAATCTCATATAATGAAGTAGGAGAAACTCGACTTATTCAAACGTCTACTTTAAGTCCCTTCAAAAAGAGAATCTGTGTTGTTTTATTCACAAATGTGATAATTTTGCTTATTCAAATCTTATGGAAAAACAAGCAAACAGATTTCAAACTCAATGAAACAGAATGCCCTCCTCTCACCAAGCAAAATGAGTAAATCCACCTCTAAAAATAGTCCCAAACTCCCTCAGCTGTTTTGAGACTAACATTTAAACCTCTCCCAAAGTTGACACAACCAGCATTGAGCTAGTCTGAAATTCCCCTATTTTCCTTCTAAATGCTAAAAAACATTCCTGTGACTCCAGGAACCCAACATGTGTCTAAAGGTTTGGGATGGACCAGCCCGGCTCTCTGCTGTGCTCAAAGCTTTGAATATACTTTTTTAAATTCAACACAAAAATAACTCAATGAAACCAAAAAACAAAAAAGGTACGACAAGGAGTACATTTATATCTGAGATGTATGCATGGTCACCAGCCATAACATGTTAAAACATACGGTACTTTAAATAAAAATAAAACACTTAAAGGATCCGTTTTTACCTCTGCAGGAAATATGGAAAACAAATGAAATAAATATTCATTCTCTGCTCTTAAATACTGAGCGACGCGTGGCAGCAAACACTTTCTCTATCCAGGATCAAAACCACTGAGGGATTTAGATGTGAATGCATCAACCTTTAACGTGTGAGCCTGGACTTTTAATGTACTTTTACTGGACCTAGAGGGAGTTTCTACACGTTTGTCTTTAAAACGTGTCACAGGTTTAGCTGCAACATGTTTTACAAAATAAAAGCATTCGCAGTTTCCGAGCAAAAACTATTAGATAATATAAACGTTTGAATCAAATTGTGAATCTCTTGTAGTTTCAATTGCTTGTAAACTATGAACCGAACTTTATGAAATCAAACATGCCTTATTTTCTGATTTTCAAGTGTTTGTAATTATACATTTGAGTTAATGCTTTGATCAGCCTTACTAAGAGCATTGGACTGCATGACGAAAACTCAAATAACTTGGAAATATTCCTTTCATGTCAGCAAAACTTTCGTTTAAATGCTAATATTTAATTAGCCGAAACAGTTGCCAGATTTTTGAAATCTGGTGTAGAGATGCACACAGAAACAGGCTATTACACAAACAGATGATTCTCAGCTCATCTGCCCTGGCCGGCGACCAGCCAGGCATAAACTCAAAAGTCCAGACTTTTAATTTTGGTAAACCGACCTAAGCTCGGCACAAACAACACAGTTTGGGCTGGAAGTTCCTGACATGGCAATAAGACCCTTTTTTATGTATTATTGAAGCTTTAAAGTTCAAATACATTACAATATGTTAAGATATGTCTACTACTGATTCAGACATGGAGAGCAACATTTTCAACAGATAACAGCGGCAAAGTTACTCCGTTTTCCTCTTGTTGGGCTATTAAGTTATTTTCAAACACTGCTGTATTTGTAGGTTGTCTTGTACAGCTCGGCTCAAAAGACAACGAGAAGTATTCACAAGAAAAAAAGTGCTGGCCTGCTAACTATGCTAACTACTAAGAAAAACTCCACTATCATTTTCTTTTTGTTTTAAAACCTGTCTCAGAATGAAGGGGATTGATACTGTATTTTTTCCGGCAGGTTGTGGGGCCTGACTCTCGATCCATCACCAGTCAGGCCCAAAATCGAGAACCCACATTCCTTAACTAATACTAAAAGTGTCCAGGAAGATCTGCTCCAATCCACCTTACAGGCTTTCACATGTATTTAGCGGCGTTCAAGTACAATATGATCACTCAGGGTTAATCTTACAGCTAGGTCTTAAAGGAGCTCCTTTATTTCTGTATTTTAGCACAGATAAATCCATATAGATCTGAAATCCATCTGAATCTTGTTAAGGCTCTGTAAAATCCCAGATCACAGTGCTAGAATGACACAAACACGGTACAAGTTGTGTGGCGTGAGGCAAAACGGCCTTTTCAACTCGAGTTTAGATGAACAGAAATCCTGGTTACTAAGGCCTGATGATTCTATATTGTACGTTTGGATTGTAGTGTATCACATTATCAAGTGCAGGGCACAAAGAAAATAATACAAAGTTACAAAAAATAAAAACACTAAAGATTAAAGAAACTAAAGAAACTGGTCAGGATTCGGGTAACATTTCCCAGGAAACCTACACCTAACCAGCTTATTTGCACATATGCTTAATGGAACTTTATTCCAGATGAAAGCAAATGGGGAAAAATTATTAAGACACAAAAATAACCAGAATATTTGCTTAAAATACAATAATGAAAAATATATATTCTATTAAGGCCTCTGCAGATAAACCAGTCAAAGATGAGCAGAAAACCCAGGAAGCCGTCTAATGCCTTTAGTATCTGCACTGCAATGACTGCGTCTGGCCAGCAGGTGGAGGTAAGCAATAATGACACAATCTCTGGGAGAACTACCCTTCATGGATTGACAGTTTGCTATGCACCCTTTTCCTTCACTTTAGCAAACACATTTATTTGTGGCGTGCAGCTTAGAGACCGCCCTGTTTCAGAGGACTCTGCATCCCAACATGCACAGATCATCTCCCGATCGGAACGACATAAACCGATTCCATTACCAGAAAAGGTTTAGGCAGCTCACAGAGTAAACAGTTGTGAATGAACACAACCAATCCACTTCCTCCTACCCTCTCTCTCTCTCTCACACACACACACACACACACACACACACACACACACACACACACACACAAACACACACACACACACACACCCCCCAAGTCATCTTCAGAGGTCCGGCCTCTTAAAACATCCGCTTCCCTTCTCAGCATCACTTTAGCTCGATTCCTTCCTCTACGACATTCAATGTCCTTCTCCTACTCCGCACCACCTTCCTCCATGTCTGCTCCACTTCCTCCCGTCATTTTCTTGGTTTGAACATCAAAGCAGGTCGTCGATTTCTCCCACCAGCTGCTATCATGAATACTAACATGTTCATTGTAAACTAGTTTGATGGCTGCCTGTGAGGCATAAAGCTTTGCGCGCGGCAACTACCTGAACTGGACGCACGTTTCTGTACCCTCCGACAGTAGCGTCATAATGTAAACAATACAGACACACGATGGGGATTCATGTTGTCGGCTGAATACTTGGGAGACATGCGATGCTGGACGTTTGTTCTGCTCTGAAGTCAGTCCAGGACTACCCGAACGTCCGGCCGCCTCCTCGCGGCTCCGCTCGTCGTGTCTGAGGTAATATTAATGATGTGAAAGACACGCGCTGATCTGGTCGGTGCGCCAGACGATATCCCACTGAGACCCGATCCACAGGCCAACGTCTCGCTTCCTCCAGCCTTGACAGTGGGGGGCGCTATTCACACTCTGTCCAACCCTGGTATGGATTATTTTCTTCCTCCACCTGCAGATTCAGACGACCGTGCTTGCTGGCAAGGCTGGAAGTTTTGCTTTTTGTCTTCGGCCCGATGGATGATGGCTTGTGTTGGTTGTTTGACGACCAACCTGCTTGTGTTTCTTAGGTCCCGCCTGGTCCGTTGGTTGAGCTCTACCATCAGCTACAGGGAAGGGGGGCGTGAGGACCGGTGACCTTCGGGCGGCTTATAGGAGAACCTGCGGCGTCTTGCTGACCTCATATTGTGGATGTGCGATCTGCACCATCTAAAGGGAGAGGATATGAACATTTAACTTCTATGTCATGGCAAACCTGCGGGGTGCACACAACGTCCTGAAAAGGAAACAGAAAAAAGCGCAGCCGCCTCAGGCTCCAAAAATTAACCCGTCCTGCTCATCACCAGGTGCATGCTGGGACACGCTCCAGCTGTGCTGGGACAATGAATATGGGTAAGAAAGTAAAAGCTTAGAGCTGATAAGAACCATGCTGTGCTGTGTAATCACTGTCCATTACTTTGAATAAGATCGTTTCGGGGGGAAATCAACGGCCTGCTTGGTTTTAAATGAGCATCTGGCGACATCCAGATCCAACAGGCAAAACATCTAGTTTATTTTTTTTATACATTACTTCTATAACTGCATAGAACTGATTTTATTCCGTCTTATACTTATATTATTGTGAATATAGTTGTCGGCACATGCTGCTGAGTTTTCGGCCAAACGTCATGCATACAAATATATTTTTCATGTTTCAATCAGGTGATTAACCTCAAACCGTGATAAACAGTCTGATTACGGTCAAACTCATTCCGTCATCAGAGGTTGTTGTATTGAAATAAGATCTGAGCGTTATTTGCAAAAACAAGAATTCAGTAGTTCAGCTAATGACTCAAAGAGACTAAAACTATTCCGGGGACTGTTTTGGATGTGTACATTATAAATTTTGGTAAAATGAAAAGCCTGATCCTCTTTGTCAACCTGTAATACGGTGACACAGGTGGAAGTCAGAGGCCCGGTAGAGCAGTTGTTACACTGACTGCTTCAGGAGATCGTTTCAGGCGACAGCCATAATTTACATTTACAATTCATCTTTAACAAAAACCTGCATAATTTGAGTTAAAACAGCATTTCCCTTTGGAATCAATAAAGTTGTTTTTATTAAATCCTAACTTTTATTTTTCTTTTTTTTGTGTGAAAATCAACTTCATTGATCGTGCTTCACATTTGCCTGTGGTTAAATTGATAAAACTCCCTCGGCTTTGACCAAACAGTGAGCATTTAAATACAGAATCTAAAACGTCAGCACCGAAGATCCTATTCAGTATTTAATTCAAATGTGGTGAAATGTGCCAGAGGCCAGTAGATTCAGTCGCCTGGCGAACAGCAAGGGGCCGATGGGGCCCACGCCGTCCTGTTGGGAACACCACATATGTGAAAATACTGATAGGGAAAAACAGTCTAATGAAGCCGCAGAGTTGAACGTTATCAGGCGGCACACTGTGGACATCCCCCCTCCCACAGCAGACGAATCAAACCGGCCTCATGATTCGGCTTCAGGATGTTTTATAGTGCGATGCTGGATGAGTTTGAGTAGCCGTACCTCCCAAAGCGTGTTCTGTCATACTCAAACACAGGGACTCCAGGCGATTGTTTATGTCCGGCTCCGTCACTTGAAGCTGATGATCTGGGGACAGAACAAAAAAATATATATTTCACCAAACAAAAGCAGTTCAGATGCTTAAAAGTTCTTTATTTCAATCCCCAAATTAAATGTAATAACGTTTCTTAATTTCTTTAAATGTCTAATTACCTGCTTTACATAAATGTAAAATAACCCCTAAAGCTAAATCAGACGCTCTGATCCGGGACTGACAAAATGAGGACGTATATGATGTATCAAATCATATCATATTAGATTCATTATATACTATTATATTACATTTAAACATTAACATTGTTACACACTGTATTGATCCAAAACGTTAAATCTAACAGATATTAAAACTGATTGAGATTTTCGTCATGTTGCTTTTTGTCTCTGTGATTCTGGAGCAGACTGGGTTGGTCATGTGCTTTTTGCCTGGTTGATAGTGATGCTATGATGTGACCGATATCTTAGTGCTGATCTCAGACAGTTTCAAAGATGGAAGCCCTACTCCTTATATTTATCGACATTTTGGTTTTTTGTTGCATGATTTTTGTGTGTTTTGTTTTTTACATTTTTTTAGCAGTTTTCTGCCTTTTAGTGCATTTACATGAATAAAAGTGACTCAAAGGTTTTAAACAAACACCAAAGAAGTTTCAGTTTTGGTCGATTTTGGCGGTAGTGTTCTGCCTGAAGGAAGACAGTACTTCTCATGAGCACCAGCGCATAGCGTTGAAAATCCTGATCTCCTGGTCGCCTGCAGATGGATTGAAGTATGTTTCTGTTTCCAGTGTCTGTATGAAGGATGAATAGCGATGAAGTAATCAAGAATCAATAATCAGTTTATTTATATAGCGCCAATTTACAACAGGTGTCGTCTCAAGGCACTTCACAGTGTATCAAAGATACATCAAAACAAATCAATTTGGAAAAAAAAAGTGATGAATCCAATTGGGTCGAAACAATGTCATATGATGATGTTGAAGATAAGAAACGGGGGAGGTGACGTATCCCCTAAAGCAGTCGGCACATTTGTAGTTGTTCCATATGGCAGGGTTCCTGCCACCCTCCTCAAAGTTGTTTAGTGCTGGTTACAACGATACAAACCCACTCAGGCCACAACAGAAGTGTCATTCAACAAGCTTTAAGTCAATGTATAATCACATAAGTTAAGAAAATATTTTATGAAGGCTAAAACGTTACTTAGTGTTGCTTTAATATGCCTAGTTAAGTCCATATCTTGAAGCGGTACATCACAGCTGACCGTAATGCTGCAGTGCTGATGTTTTGGACCAAGTCCAGCCTACCAACCTCTCTGAGACAGTTAGAGTCAACAGAGTCTTCGGCAAAAAACGGGTATTGAAAAAAACTCCCACGGCCAGGCGAACAAAACCGGGGTTAGATGTAAAGGTCCTCACAGGGCTATTTATAGGCTCCAAATCCCACCATCATCCCCTGCCAACCTCTTAATACCCAAATAAACACATGGCGATAAACTAAATCAGGAATACGCACTAAAACGCTTTTGCATTCATTCTGTTATTTTCTGAGCTAATATGTTCTGCCTCCATCTGTTGGCTGTAAGAAGGAAAAATGCTGCGACTCAACTGAAGCCAGCCTTAACGCAGACTGTTGTGCGTGCATGACTCTGCAGAGTCGTCAAAGAATGACGGCGGGGGGGAGTGGGGTGGTGGGGTGAGGGAATGAAGGACTGGGAGAAAGAGAGCGGCAAAAGAAGCAGCGAGGAAGAAAGTGAGTCAGGAAGAGGGTGAAGGGACGGAAAGCCGGGCCAGGGAGCCCCGTCCGCGCTGCACAAAGGGCCTTATTGTGAGCCTCCTCACTCCTTCCTTCCCTCCTTGCCTCAATCTCTTCCTCTCTCACATATATCTTCCACCCTCTCTCCAGCTCGCTTCCCCACTCTTTTTTTTCTTTTTTTCTAAATCCATTTTGTGCTCCTCATTCCAAAAGGAGGACATTTCTGGCAAAGCAGAGGGAGGCCGACTCTGTTCTATAACTGTCCTCTGTTCCTGTGGGACGGGGAACGGAGGTTACTGCAGGTCACTCAGTCTGCCACCGACAGTTAGCGTGACCTGTGGACACGCTGCAGCTCGGCTCTCCGATGACTTACAATCCAGAATCCTTTACTTGTACTGTATTTACTTGTATTTTCCATCCGGTTGTGAGTTTGTCAAAGAAATTCCTTCCTTTGAATTTGCTGGTATTGCACAACTGAACCAATTATGTGGAAGTCTTTTTCCCCTGTTTGTGTTTGTTTTAAATAATGTAATTAAACTGGACCAAGACTTTGTTTTTCTTTCTGTAGAAGTTACACCTGACCCCCGCCTCTTAACTTGACCATTTACTGTAAATACTGAATGATCCCATTTATTCTCTTTAGTTTGTTTACAGTGATTTTTTCAAGCCAAGAATTTTGCGTTTAAAAAAAAATAAAACACACAAGCCACAATAAACTGGAAGAAGATGTAACTATGCCATCATAAACTACTTAATAAAGACTTATGAGTATAATACCTCCAGTGAGTCAAACTTATACGTAAAATAAATTAATGAGATATATTTAAAACGGTGTAAACTAGGAAAAAATAATAGTGGAGAAAGAAAAATAATGGAAATGGCTAAACAGATTCACAATCTAATTTTTTTTTTTATATTTAATTACTGTGAGCCTCTTAGTATCTGTGTCTCTCGATCATCAGCAACAAGGTTTCTAATTGTCTGACGCCTTCAGACGAGCTAAGCATCTCCTGGTCCAACCATTTTTAGAATAGATGTTAAACTTCGATCTTGTAACAGTTTGGTTAAAGCTCAAAGCTCTGATTAATCGAGTTTTTGTGTCTGTTGTAAATCGCTGAAGTCATGGTAGTTAAATATAGACAACGGGGTGACCTTGCTTTCTCGCTCACAGCACACGAAGTCTGGAAAAACCACTCATAACTGACCTTTGCCTTTTTAGGTCAAACTTTAAGACCTTTTTATTCAGAAAGGCTTGGTAGAAAAGTATGAGTTTAGTCAAGATATAAAACTAAATTCAGTTTTTGATCATTTATTTGCAAGTATTGGTAAAGCAGGTATTTATTTAATATTTACTGTACAACAGGACACTAAATGAGAATGATTTCAGTAGTTTCTCACCACCTTGTGGAAACGTAACCATGGTTTGTGGCGTGGTGTGGACCGGCAGAGATCGCGTCCTCTGTACGGAGCTGTGTGTCCGACTCGGCATGCTGTTACTTCCTCCAGGGTTGGCAAACCACGGACCCTAAAAGCAAATATTTAAAATACTCAATTTAGATCCTTTAAAACATTTCATCATGACCAACACAGGACTATGTGCTATATTCACACAAGTCCATTAATCATACAATATGTATTAAAAGAAGTTTGTTTATAATCTCTGATATCCATTAATTGTTTTAAAGATTAGAAGTAAAAGAGCGGAGTGAACGTCTAATTTCTATGTAGCTCCTTTTTGGAACCAACTCCTTGAAAAACCTGATGTGCTGATGGAACAACTGGCTCCTTTAAAACAGGAGTACAAAAACGGTTTCAAAATCCCCCAAAGGCACACTTACTCGAACCCATAGTAAGTTAGATAAAACTGATAAACCTGCAGCAATCCATTTATTTATTTATTCATTCATTAATTCATCAATTCTACGTATTAAAGGTGGTAAATACACACATTTAAAAATGCTTACAAGAAAACACATATAGGCTAAACTTGCTTAAAGCTTCAGTAGGTTTAGTAGTTTAGAACTTTTTTGATCCGTGTGAGGAAAAAGCCTTTTCTGTCCTACCTACACAAACGTAAAAGGGCAGAGTTCGATAAACACTACGTGGGTTGTCTGATGAAGGCAAGATTGCTCTGTTTGAGCAACCGAACACTCCCATTGGGTCTTACAGCAACAACAAAAAAGGTTGAATACAAGGAAATCCACCACACGATCACTTAAAGGTAACGGGGCGGAGGTGGGATGCTGTTTGGCATTCTTGTCTTTCAAACACAAGGTTTCTCTGTCAGAGTGCATGGAAACACCACAACCTTTTCAATAAAATAGTGATGGACTCTTCCCAAAAACACACAAAAAACTAAAATGAATATAAATGAATATTTGACTATACAGTGAAATTTAAGCTAACCAACATAAGAAGCCAACACATTTAGTCTGTTAACCCCAGGAGTAAATAGTGACATTACAGGACAAGTTCTGTTTCCTTTTAGTTGTTTTACTACTTATTCTACAAATCACTTTTTTCCTGTAACTTCAAGAGTTGAAGCAGGAAACCTTGTTTTTTTGTTTGTTTTTGAATTCCTCAGAGTAACCTGGCCATTATCCCCTCCCTCACCGCACCCGCATCCATCACCCCTTCACGGCCCTGAAGCTCCATAGGCCAGAGAAAAACAGGAAATGCCTGTGCACTGTTCTCACTGTATCTGAGCTTCTCTCTTCCCTCTATATATACTCTACCTCTCTCTCTTTCGTTGTACCCCTCCTCCTCCTCCTCCAACACCACAACTACATCTACCAAACTGTGACTCACAGCTTTCCCCTGCCAGCTGTTTTTCCCCCTCCTCTTTCTCTACTGGTACATACACTCCAAAGACAAGGAGGAGGAACTGAGGTATTTCCTGCCATTGTGAGGTATGGGGAGTAGAAGGAGTGAGGGAAAACAAACGAAAAAAAAAGGTTTGCTCTGAAATGGGTTGGTTCAGACCAAAACGAGGCAGAACGGGCCTGAAAAGCTTGCACAGCTCCGCCCGTTTTCAGCATTCTGCGCTGACACGGAGTCTCTGGTATGTGGAGGGACCTGCCTACAAGTTCCATTCACCTCACTTCATTCCCCCAACACACAAACACTACTCATCCCCTTCATACCGGTTTTCCTCATCATGGAATAAGGATTTGAAAAATAACTATTTTAGGGAGAAGACGTGTGGCTTGCCGGTCCGTAACCATACTGGAATGTATCACTACGCAGTTTGGGAGTTTTCCTCTTTAACGTCGAGAATAAAACTTTACAATAGAAGCAGAGCAGTAGGTTAATCCATTGACTTTACAATTACCCAAGTAAGACAGTGTCATACCCAAGGTCCTAGTTAAACAACAAACTAACAAAGTTTAAAAAATGTAAATCAGAAAAACAATCACTTCTACTTAAAGAAACACCACAGTAGTTTCAGTTTTGGTCAATTTTGGCGGCCAGTGTGGACAAAAGCGCTAGTGTTTCGCCTGAAGGAAGACTACATTTCCCATGATGACCATCGTATAACGTTATAAAATCCTGATCTCCAGGTTGCCTGCAGTTGGATTGAAGTACATTTCTGTTTCCTGTGTGAAGGATGAATAGGGATGAGGTGATGAATCTAATTGTGTTTAAACAATGTCAGATGTTGAAGATAAGGAACCGGTAAAGTGGGTTCCTGCCACATAATGTGGTTGGTCATGTGGAGGCAATACTTTAAAGTCATTGGCTAATGCAACCGGTTGTACTTTCTTGGATTGATATTAGTATGGAATAATCATTATTAAGATAGTAATTTAAATTAACTAACATAGACCAGGTTACGGCAAGAAATAGCAATCCGTCTGCTTCCTGGTTATCCCTCTGGAGTCCAGGGTATAATAGGCCGTTTTTGACTACTTTTGATTTTATCTTTACATTTCACTCTTAAAATTTTTTTACCCTGCCTTGGTTGGTATAATTTTTTTCAGCACAACCTTCCCTTTGTGGATTTACAGTTATCTTTCCGTTTTGACATACCATATTGACACAGTGGACCTAAAACCACACAGAAAAAATAAAATCCCAGTATAAAAAAAGGAATATTTTTTAAACGAACCATTTTAAGAAGTTAGAATACAAATATAAATAGTAAATTTCAAAACTAACATACAATCGCTCACAGCAAAAACTAATTTATGACTTTTTTTGCAAGAAATGCAGACATTACCTCAGGCGACTTTGTACAGCTATTTACAAAACAAAGTAATGTCTCACAAATATGTTTAACAAACCAATTTTAAAAATTAGGATGCAAATAGAAATTGTACATTTGAAAACCTACATACACTCTTATCACACAACAAAATAACAAATATGCGGGCAATGCCTCAGAGTTCACGTTTGACTGAGCCAGCAGAGATTGCGACCTGGTGGGGGTGCCCCGCCGTCGCCGTCCCGTCCTCAGACTCGTCTGAGGCTACTCTCGCTCCTCCTCTCTCTCTCCTCCTCCAATAGAAAACCACGGATCGTCCCCTTAGTTGTCAAACTCACCGCTTTCTGGCTTCAATTTGCGCTGCGACCCGTTTTCCTCAGCTGCCTCCAGCTCGAACAATAGCTCCCCTGCTCCATTCATCAATCGTCTCAATATTTTATCTTACAATGCAAACCAAACTGAAACCCAAGACACTAAAGTAGACCACTACACACTAACTAAACGCTCAAAATACACTAAATACCACAGATCAGTGAAATCTCAAAACTTACGATTGCTCCTATCTCCGTCTATGTGTCATTTCGACACTGCATTTTGCTGCTACGCCATGTTTAGTCGGCGACGTATTTTTGACGCGCCGGCGCATCAATGGACTCCAGAGGGTTAACTTACATGTCTCCCCTGTTTAGGACCAGTTGGGGTGCTGCTGGAGCTGCGAGGTGTGGGTCCCAGCAACCCCCCACTGCCCAGTAGGCCCAGCCTGGCCCCTGGCAAACTCCTGGAAGGCATATGGAACTGGTGTAGGCTTCTCCTGGCTGACACAGTGCTGCCAACACAGCTAGTGGTGGGGAGAGAGTTTGACTGTCCGAAACGGCTGCAAGGCAAAAGAAAAATATTTATCATTAATGTTACAGATAAAAAGAAGGTTTGTACGTCGGCGCAAACATACCTCCTCTGAGGGCGGTTGCCTGCAATGTCAAGGAGGGTTTTCCTCGGAATGGACCGGAAAAGCCTCTGGACCTGCTGTTTCCAGGACAACAGTCTCTTCTTCAGTGTCTCTGTGAAAGACTAGCATGCATACGGGAAGAGAAAAACAGCTGATCATGTAAAAAGCTAGTTCTCCATCTTATGGGACGATGCTTTAGTTTTTTTTGTAAGGTATGATTGCAATAAGTAAAGCATCACGATACAATCCAGGTTGCTTTTCATCCATTGAAATGTGTTTCCTTCAGGTTCTACCTAAGAACATTGCTATGACTAAACGATTGGATCTAAAAAAAATCCAGAAAAATTGATGATCTGTGAATTTTCAGGTCTGAATAATGAAACGCTAGACATATGGACATGGTCAAAAAACTCCCAAGATCTTTACCACACTTGAACCTGTAGTTTGTGGTCAGGGTTTTAAGAAATAGTACCTGAAGAAACAGATGCCAGAAGACCAGAACCATAAGCAACCCAGCCTTAACTTAAATTAGCCCTTTTATTTATTTCAAGGATTTACTAAACTCAGCATTTTTGTATATTACAATAAAAAACCTCAAAGGGAAGTAATACCTCATGGATGAGACATTTATCGATCAGCTGCAGATAGGAGCTGATGTTATCCTCATCAGACCGCGAGACCAGGAGCTGGGTACAAACTGAGGCAGGGCAAAAATAAAAAATAAGACCTTTATCTCCATGGACAAGAGCCTTAACAGGGATGGCAGTGCATGGAACTCACCTTTGCCCATGACACGGGTGAACTGACCAGGCAGATCCCCCTCCGCGATGACACTAGTGCCCGACTCAGCCTCACTTCCACCCCCTCCAGAAAGGTTTGAGTTGGATGCAGAACTCTTGCTCTGTGGACTCAGAAGGGTGCGCTGCAAAGACTCTTTCCCTCCACTGAAAGCCTTGATGGGGGTCATGATCATCTGATGGAGCTCCTGAAGTGGAGCGCGTAGATTCCCACCTTCCAAGACATCCTGGAATCGGCAAGTGAACGTACCAAAAGACCTCAGTGTGGGTCTATAGCTTATGACAATACTGCTCCTTTAGTTTGAAACATGTGATCAAGGACCAGTCCTGAGACGAATGATTTTCCTATGCTCAGGCATAGGCTAGCTATGGTCATAATCTTCATAGGTAGCAAAAGATTTTATCCAGTCTATGTTTGATGTTAGTCATTTATAGGAATTTTAACTTGATCCCCATAATAACATTGCCAGCTATAGGCATGTCTGTTGATAAGGCAAACCTTTAAAAAAAAAAACATTTTTGTTTTTCATCTACGATGATTTACAGATCTCGTGTTTTACTTAAGTGAGTTCATGTTTTTTTGTTTAGCAGGCACATTTTTGATTAACAAACTTATGTGTGTCAGCCCACGATGTAAGAAAGTAGTCTAAAGTACTCGCGTGTACAATCAGTAACAGTGTGTACAGAAAAACTAACAAACACGAAGGCAAGACTGTTGAGTGCCAGAAATAACAGACACATACCAGGACTCCTAGATTAACGTTCTTTAGACAGAGGAGTCTAAAAGTCCATTATTTCAGCACCACAAACAAGTTCATATTAGGTTTAAACCAAGTGAAGCATTTAATTAACAGAGGCCCACAACAACTCAGAAACAATGGGCATGCTTTCAAAGACAAGTAAAAGGAATAAACGGCCGATCATTTCTAAATTGCACATTCATTGTTATATAAATTAAAGTAAGGACACCCGCCTCCTTTCTACCCTGCACTCATTGCTGCAGGAAAAGGTTATGCCTGTAATTAGCTCCCTCAAATCAGTCCCTCCTTTGCATTGCCCTTTACTGACATTATTTTTCTTTGAAGGATTAGGACAAGGTGGGATGTGTTTCAAATAAAGCCTAAAAACCTCCTTTCTGGATCAGATGTTCTGCTGTTGCCCATTTAACCGGTGTGTAGAGTTTATAAGATATCTTAAATATCAATCTAAGCAGGAAAAAACTAAAACACAAAGGTCCTGACCTTTTCCAGGGTGCGCAGAAGGTTCTGCCTCTCTCTAAGTTTCTGAATGCTGATTACAATCTTGTGTCGAGCTCCTTTGGTGACTTTCTGCGGGAAGGAATAGAATCAAATTACAAATAGAAGGAAAAAAACAAGAGAAGAAGAAATCCCAAATACAGCAAAAATAAATGTTTATTTGCTAGTTCGTTTTCCAGCTTTTCCCCTATCAGACATGTTTTGGTGTCGATGTTCGTCACGTTAGAGTCATGCAAAAAGAAATGGCAGCACCTGGAGGAAGCGGATGGCTTCCTGGACAGCTGTGGCTAAATTAATTTTAGCGCCATCCCGGCTTTAATAATAGATTCCTCAATGCCTTTATCCACAAGGAAGGCAGCTGCTATATTTGCTCCGTACGTGCGTCTCCAACGCAAGCAACGTTTTATTTCAGTAACAAGACGGCAGAAACTCTTGAAAGACATTTTAATTCTAGCAATAGAATAGTAAGGAGGAAAAAAACGGGGCTAAATAAGGGATTTCTTTGTGGTGTAGCTGTAGAAGTGGACCTGGAAAACATATGAAAACTATGGATTAAATGTCAGTTAGGATGAAAATGCTGCCTTTTACAAATAACTATCTTTACTCAGGTGTTACTAGCTTGTTGTTTTTAGATTGGACAGTAGTTTGGCCAAAAACAACAACAATCATTTACACCATTTTAAACCAAAAATTCAAGAAAATGATCAGAGCTGCTCAGAGCGAAGCTCAGGTTGTTTTCTCCTTTATTCAAACGGTGTATAAAGGGAAGCATTTGCATGTGTACAGTCATACATTTGACTTCCTGCATGCATGAATATGAATGCAAGACACAAATTATTAGTTTTTTCTTACTTTAAATATAGATAAAACATCCAAAGTCAATGCGTGTGATGTAATGTGTGTGTTGGACTAACGACAAGTTCAGTGTGTCATTAGCATCTCCGTCAACGATTAGAGTTACCAGGTGAGCGTGGGAAATGGGCATTGAATTGGGTTTAAAACGATTTTGAAATGTACTGAAATGATCATAATTCCATCTAAAACGTAGAAAGTCTCAGCACAGTTCAGTCCATTGTGTTCCTACCAAGTTAGCTGAAATCAAACCCTATGCCCAGTCCTGACTCTAGTGGTAACTGCCTAACCAGCAGTCTTTAGTGACTGATGCACAACATCTTTGCGCAATCACACCCTAAACAAACGGATGGCTCAATATTAAGCCTCTGCAGAACCTGATGAGGAGGATATCTGGCTTTTTTTTAAAATTCAAGATTGGTCTTTGAAAGCTGGAGTTGGAGACCCTTGCTCCAAGGTGACTGGACATTTCATACTACGTTGGGTCCCGTCATCCAAATCAGGCGACTGTGACATCGGCATGCTCCATGTGTTGGAGCCTTCTATCAAGTCTTATCAGGTGCTGATAATACTGTCTTAATAGAGTCTGCAAAGCATCCTCTGTATCTGTTGCCCCTCACTCACTACCCAAACATTCCAATGCCGCAGCAACTGTATGGCAAGAAATAGTCCTTTGGTGATGATTCAGGCTTTCTATGTCTTTCTGTGCATTTCCAAACCTGTGCTTCCAGCTGTTCCTCCGTCAGCGACATCATCTCATCATAGGCCATGGTGGAGAAGAGTGCAGCATACTTATGGAGACGAAGGCTCTTGAGCCATGCTGGAACATCTGGTGAGAAGTTGGAGGTTTTATGTCTGAGCAAAATTTTTAAAAAATGTCTTCCCAACGAACTTGGGTCATGACGGTTTCATGCATAAAAGAAACTTTTATATGTTTTAAATATAAGGAATTAGCAATATATATAGATGTGCAGAGAAAATCGGCCTGTGTTACTCACCCCTCATGCCACTGCCGTCCTCATGGAAGGAATTGCGATGCAGACTTGAACCGCCTCCTAAACCCCCGTCATCCAAGTGTTCGCTGCCCCCACTGCCTGAAGAGGCGATGCTGCTCTGGGGGGAGAGAGGTGCATGGTCCGGGGCAGGGCCTCTGGAAGTCCGAATGTCTTCCTGGGACAGCCAGACGTGGCCCAGAGGCTGGTTGTTGGGTCCACTGATCGGAGGCGTGAGGGACACGGAGCGCTTTAGAGGACTGTGCTGCTGACTTCCACTCCCGCTGGAAAGAACTACAGAAGAAAAACACTTTTATAGGTTTTATATGTTTTTGAGCATTAACTCATGTCGCTCCCTAATCAAAAACATACCTGGGGAGTTGCATTGACTCATTAACGCATGTCTGAGTAATACTTAAATCTCTCATGACAGCCATTCAGGGATGCTTGATGCTGCAATGCACAGCCTATTAACCCATAGCTCTGCCGTCAAGCTTTAGCTCCAAAGTCAAGCTTCCAACCCACAGAGCTTACCGCCACCTCCCTGTTACAGGTCGACTAGACAAGCAGCACCAGTAATTAACAAAAACTTTGTGGAACACTGTGGAACCGGACACAACATCCTGATGGGCCTTTTTACAAAAAAGCTATTTTATATCATTTGGCTCATGTGTCCAAACAAATACAAACCTCCTAACAATGATGGTAAAGTAACAAAACTGTTAATGTGCCAAAACGGAAGTATTGGAAAGGGTAGGAGCTTCTTAAAGAGACCGAGGCCAAATTTCAAGGCGTCAGACGAAGCTAATATGCAAAGTCAGCATTCTTTTAAGTTGTTTTTGACATATATAACGCAGTTTGATAACAACTGAAGACAACATGATCGTGCTTTAGATTTCACAATTTAAAAACAAAATACATCCCGTTTCAGCTTCATAAGGTTTAAGCTTTGTAGCCTCCTGGCTCCAAAGATCTCTAGTAGACGTTAACCTCGATGGGTGGCTGATTTGGTTTCCTTTGAACAAATATTAGGCTGTTAAAATGAAACTTATGACATCACTTACAGTACAATTAGAGGAATATATTGTCTGAGGACTTAAAAGACTCATACAGAACTGATATTTGTCACTAGATCTGAATCATCCTGAAGAATCCTGGGAGTCTTGGTCCTGAAGGACTGACTGGGGCTGGCGTTGTTTTTGGACAGTGTAGTCTGTAAATTCATCATGCAGAAACTATCCCATAATCTGTGGGTGAACCCACATTTCAAACAGGGTTTGTTCACCCCATGTTGTTTAAGAACTCTGCGTTCTCATGTCTTATGACTTTAGTTGAATCAATGCAATTTTCTGATGTTGATACAGTTTCAGCGATTCAATTTCTGCCCTAAAAATATAATTTTTTTAAAAGCAGTTACAATTAAAATAGTGTGAATGATACAATTTCAGGTCTTTGCTTTAAGGATTTCTCTTATAATGTTCCTCAGCAGTTGGCTATACTACTATGCCTGACAATTCATCTTTAACCTAAACCTGTTTGAAACAAGAAACTAATTTATAAACATAAATCTGTTCATACATTCACGTTTAATTGGAGAGTACAACATAATACATTTTCAGACCACTTTTCAGATCTAAAGAAAGATTGTGATTAGGTGATTAAAGTATAAAAGGTCTCAGATAGCAACACAAAAACCAAAAAACTTGTGGTGATATGCATGTTAGTACTGATATAAAGGCAAAGTCCTGGAATGATCTCTGAGACTTAAAATATCAATAAAAAAACTAATACATTCTTTATATTCGTTTTTTTTATGACCATCCAAGCCCGAAGACAGACGGTGACATGCACAGATTTACAGTCCTCCCCGAAAAACAAAAGCAACAATAAAAGACACGGCAGCATCCTGGAGATGGCTCGAGGTGGTAAACAGGACAAAAAAGGTGCAGAGCCAAAGAGCTTTTTGTGTCGCCTCTCTGACTGGGTCGGCTGCCGCCAATACTCCAGTCTCTCCTCCTAGTCCTATATGTGGTTCTCTCACTGTTGGCACTATGTATAGGACTTCATGAAGACCGTTTAAAATAGATGCCCAGCTAACATTTCAAGTTCCAGTCCCTAAATATTAGCCATTTTCTCTAAATACAGTCCACCACAAAGGATGCCTTACAAGGGAATGGCCGGTTGGTATGTGCCGCTGTGGCTCGGACTAAAGCTGGGGGGTTCATCTAGATGTTCCATCAGAAGCACACAGGTTGATCTGCGCGGGGAATTTAATTCCTGAAATCATTACAATGCCCAGGTAAACACAAAGCTAGGGTATTGGTTCATGGAAAGAGAGCAATAATGGATATTTCACAACAATAATCACTATAAGCGTTGGCTTTATATTTGATAGATTTAGATCTCATCCAGGACCGCTGATAACCGATATCACCGGTACAATATTTCTAGTTGATTTCTGTGTTGCTCACTATCCCCACCAACCAGGGTAACTATAGTTAGTTGGTTGTGAAATCCTGAGGTCGTTGTTTGGGCCTGAGGCTGCAAGCAGCCAAGAATACAAGAGTGAGCAGGGTTTTAAATGTGTATTTATTTATAAACCGCCTCAGCTGTTTCTTTCATCTTTCAGAAAAAGAAAAAATATCCACAGAGTCCTTGCATTCGTGTCTGGAAATATCCTGCTCTGACCATAGTTATGCTGAATTTCAACAGCCCTTCCCGCCCAGCGTGTTGTCTTCATGTGGACGCACAGGAGCTGCTGTGTGGGTTGTTAAGGGAGCCGCTGGCCTGAACTGTCCAGAGCGTATTTACTGTGCTGACCCTTTTAGTTTGGTGTTTGATTGAACTCCAGAAAGTTTTAAACCTCTGGAAGTGGCTGAAAAGAAGCTTTGGGAGAAATACGTCAGATGTAACACCTGTTTACACCCATGGAAAAGAAGAGTAAATAGCCTTAGAACAAATGTTTCTTTTACTAAAGTGCCATCATCTTACTTAAGAAAAAAATCCAACATTCAACTGTTTATTCCCTGTAAATTAATGCAACATTTGATTTTGTGTTTGACTACCCAATCCTGTATTGAACTGGGCACATTTCGAACCATTACTCTGCGTACAGACTAAGTTGGCATTAACATAAATATCCTTTAAAAAGATAATAAATAGTCTGTCAATAAAAAAACCAAGCCAAAAAACCAAGTTCAGCCAGCTTTAGATCAAGCTGTTATCAACAGTCAATGTTCTGCGGCAAATAAGCTGAAATTTATGCTTTCTCGTTATTATTAAAAGACTTTACATTGTTTGGTAAAAAGGCTCATTAGGTTATAAAACACACAATGAATACGTATATATCAGTATTGCTCCGTACTCTGATTATTGATCAAACAATTGCTGTTGGTGAATCAGAAGCAGTAATGAAATATTACAGAAATGTTTGCAAGTAACATGATAGTATATGAAATATAACTTCAAATTATTTCCGCCAAATGTGTGCTACTTTGTAAATGGTTTGTGAGCACATTTTACATATTCTAAGGAAAATTCATCTTGGGAAGCTAAAAATACCCAGGAGCAAATCTATTTGACACGCTATTGGCTGTTATTTGCAAAGCATTCCAGTCCAGAAGCACAATTCATGTTATTTGGTGCTGATTGGCAAAACCTCCAAGGGTACAAATATTGAAGACCACAGATGTTAGCTGCTGCAGCCAAAATAGGTTCCACTTAAGGTTCTGTTAGGTGTTTAAATGATTAATATAGGCAGTTACAAGTGTTTGCAAATGTGATCTAAGGTGTTGACGGATTTTGGATATTCCTGGTAGGTTGTGGTCTCTAACTCTATTCAACATCTTTTAAACAACAGGCCGGATTTTACTTACTAGTGGTGCTTCCTCCACCGGTTCCAACTGTGTTGATAGTTGCTGGCATTGAGGAAGAGGGGTAGAGTAAGAGATGTCCATTCTCACAGCCTTGCTGCTGTTGCCAGCCTCCACTGATTCCAGAATCCCGGGAGTTCTGCCACCCGTTGAGGCGATCGTCTGAGCCGTAACGCTGGTGGTGCAGGTTGTACAGGGTCCCTGATGAGGAAGAGCTTGTGGAAGACGAGGATCCTGTGGAGGCAAGGGAGGAAGGAGGTGTCGTCTGATGATGGTGGTGGTGGGGGCCAGCGGCGGGAGGCGGCCTTTCCAAGGAATCCCCCCGTGCAGCAGCCCTCTCCTCCAGGTGGTTCAGCCACAGCGCAAGAGCAGAGCGGTCTTCCAGGGAGGTGGCGGGGTGGATCAGGGCGTAGGAGAGTAACTGCCGTGATTCTTCCAGGTGGTGGCCGTGCTCGATGGTGTGGGCCAGGATGCGTGGCAGTAGGCGCATGTACTCGCTCTTTGCTTCAGTGTTGCCAGGTTTGAGCAATGGGAGGTGGGTGAGGACCAGTGAGATGATGCGCTCCTTAGGCTCACCTTGCCACTGACTGATGAGACCTGTGGAAATAAACACACAAATATAATAAGCCTCATGGAGTCTGACTGGGTGGCTTTTTAAATGTTGGATACACATGTAGACCAATAACTGTTGTGGAAATGGTTTGATTTGTAAAGATTTGTAACTTATACAACATCCCCAGTTTTACAGGAGATTGCCAAAGCAGTCAAAAGGAGTGAACAAACGTCACGAAACTTGGAGGATACCTCAACAATACATTAAAAAGTAAAAATGAAACTGACAACAATTACGTAATGCAACTGCCTGGAATATGGGGTGAACAGATTCTGAAGAGGACTATGCTGGAACAGGTTATGGCGAGGTTAACACGATCCAAGATATGCACAACAAACCAATCGAGAATATTCAAACAAAAAAGCACCACATTTGGTGATGTTATTCATACACAGAATTAGTAAACACCTGTATAGCTTAAAATAAAAGAATCCACAATTATATCAGACCTACACTCACTATTCTATTAAGATCTTTTAGGAAACAAAGAGGTCCAGAAGGCTGCCCAGTAAATAACCTGGAGTTCATGGAGCTCCATTGTTGTCTGTAAGCCGATTTAGTCCATTCCTATCATCTTGGGCCACAGCTATAGTTACTAGAAGGTCAGGTCGGCAGTTTTAGTCAACCAAACAAAAAAAGAAATTACACCAGGGGAACCAGGGACTCTTCACATCCTGCTGAAAGACATGAGCTTGTAACTTAGACATCAGGGCTCCAGCCTAATATCCAACACTTATATGAACAAAAATTGTTTAAGGGTTTAATGTCAATTTAAACTATATTAACAAAGAGCTTGGTTGAACGGGGGAGCAGCTGGTAACACTGTTGCCTTACAGTAAGAAGGTCGTAGATGTGCATGGTTGTTTGTCCTGAAAGTCTCTGTTGTTCTTTGGCAGAATATCAACCTATCCAATGCGAACTCCCAAAAACAAACATTTAGGAACAATGTGTACATATAGCTAATTTTTATCCATTTGTTTGTTTTTATTTTAAAAAAACTATGAAGATTTTAGCACCTTACGCCAAACATTGATGTAGGATGGAAGTGTCAGGGTTTGGGGATGCCTTGCTGTGGCAGCACCTGCGCAGCTCATTGTCATTAATTCTACTAGGTATCAAACAATGGCTGAGGAGAGAAGGGGACCATCTTTAACAAATAATCCTGATGCAAAGATGGTGCCAAAATATTCCAGAAAATTCAGTCTTCTGGTGAGTCACAATACTGTTCTTGACTTCCTTGAGAGGATGTTGCAATACTTATAACAGGAAGTACATGCTAGAACCTCTCAAAACATTTCCTCAGGCTATTATTAGACTGCTAGATAGTAAAGTTATCCATTAGGGGGGTGTTTTAACATTTTCCTTAGCAGGATAAGACTTGTTAATATATTCTAAAAAGTAAACAATTTGCTTTTGTGTTTTGAAAAGCAATAAATATCTTTATTTTCCAGAACTAACTAACCAAACTAATATTTATGTGAGTGTTTTTTTCACATCTTGTTTTTTTTGGTCTCACCTGGCAAGGTGAAAGTATTAACATTTAAAATTCTGATTCCCTTCAAAGCCTACAGCTCAGACAAAGTGGAAATGGGCCCAGAAAGATCTCATTCCTTTCTAAGACGACAATTCTTAATATAGAGAAGGCCCAGACCCCTAAATCAAGGGATGATGTAATACTAAAGACCAGGGAGCAGGAAAAGATGAGGAAGAGATAAGTAATGGAAAAAGTTGAATGAATTAAGCAGCAAGATGTGTAAAAGGATCCAGGGGGTCACTTCACTGGGTGACGCAATTCTTCATTCCTCTGAGTGAAGCAATCATCAACATATCTCTGTGCAGCAGTTGTTCCATGAATGGATCTCATGGCTGAAAAATACCAGAGAAAATGTAAAAAAATGCTAAATGTAGTTGTAATTAAAAATGATCGATTCTGAGCTTCATTTCAGCAAAAAAAAAGGAAACAAAAAAGAAAGAAAATGATGTAATCTCACATCTGTAGTAGTTTGTGGTCAGGGCGTTAAAACCAAAAAAACACACTGTAGAGAGTTCTGTATTAGGGTTGGTATGAGTTCCTTATAAAAAAAAAAAAGGTTAGGATACCTTAATAGCTTACAGCGTCACGATCTGAATGAGAATAAGCATCTAAAACACTGGGCAGGTGTTGGCGATAAACAAACCTAACGCTCTATATACTCGTGGTCATCCCAAACGCGCATGTTTTTCTGTCTGCCAAGTTGCTGTGACTGACATGGAGCAAAAAATTCATGTCATGAAATTTTGTGATGCTATTGTAATAACTATAAATTGACTATTACAAATACTGCTCTTGAAAAACATACCGATTTTAAATGTTTTTTTTAATTTATTACACCAATTACATAAACAAATGCAACTGTCTATAAATGAACTAAACTCTCTGTAATGGAACAAACACTGGAAAAAGAAAGCAAATATAACTTCTGGAGTTTAAATAAAAAAATACCAATCATTGTAACGATGAATACAATTCTTGGTATGACAAAAAAAAGTAACAACAATTTAATTAATAATTTGCTCCCGTACCGCTAATCAATGGACTGTGTTGTGTGTGGCCAGCAGTCAGTTGTATGGATGCAAGCTCTACCCTCGGTGGAAACACCGTTTTAGAGATAGACAGACAAGCTTCGTTATCTGGTAGGTGCTTGGAGTAGAGCCCCTTCGACTACACATCGGGAGGAGGTAGAGTTGGTGGAAGGTGCATTGTTGGATGGAGTCACCTGTTAATTCTATTGTTTGTGAATCTACTGCTTTGCATTCCCAATTGTTGTGTCAGCCTTAACACTAAAATGTACCAAGCCTCTAATGCGTCCCACTTGTCTGTACAAGTTGGCACTATAAGTGTACATTACAAGACAGATGTCCAGAATCAATACAATAAATCAATAAATGAATAGAAATGGCTATAACTACTTTATGCCCTTTTGAATGCATTTACAAAGGTTAAAAAGTCCAAGATAAGCGTTTCACCTCAAACTTACGATAAACCGTCTTTCTTCACTCAGAGGAGTCACAGGTCAAACCAAGCACAGACTAAAGGTCAACGGCTAACAGAAACATGCGCTATGTTTTCACAGATGGACATGCAACTAATTAGTTTTAAAAACAGCTCAAAATTTTGGACCATCATTTTAACAAATTTAACAAGTTTTACAAACGAACAAGCAAAGTTCAATTCAAGACTTTTAGGTTACCAACAGGCAAATAGGACATATAGAACAGTGCAGACAGTGACTCACATAGGAATTACTGTGAAGAACCACTTAAAGAAGTAGTGAAACCCCAGACAGAGAGTCATTTGTTGAGGGGATGACACAGCAGTTCCCTGCTCTCGATCCATGCCCACCACCCTGGCCGGCCACTGCCCTTTAACGCTACGGCAGCAAAACAAGAGCACTGCATTCAACTCTGCCTTGCCGCCCTGTGACTAATCCCTTCTCAGTCTGCATTGGTTCAAACCTTCCACCTTTTGCTACCCAAACTGGACCCTGAAAGTGAAATACAAACAGAAAACAGGCAGACATATGGGAAAATCAACTGAGTCACTAAAGTCGGCGGAGGAAGAGTTTTCTGGTCCGTTGTTCTGTACTGTAGCCCATGGATAGGTGGATTGCTATAGTGATGAAGGTGTTGTTATGCTCCATCTTGGTGAAAAAGGAGCCAAGGCAAAGGGCAAAACTCTGGATTTACTGCAATAACTAGGTCTTAGGTCTCATCACAGGAAAAAAAAAAATCATGGATTGGGTAAAGACATCTTTACAGCAGCTGTTCTTTTGAAAAGAAAGGACTAAACTCGGGTGGATATTTTCCTCTAAGGGTGATCCCCTATGTAGTGGAGACCCCAGTTAGGAAATCCCACAACCTTAACAGCTTATCAAACATTTGCACTACACCTAGTGCTCGGAGTAGAAATTGCTGTTCTATTGAAAGCAGGCCAGTTGGTTGGAGCTTCTGATGAGAATGTTGCCTGGACATTTTGTCTCAACTTTTTGTTTTTGTTTTTTGGGGTAAGTCCACCTGGGATTTGATCCCATGGGATAAAAATAGCAAATTAGAGTGACTCTTCTGGTCTACATAGCTCTTCTGATCTTTCCATGCTGACCCCATTGACTGCATGGACCAACCTCAGATAAGCAGGCAACAATGGAAAGGTTTCCAAAAACAGCCTGTGTGTTCTTTATATTATAGGTTAAAACCACAAAAAGCTTAAGAGACATCTGTTTTGATGCATAATTGAGAATATTCTAGAACTTTCTCTATTACTATTAAAGTGAACTGACTATTTCCCATGACTGATCATGTTTATTATATTCACATAATACATTAAAAGAAACAATATTCTAATGGGTTAGTACACATTACATACATTGGAGAGATAAATGAAAATCTGGCAGGTTGGGCCACATAGAAAACTGTACATTATGTCGGGCAGTCAGTCTAATCTCTACATGTGTTCTTTTTTTTAATATCATGAATGTTTAAGGTCAGAATAACCCATTGGAGCTTAAAAGAACAATGAATAACAACTAAGTATTCTGTATGTTCGATACACAATCTTGGATTGGACTGTTATGCTAGGGCCCCATTGCACACCCCAATATATTCAATGACACAACACCATGGAAAAGTGACAGTAAACGTTGCCATGTGAAAATGCAAAGTAAACCATACAGCACCTGAAATCACTTAAGGTTTTGCTCCGTGATTGTTTCATCTAGATGGGATTTCTTGCAATTTAAGTCTGCTTAATAAAAACTGTCTTCCGTTTTTTAGCCCGGAAAAGCAAAGAAAATGAAGAGAAATTTAATTAATTGGTACAAATTAAATTAAACCTCCAAGTAACCCAAGTCCACCAGAAATACAGACATCCAGGAAACCTTAGAGGAGCAAAAGATGTTCCACAGCTTTAAGGCTGACCTGTAGACTAATCTGGTCAATCATTCAATATCAGACTCTCATTACGATAAATCAGGGTAAGCAGTTAAACCAATGTGACCGTTTCAGCTCGTTTGTTACATGCTGATGCAAATAAAAACACATCCGAAGGGTTGGAACACACAAACACACACCAAGCCACACTAGTGGAGACACATGATTCTTTTCATTCTAAATATAGACAAGCTTGTTAAGCCACAACAAGGCAGCCAGTACTATAGATAAGACAGGAACAACGACACAGCAGCTTCGTGTCTGATGCCAGAATCTGTTATCCACACTTTGACCAATTAAATTTTCTCACCTGCTATGTAGCTAGTTGTAATATTACTGGACGATGGAAATGTATAAAACAGGGACAGTCTTCAGTCGCATTAGTATTTCTGTTCAGCTAAAATCAAGGTTCGGTCTCCCGTCAGCAAAAACAAAACTGACTGCTCACTTTGTTGTGACTTGCTTTTGTAATGTTGAGTCAACATGTGTGACACAGCACGCAGCATTTAGCAACCAAAGGACAGCAATGAGAACAAAAAGTGAGATTATACCAACTGCTGAAAAAGGCAGAGAGTTTATTTTGGAGGGGAAATGCCAAAGGAGGACGACACAGGTTCCCTCAATACATGATGAGACACAGTCAGTTTTTCTCACTGCACAAGCACTTTGTTAGCATTATTGTTTCATTCCTTACTACGTCTGTTTCTCAACTGTAAATAAGTCATTCATGCATTTAAACCATGGTGTATTTTGTTTTTGCTGGTTACATTTTAATGGATTCTGATCATAAATGGAAAAAAATTGCAAATATAACTATTATAATTTAGTTAAATCAGACATTATTAAATGAACCCTGTGTATTAATTTATCTAGTCATCTGACATCAGATAAAACTTCCAGAAACTAACTATTAATAGGAAGTCCCCATTGATAGTTAATTACTTGAAGAGCCACATCACCACAAAAAATTTGAGTATAACAAATTACTTTAAGTAATTGTCAAAGAGGATATGAATGAAGACTGTCCCTTCCCCATGGTTACAAAACACCCTGTAGTCCCATGTTTTAAATGGGGGGATTTCCATGACAGTCTGCCAAATTTAAGGACATTCTTCAATGTCCAAGCGACGTTGTAGAGAAGAATCAACCAACACAAACCTAAAACATTTAGAGACTCTGGAGAGATCTCATCCATCCCCAGCGTCCTGTCATCCAGAAACCTTTGTAACTAACTTAGTGACTTCTGCACCAGCGATTGAAAATCTGAGCTGGGCTCCTCAGATGTGGTTTCCTTACCCTAAGAAATGTCAATGGAATTGAGGGGACCTCAAACTGTTCAACCAACAGACTTGTTACATCCCAACTCAGCAGCATAACCCACTAAAAAAAGTATTGGTGGTTTACTACAATCCCTTCCGGAGTTGCAGGATGTTGGACCACAATCACGCCAGAGCCGCACAGAATACGTTATATAGTTTTTGCCTCGGCAAGCATTAACGACTATTGGGTTGGACTGTCTGTACCTATCAGCTGCTTCTTGGTTCCCACGAGTTTAATAGGCCCACGTTGCCTGTGTCCCTCAACATAAATGTCTGCCAGCAGGATCAAGTTCAGCGCTCGTGACAGGCACCAATCACCTTGCAGCCCCAGCTACAGCTCAACCACCATAATAATGGAGGCATGAAACATGACCAACTCGGACTCATTGTCCCTAACCTCATCCCAAGTCCTGCCGGAGGTCTGACATAGGAGAATCTTCCAGGCATTCCTAGCACACCTTCTCATAATGTTTAGGCTTGCCAGGTCTGACATGTTTTCTTCCTCATCAACAGAGCCAACTCACTACCAGGTAGTGATAACTTGACAGCTCCACGCCTTCGTTTGCCCAAGCGTCCAGGACATGCAGCCTCAGATCACACTGAACAACAACCGTGTCAGTCGTTGAAGAATGAAGGAATCCTAAGCAAGTGCTAAAAAGTGTACAGGCACCAAGATAGGGGGCACATGGTATGTCCATTTGTGCCCCAATGAGTACCCCATAGCACACTATGACGGGAAAAGACATTTGTAGAGGTGGGTGCTACTAGAGGAGTGCAAAGTTGCTTATATTGAATGTGTGAAGAGAGGGAAGGGAGGCAGTGGGAAGGAAAAGCTCCTGTTTCTGCTTTCCAAGTGGATTCTTCAGCTCAGCTGTTGGGAATGTGCTGCCTGGCTTTCCACAAACTCTGCAGCGCAAGAACGGAGTCTCTTTGTATCTTCGCCTTTTTAAAATGCACATACACAGTTCAGTCCCAAGTCTAGATTTACTGCCTAAATATAATAATAATTTTTATGGAATTTTTATTTTAATCTAACCACAATCAGTGTTAACATTTTCATTAAGAAGTCTTAAGAAAAATTTCACATGAAATACCACACAACAATAAAGTCCAATTATGTCAAATAACAGGCCGAGGAAGTTTATATGTAAAATCTCTTGAGCTTAATAAGAGATAAATAAGTAGAACATTCACAAGTTTATTACCACTATGAAGCAAGCTGTTGTATTTAGCTGACGACATCCAATATTTTCTTATGTTAAATCCTGTTTTGTATGATATTTGCATTACTTTTCATTTTAAAAGATGCCAATTTTAAACATTTAGCGTAGCAGTGGAAATGAAGCAATACGGCCACACTTTTATTAAATGGCACGTTCAAAAAATTAACCCAAACACAATATTTACTGCAACACAGCAGAGTGCCTCTGTTTAAGCTTTCTTTTAAACATTACTAAACACAGGTTAACAACAAAAAAATGTAACCATTGCACAAAAGTTAACCTGAGACTGATATTTGCACAGTTGTGTGGCGAACTGCTTGACCTCTAGAGAAACCGTGAAATTTGTGCCGACGTGGGTCTACAGCATTTCGTCAGCAACAGGGTATTTGTTTGGAGTCACAATCGGCCGACAACGATCCTGAGCATTTCACAGATAGATTTGTTCAACAAGCTGACTGCAATTTACACTTACTTAGGAAAACATCAATAAATAAATAAGTAACAACAACAATTATTGGTATTCCCTTGACTGTATATGTAGATGAAGCAGGGACGTTTATACCTTTTCTTTTGGTATTAATAGAGTGCCATTGTCTCCATATTGACTATTAGACATTTAGTGACTGTGGCTCAGAGTGAAAAGTAGTTGTCTGTCAGCTTCCTCCACTGTCACATGCTGTACAAATCTGTGTCAGTGATATGATAAAATCACTTTGATACACCCAGAAAAGTCAATTTCAATCCTTGTTTCCTACTATCACAAACATAAACATGCTTGATCAAATATTGAAGGGCTTTAACTAGAAGTGTGATGCGACCAAGACTCTACACAAGCTCTGGGTATTAAAAGAAAGACAGTTTTGTTTTAGTTCAATATTTGCCCAAGACACTATAAATGTATTAGATCATGTGGTCACAGGGTTTGTTGCATAACTTTGGGAATTTAGGTTGGATAATAATTGAAAACGCATAACCCTATTAACACAAAGTCTTTACTAGAGATACATCAACCTTTTTCATAGACAAATAGGGCTCAGACCAAAAGCCACAACAAAAGCTACAAGATGAGAAAAGAACGTAGAGAGAACCAAGAACTCCGGACACTCTACAGACAAATGGTTAAAGATTAACAATTGCTATCATGTTGACAAAAGGGTATTTAAGCTAGAGATTGGTCATTGTTGATAAGAAAGAAACACTTTAACTAATTCTTGACAGCCAAAAACAAACATTTTGCTTAAAATTGTACAGCCAATTAAAAAAATCTAATATTTCAAGATGCGAAGCCTCAACCGGATAGTCAATATGAAAGTTAGACATGCATAAAAGCCCTTCAGAGACTTCTAACACCAACGAGGTGGTTTCAAATGAATTTAGAAATGGGGTCAAGAAAGAGTGGCAAACAATCTGCAAAAAAACAAAATTTACTGCATGGACAAAATAAACTTATAACCAGGTATCCGCAAAACAAGAGAAGAGAACTGTCCAATCGAACAGCCTTAAATTTAAACAATGTGTCAGAAACATCAGCAGAAGACATTTCTATATCAGTTACACTACAGTCTACGAAGATAAAGAAAGCTTAAAGAATAAGCAATATCACTGTCAAAAACTCACAACTGCCAAAATGAAATAATGGCCAAGTCTGCTCGGCTTTTCATCTTCTGCACATAACTGCAGAGCCCCACGTTGCCAAAAGGTCTCTTCCCCTGACCTGCTTATTTATTTATTCTGTGCAAAGCTGGAAACAGTAGCCAACACAACTGTCTGCGAAGTGGGAAGCACCTGCATGACAATGAGATGTTTCTGGATGTTGTGTCTCTCTCTCCGTGTGTGTTTGTGTCTCCCTTCAACACACAGAGGAAAAGCATCATCAAGGCTTCTGTAGACGCCGACATCCTGCTCTCCCGACTCTGCTGGAGCATAATTCACTCCTCACCTCCTCTTTTACACAGAGCAGATGATAGCTCTACTCCCTCTTTGTGCAAAAGTTTCCAAGTACACAATCTCTCTTTTAAAAGGACAGGTGTCTGATCCCCTTTACTTTATATTATCCTCTTCAGCTAAAACATGCTGCTTCTGCAGGAATAACTTAGGTCAGGAAGAAATGAGAGTAAAAACCGACAGCAGTGCAAATTTCAACACAATACCTTTTTTTTTCTGAGCCTCTGTTCTACCAGGACTGGACGGGAGAAGCCCTGAACTCTATTTATGGAAACAGGACCCAGGAACTAGTGGCTCTTTCTGCATTTTTATTCTTAGTATGTTTGTCCTGTCCTAAAGCAAATGGTCATATTAGTTTTCTTGATTCAGAAGTCCTTAGTACCTGAAACATCTTGATGAGGAGGAGAGATGGAGATTGTAGTTTTTCCATAAATGCTATAGAACTGTTGCATAAAAAGATCTGATGCCGTGAAATACAGATGCTTTGTTGGCACTGATGACGCTCGATTCCCCCCCATCTGTAGACAAGTCAAGGGTCAATCACTTCCTCAACCGGGGGAGTTTCATTATGGTTTATTTTTTTGTTTTGTTTTGTTTTACAAGACATGGCATGCTTTGGGAAAAGCCTCAGAACAGATCAGGCCTTTGTTCCACGTAATGTGAGCTTTGAAACAATCTGTGATACTAAAGAGAAAATCTAAGCAGAAGTGTAATGTTCTCAATTAACTGGGACGTCCATGTTCACCAACGCTCATCTAGGGCCATGAGATGAAAAACAAGTTGGAAGTGTTTCCACATTTTCCTTATTAAAGAAAGACTTGCGGGTTAGCAAACTCATTTGGTCTCAATTAAAAGAAACAAACAAGAAATCTAGTCTATAATCAGTAATAAGAGTGGGATTTGGGTCACTCTTTCTGCAAAAAACAGCTGCTGTGTATACAGCAAAGTTTAATAAATTATTCAAAAGCAAACATGGATACACCACAGTGTGCTTTTGTGTGAAAGTCACATGATGCATTCGTTCCTAAGAGGTATAACATTAAAGAGAACGCAAAAAAAATATGATTAATAAAGAACTTCGGACTGCAGCTGACATTTTACAAATTTTTTGGTAAAAATAAAAAGCCTAGAATAATGAAAAAGGAATTTTATTATTCTATAGTTCAATACTGGAGATGAGTACCCCCTCCACTATTTCAATTAAAGAAGAGTTGGAAAAGGAACTTGGAACTTCGCTGTCTGGAGACATTTGGCAGAAAGCTCTACACAATTGCCTGATTTTTGGATTTCTAATGAAACAAAAGGCTTACAGCAGGCTCAAAAAAGCTTTATATCATATTCACTAATGGTTGCAAAGAAACTTATCCTGCAGCATTGGAAGGGTAAAGACACTCCTGTACTAAAGATGTGGCTCACAGAGCTTACGAACACACTTCACCTTGAAAAAATAAGATATACCATCAGTGGTAATAAGAATGATTTTGAACAAATATGGCAGCCTTTATTCACATATCTTGAGGATACTTAAGTTAGCAGTCAGGAGTTAGGTAAGGGAGGGTGTTGGGAGGGTATTACATAATTTATTTATTGTATATTTTTTGACATTTATTTACTTTTTGTTTTGTTTGTTTGTGTTGACATTTTGGTCCTAAGGCAGCTAGATCACTTTGAAGTACAGCTATGTTTTTTCATTCATTTTGTATTATTCAGTCTTGAGCACACTTCGCTCTCTCAGTTAATCTAGGTGCTTTAGACTATACTCTTTCATTTATGGTTTACCGATTGATTTTCTTTTTTACTTTGGCTCCTGCGGGGCCCTGTAAAACAAAATAAGGCATAAGTCTTTACTGGTATGTTGATGCGTTTTGCTCTTTTGCTTCTAATATAAATATCTGACTAAAATAAAAAGCCTCCATTTGTATTAACCACTGTTGGCCAGATTTGTATCATTCTTAAATAGCAGCCACCAAAGTGACAGTATACTCTGTTAAACCTTACAGGTGTTGCATCAAATAGACACAACCAACATTGATGGTGATGTTTGACCATTTTGTGTAGAAAAAACCCCACAATCAATAACTCTTACAAGATAAATTTCATGTCTAGATAAGAACTGTGATTTATTTTCCCAATGAAAATTATTCATACAAACCATCAATTTATGGTCAAAACGTTATGTCTAGTTACACTGAATGAGTTTATAAAGAACAAAAAAGGTGACAGATTATATTTGTCTGCTGCATTTTTCACAATTATTGTTGCAGCCGACCATTCGTATGAAATTAGAACAAAATGTATACCCATATGACAATATAACATATTTATAACATATTTTATAACATAGCATTTCATTTTTAAACAAAAATGTTACCTAAAATAAAATATAATTTCAATTTGGGCATATATTAAAATAAACAACTAAATAAAACCAAACATAACCCTGTTCAAGATCCAAAAAATAAAAAAATAGCCTTCAGGCAACCCATTTCTTGGGCTTAGTTTAAGAAACTATGCATCTCAAGAACTATTTCACATTTCTCACATGTCCCCTTTAATGGGAGAAATGGCCTCTTGTTTCTTTGGCCAATGTTTCAAATGGTGTGATTCACACCTGTATGTGGAGCCAAACCTTGTAAGGATGTGCACTTTCTGTCCACTCTGGTTGGAACTGGCGCTTTTTCTGTCCAGTTTTATTTTTGGAGCAAAACTCGAGCATGCCATTACTGCTCCGGTCGGTAAACATGTGGCTACTGCTGATTGAGAGTGACGGTCTCGAGTTTGGGAGGGCTGCTATCTGTTTATCATTGCCATGGAGGCAACCCCCAGCCTCGTATTGAGAGGCTGGGGGTTGATTTTTATTTCAATAATTTAAAAAAAAACCTTTTCAAAACAGCTCGTGGGCCATTTATAAATACCCAAAGGGCCACAAAAGGCCCGCAGGCCGCTATTTGAGTATGAGGGCTCTAGACCTTGGGGTTGTAACACCAAGACTGAAAAATGGCCAAGAACATCCCAAGAGTGTTAAATACCCCTGTGTTTTGGGACATTGCTCTGACCAGCATCGTCTCCCACCACCAGCCAACCAACCACCATGTTGTGGTCAGTGCACTTCAACGGCACGCTCTTCACCCGAGTGTCCAAGACATGCTAACGTAGAGAAGATGAGATGACGAAAAAGCCAATCATCTAACTACAGCCTAAGGTGTACTGGTGCCAAGATGACATATGGACACACAGCTCCTTATGGACATTATGAGGGGTACAGATGTCTAAAGGCCTGGCCACCAGGGTCTTGCCAGCCAGCCCCTGTTCCAGGCCTGGCTCCTGTGTGAAGCCGTGGTGACCTGTTTCTGGGCGAGGGAACATCGGGTTTTTCAAGGTTTATTTTATTAGGGATATTACTGGGATACCTTTTTTCCTAACCCCTCAGCTAGGTTCTTTGGGATGTTAATACCCATCCTCCGAGATATAGTTTTTCTAATATAAATTCTGTATTATTAGTATTACTATTATTTATTGGAATTATTACATCTCCATACATCTCCATGGCTTTCTTTTATGGCCACTCTCCCCTTTAGGCCCTCCATGTTGTATGTAAAAGCCACAATACCCTAATTTATATAGGGCATTCCACACCACTTTGCATCTGTACCCCTTTAATCAGTTGTGCATACAATCTCTGTAGGCCGCCTGCTACCTGCACATACAATTAAAAATAAAGACAGTTCCAGAAGCAATTTAGTTCTTCTTAATTGTCTTCTGAAAGCCGTTCCTATTTTAAAATTTGGCAGCAAATTGCTAAGAAGACAGAGAAGTAATGTAAAGAAAGAGTGGGATTTGGACTAAAACGTTATCAAAAAAGCAACAAATCTACAAAAAAATTAACATCCAGAAGGTTACGAAGATTTAAATAGAAATATTACCACTAATGTGGCCATTTTGTATGCAGTTATTTGATGTAAAGAAACTACAGAGTTTCCGAACCCGTTTCTAGTCCCTCAAATAAAAAAAGAAACTGTTTGAAGGCTGAAGGAATAAAATACATTTGCTGTGAGGTCTGGAGAGAAAAAGATGAGCTTTATTTCGTTTGTCTGCTCGTTTGGCAAGAGGTCTGTCCCCATGCTTGAGGTTCAGTGGGAGTTCACAGAACACGGCGTCGACTTCCAGAAATAAACCGTTGGCAAATGCATGGGTGAGATGAAATAGTTTGGCTCGAATACCAGAGACAAGAGTTTTCTGGCTCAACCGCCACCCACCATCTTCCCCTCTCGGACAGAAACGCAGAGGGCAAGTTTACAGACATACAAAGGCTGCAGATAGGGTGAGTTGCTAAATTTAGGTTTTTTTCCTCCCTAGTGGCAAAAATCTGGTCTGAAAAGCAGCAACGCCACGTGGAAGTCATCTTTAGGAATGTTTTCAATTACATCACTCTAAAAACAGCTATTGAGTCGATACTACAGAGAGTACTGCTTTTCTGTCTGTGCTAAAGAAAAAGCATGATGCTGCCACCACCTTTTTTTTAAATGCTCTTCTATGTGTTTGCTGTATCCTAGGGAAATGCTAAATACCAAGAAACTGGCTGAAAATCCAACTTCACTTCAGGTCAATAGCTGGTTTTTTAAATAAGGGACACGGAAACCTGGACCGATACCAATATCTGATTGTTGTTAGGGCCGATAACTGATATTTAGTTGATATTTAGATGTTACAAATACTTTAATGAAGTGGCATTTTAGGTTAAGAACAATATTTAATTAAATGAAAAAGCATCGGGATGGTCTAAAAAGTTGGGTAAAAACAGACAAACAAACGAAAAAAACACAGTTTCATCATTTTAAGATAAAGACTAAAAAACATCAATAATCAATTTAGTAAAAGTAACAGACTTAATTTAACAGACTGAAACAATTGGGAGATAATCAGTTGTTCTAAACGGTTTGAGAAATCATTATATAATTTACTACCGCTTTTTAAATGAATCTAAGTTTTATTACGGATTTGATTTTATATGTTAGTTTTTGTTAATAAATGGTCAAACGAGCTGCAGGAGCTTGTATGGGGAAACGGAGTCCAAATGGAAACCAGTCCTCCTGATTGTTCATCTTTTTTCTTCCCCACCCCACCCATCTCTCTCACTCGGCCGTGGGCTCTAGAGAGCTTCCCGCCACTTTTGGGTGGAATTGGTTTCCTTTCCACTGCCTGCACCCCCATCTCTTAACTCTGGACAAAAAAAAAGCCCGTTCTACTCACGCCGAGCACCAAACTCAAAACTGGGCCCACATTCCTAGACAGTATCCCCAGCTCTGGAACAATTTAGCGCCTCAGGCAGGAATGCCGACTTCCAGGCCAGGTTTTCATCAGGCCTAGTTTAGAGAGGGAACACAGCAGAACGTTTCTGACTGATGTGAGTCACGATACAACACAAGCCTTCCTGAGAAGTTAGTCATCATGGAGACAAACTGATTTTGTTTCACATTAACAGATGTTGGCCAAGTGTTCAGGGCGCTCCAAATGTAGCTTTGATCTGGAATTGGTTACTGGATTTTCATCCATGGAATTCGGCATATTTGCCATTTTTAAACATCGGCCATCTGCTTTGCCTCAGCGTACTTAGCCAGCAACCGAGGAGCCACTTCTGGAACTCAAAAAGGTGAAACATTAGACGCAGCAGCCTCCTATCGATCAAAGAGCAGCAATCACCTTCCACAAACACGCTTCTCATGGGCAAAGAAACAGGCAAACGTCCGGTCCCAGGGATTTTTCTGAGCCAGTTGAAAAAACCCAAAATAACTGAATTGGAATATTAGCCAGTGCCTCCAGTGATCTATCCATATTTGCCATGGAAAAAACCTGCAGCCTCTACCGTTTTCTGCCAGCACGTTATCGGTGTGCTAGTCCTACCTTTTACATTCCAGACCACTCTGGTGGAAACTTTGACTAATTAAGTTGTGATAATCCCTTAAACAGAAGAGTCAAAAACTTTCCACAAAACTAATATTAGCTTCTTATCAGAAGCCCGAAAGACAGAAAAGATTGAATCAAGTTATTTGAAGGGCAGCTGTCTTGATAAATCCCCCGAATGATGGCTGCTCTATTGAAAAGACAACAGGACTCTCACTATGGAAAGGTCTTCAAGGGTTACTCAGCAAAATACAGAATATTTTGCTCCTTGCTATGAGGACTTCTATAGATTTCATATTTAAATACCGCTCATTCAAATCAGAACGTCCAACTTTTATGTTTAAAAAAAAAAAACATCAACAAAAAAACACCTCAAAAACAGAATGTATCTCATGGAGTTCTGACTCGGTCAGCTCAGCTGCGTGTACTTATTAAATCCCAGCAGTTCAGTTTCCAGCACAAACAGCTGTGCAGGCCGAGTCAGCGGCAGCCCTTTAAAATGATGTTAGTCATTCGGAACACCAGGTCCACTGTCCTGTCCCAGACCCCACCCGTCACACTAATCCCACATCCTGAGCAGGAATGTGCCATCTTCCAAAGAGCACACTGATGGCCGTTTTAAGTCTCCTCCAATATTGTCCCTCTCAAAGCTAAGCAACTACACAAATATTGCTATAAAGAGCTAAAAACACACAATGTGACCAAGTTATGATTTATTAATCAGAATCTACTTTTGGTCATTTGCAAACAATAATCTGGACTTGCATCTTGTTAGTTTTGGGTTTCAGTTTTGTAAAGTCCAAAATCAGGAATCAAGAAAATACCAACAATAAAAAATGGCAAACTGCTATAAATGAAGAGAGTGTATGCGAGAAGGTGATCCCCATTTTACTCAGACTGCGTCTCAAGGAGCACACAAAGTCACATTGCTCGCTGGGTGCCAAAACAAAGCCGCCTCTGAGACGCACTGAGAAGTAGGTCACAGAGGATTCCTTTCATTTGTACAACACTTTCCAAAGAGCTTTCCACTCACAGCCTGAAACATCCCACTGGGAAGTTAACCCTGAAACGGCCAGGGCGTCTCAGCTCTGATCTGCAACCACACCAAGACAGTTTTTAAATTCTTTAGCTGCTTTTATATTCTGTGTGTAATTTATTCCTAAAAAAAAAAACTTCATGTGAAGACAACTTAAAAACATTTCCTGTATCAAGAAAGATCTGCAGTAGTAAAAGGAATCAAATACCAGAAACTAAGTGATATATCAGTCTTGCCCAATCCCTTAAACACTCAATGAGGCTACCACAACATACCAAAGAGATCACGTAACTACACAACCTTCCCCGTCCCCCTCTTTTCGCCAGCAGGTTTTCACGTCGAGTCTGCAGCTCCACTGATTCAAATCTTACTGAGCTGAATCAGCGAAGGGAAAAGCAACCACAAGTTGACACAAGTGAAAGGGAAAACAGCGAGGGGAGGCCCCAGATTTAGTCCAGAGAGCGCAAAATCAGAGGAAACTGTCATTCCATACCAATCAACGTATGTACCTCTTCCCTCTTCCCTCCGCAGCTGTACTAAACTCAGGGCTTTTGGTACAATTACAACGCAACAGCAGCTGATGGCAGATATATAAAGCAAGATTAATAGTTACATTTGCTTACATGGCAGACAGGAGGACTCTCCATAAAACACATCTCTAAAAGATGTTCAAACCCCACACAGAACGAACCATAGGCCACAATCTGGAAGGCATCTAGCTAATAAACAGGATGAGCAATAAACAGTCAGAGGAGCCACAGATAATATTTGCAATACTAATTGTCTGCGATCAAGGTAAGCAAGTGAATTTCTTTAGGCACCGTCTTAATTTAATAAAACTGAATGTGAATTGCTTTTATTAACAAATACTCTTGATCATCTCTACTAATATAGAGACTATCAAGAGTATTTGTTAATAAAATCAAACTATGACTAGGACTGTAACAATATGCTTCTACTGAAGTTTTACTGCATCGGTTCTACACCTTAATATCTTACTTATTAGTAAACTTTTCTTTTTTTTGCTAGTTAAAAGCTAATCTGAATACGAAAGATGTTATTATCAGTTCAACTTTCTAAATCTGCATTTAACATGCATTAATATTTTAAGATGTTTGGTTTTTTTTTTCATTAGTAAATAATGTTGTGTAGGATTCCTACTTAGTTTTAAATTCCTGATTTAAGCATTAAGATTATCATTGTTTGCCCAGATGGGTGGTAAAGGCTGGCTGGTGTTACGCTAACCGAAAGAAGGTCATGGGTTCAAATCCCATTTTCCTTTGTGTGCTTGCGTGTATCAATCTGATTGTCCAAACTCAAGCATGTTGGGTTAATAAGAAACTGAGTGCAAGCTTGCTTGTTCAGTGCATTTCTATGTTTATTGTCCTGTGATGGACTACCGTGTGTGCAGGCTGGACTCCACATCTCAACCATTGACCATTCAAGATAAGCCCACAGAGAAGAGAAGAAAAGGACAAGACATTGATGATATAATTATAGAAGGTAAAATATGATTTGCTGTAAAAAGGGGAAAAATGTCTCCCTTTTCATTCATAGAACGGACAGACAGATGTCCGTTGACAAGAATGAAGGGTTGTTTGCCATAAACTTCTAAAATTATATGATCTATCCATTTAATGCTTCGGCAGCTTATCCATGCAAGGTCATATGGGGCCTGATGAATATCTCCAGCTGTCACTGGGCAACATGCGAGGTCTACCCTCGACAGGTCACCAGTCTATGGACAGGCCAATACATTGCACTAGACAAACAGTATTCTATACATACACTCCCACCTAATGATAATTTACACAGCCCAGTTAACTGGACTCATGACTTTTGAACAGTAAGAGGAAGCCGCACACAGATAGAACCCACGAATGCACAGGGAGAACATAGAGAACTTCATGCAGACAAACCCCAGACCAGAATTTGAGCCCAAGACATTAGACCTTAAACTAACATATTTTACCCAGAATACCCCAAAGCTAAAAGCTCGGACACCTTGTTTTTGCACATCACCTCACAAAGTCATGTTCTCTCACATAAAATTAAAAGGGAGCAGAGTTTTGTTTTTGATTGAATTTGATTGATTTATATACAGAGGATATATTTTCCCTTTGAATATTAAAAGTCAGACAAATTGTTGTTTTTGCTACATTGATAATAAAAGGGAAAGTTTCATAGCAAACCTTTTAATATAACCATAACATCCGGTTTTTAGTACCAAGTGAAGATTTGAGGGGTTGCCCGGCTTTAAATAAAACCTCCACAAGTACTCCCTTAAACAGTTCCCAGGCTTAGACCATACCATGAGTAGAATGACGCTTGAGCAAGACTTTTTGTAAGCCATAGTAATAGAGCCAACTCTCCAACATGAAAGGCGCTGCTTTGTGAGCGCTTGTTTTTTTGTGATGCCCATGACGAAAAGACCAGCACTGGTTTGAGAACGTCTGCCGTTTTCTCCACTGGCTACCAAATTTACTCAATTACAGACCAGATCCCTGGAACCATGTATTTCCCCAGTCAATGTCACCGAAATAAGTGAGGTTTTCTTCTAGCACCCTAGGAAGGGTAAGAATGATCGGTTCTAGCGGGATCAAAGCACAAATTAAAATAGTGGCCCAAGCAGAGAAAAAAAAAAAACTGGAATTTGAGCATATTCGCCTGATACAAAGAGAGTCTGTGAAGTCTCCAATCCTTGCGCCTCGCCAGCATTTCTGCATATGTGGCACGTGAGTGGCACCCAATGACAACAACCATGAGCTGGTCCAGATTATCAGTGTGCCAGCGAGTATAAACGACGTCAGCATAGACCCAACTGGCTGTTGATACACTACTCACAAAAAGTTAGGGATATTTGGCTTTCGGGTGAAATTTTTGGAAAATGTAAAAAGTTCCAGCAACAGTGATATCATATCACGAAAGTAGGACATTTAAGTAGAAGGATGCACTGGTGATTTCCTCATCTCAAACAATTTGTTGAAACAAAAGTTAACACCAATGGTGTGAACACCACAACAAAAAATGTCCACGTCTCAATAACTCGTCATGTGCCCCTTGAGCATTAATTACAGCTTGACAGCGACGTCTCTGCTGTTCACAACTCAACATACTGTCCGCTGAGGCAGGGCATCCCACTCTTCTTGAAGGGCAGGCCTCAGGTCATTGAGGTTTTGGGGTGCAGAGTTTCGAGTCTGTACGCGGCGACTCAGTTGATCAGACAGGTTTTCAATGGGATTCAGGTCTGGAGAAAGTGCAGGCCACTCCATTTGAGGTACAGCAGTCTCCAACAGCCGTTCCCTGATGATGTCTCAAACATCTTTGGCGGCCATCATTTTTGCTCAACGGGAATCGAGAGAACAGCACTGAGGTCCACTGGTACCTCGTCCAGCGTAAATGCTCCCTGGCGCATGCAAGACGATGACGCCTGTGCCTGCTGGTGTGGTCAGGGATACTTGCAAATCGTCTAGCACGCAGACCACGCTGATGTAAACGGTTTTGAATGGTCTGACGTGACACTTGGGTGCCTCTCAGCTCCCTTAAACGTGCCTGCAGTTGCGTGGCATTCATCATCCGGTTACTCAGGGCATTGTTCACAATGTATCGGTTATCAGCATGGGATGTGGCCAAAGGACGCCCACTTCTACGCCTTTCTGTAACTCTTCCAGTCTCTCTGTATCTCTGCAACCTGCTGATGACACTCTGTGACACTCTGAGCTCAGTGGCCACGTCTGTCTGAGAACGTCCTGTTTGAAGCATTGCAATGGCCAGCTACTGTTGATCCATTGTTAGGTGTCGTATTGGTCTCATGATGTCACAATGTGAACAGCCTGATGAGGACGACTGTTTAAAACACCAGCTGTAATTGCACATGGACATTTATTGGTCAATTCGAGGATCAAACACCTGTTGTGAATTTTGCCGTTAAGCTCCTCGTTAGAGAACAGCAACATGTCCAAAAAGTACTGAAACAGTTGGACAGGTGCATTCAAAAGCTTAGAGAAGGTCACATTAAGTTCACCTGTAAAGGTTTGAATGCATTTTGGGCTCATCCTGAAATTCAACCCGACAGCCAAATATCCCTAACTTTTTGTGAGTAGTATATATGCAACTACCGTTGTGTTGTCTGTTCTGACCCAAACACAGATTCCTCAGATGAAGGGCAGAAGGGGTTTCATTGCCACCATCACAACCATAAAGATTATGGAAAATTTACGTAGGCCGTCTGTATTTTTGAGTTCCACGTGGCATTTTCTATTTTGCCCTCAGGTGTGACTTCCTAGCCCTAGCCGGTTAAAGAGTCATCAGTTGTAATAACCCCTGAATTGTTTCCATGGCAATGTGACTGAGAGCACATGTACACGTGTCAGAGAAACTAGCACCTTCAGGTGGGCATAGTCTTGGGCTCAAATCAAGTGATACCAATCAGCGTACCAAATAGTTGAACGGGATGACCACCAGCATGTGAGCCTCTGCTAAAAAAGCCTCTAGAAGTGATTCATTTGTTCAGCTAAGAGGTGCGGACTTGTTGGGTTTACGAACAGACCAATTGTATAAAACAGTGTTGAGAGGGCTATCTTCTAGTTTAATGTGAACCACAAAATGTGATATAAGCATTTTGCCACGTGTCTGGAGCTCCTTTGGAGACTGAACTGCAATTTTCCAGTTTGCGGTTTTGGGAGAGGTCAAAGCAGAGTGTGTATCTGCCCTAGGCTGTCCTAGCCAATCCCTTGCCCTAGTCCATGGTACTTACAGGTTAAAGCTTAACAGCAAACAAGAACACCTATTGAGGAGCAACTGTTGTTACATTGCTCTTTAGCTAGCTCAGTTGGTCCCATACCAGCCAACTCAGAGATGTTTCTGGGAGCAGGGAGAGGCGTTAGACTGAAGATCACTTGTGTGACATCACGGATCTGTACTGGGAGGATGTCTCTACTTTAAGAGATGACATAAATTCTGTCTCCCAGTAAAGATTAGTGTAATGTAGCGGAACTTCAGGGGAATTTCTTTACCAGAATTGAGGACATTTCTTGCCAAGTTCATGCAAAAAGTGTTATTTGGATGAGGATACAAAATGGTTGCATTCATTCATATCTTGAAATATAAATGTTATTTATTTATTAATTAATGATCTTAAATCTTAAACCTTACCATACTGGCCTGAGAATCTGCAAATATGAATACTTTTCCTGTTTTTACGGCTCACAAACTGTTGAAGCCCTAATTTGGTATAGCTGATATATTTAAAAAAATTACCAATTAAGAGGCAAAACTTCGTCTTACCGTCTCACTTTTCAAGGAACCAAAGAAATTATAAAATCTAAAAACTGCCCAGGTATTCATGGGCAATATTTTTTTCAAATTTCCATAAAAAGAAGTGGTAGGTGTGTGCAACTATATCTCCATCACATATGATTCACAACAAAATAAAGAAACACAAATATTAAATAGAAGGTTTATGTTTTGAAGCTCTATGCGTCGAGTGTGTCAGAAGTGAAACTGGTGCCACGCAATGTTTCTAGTGTACAGGGATGTGAAAGAAGCCGTGCTGCCCGAGTTTATCTCATAGGTGAAGTAGAGTATGTACATAGTAACAGTTTACACAAGTTGCACAACTATGTTAGCTTTCTCCCTGCTGCAGTTTCAACGTTTCATCCCGGATTGCAAACGTTTGTGTGTCAAGCTGCATCAACACTGTTAATCAAGCTAAATTGCACTGCTAAGTAAAAAAAAAAGTTCTACTAAGTAGTTTTCAAACAAATGGTTACAATTCTTTGACCCGTAAGTAGACCCGCTGTAGTGTTAGCCTTGACAGATACACATTTATACAGTGGACAGGAAATGTGATCAATTCAATGAAGCTATTGGGTTTACTGAGAATACAAAATATTATGCACCTTTCATCCCTTCTGATGTTCAAAAATGAAAATGTTTTTAAAAAAAAATTATTCCTTTTAGAAATGCTCAGCTGAAAAGGTGTACAAGTAAGCAATGTTTACAGTTTTAAAACAAGTTTGGAATGTTTCTGGGTTAATGAATAAATGATTTGCCTTTTCTTTTCTACGAAAAACGTAAGAAGCACTGATTGATTGGAAATGTAAGTATTCCTCATATATTTGATCTATATCAAAAAAAGTTGGTGTGAAAAAATAATCTCCTATGAAAGATTTCCCTACAAAATCTAAAGTCTGCAAAGATTCTGTACAACAAAGTTAAAATGTCTGTACAACAACATATTTTATGACTAAAGAACTTGATATTTCTGACGCCCGTGTTGTCTGTGAGACGGTGGCTAGAGTAGCCATCTTACAATCAGGCAGTTTAACGCCAAACACCAAGGAGCCATTCTAAAATAACCATGTCTTTATTAATAAAGCCGCTTCTCAAACACATGTCCACACACTTCGGATTACATTTGGGTTTTATTTCATAGTCTTCTTGACATTTGTTCTGAATTTTCTGACGAACTACAGGAACCAGAGTAACCAGTAGCCGTTCGCCCTCAGGTGCGCCCAACTCCCCACCACGCCATGTTCAGACTGCTTTCGTCTCCAACAGTGTGAACTAGCTTTTTCCATTTTCCAGGGGGTCTCGGGAGAAAACTTCAGCTTTGATGTCTGTGTTTTTATCAACCAATAAGACAGAGCAGCTTGTGTTAGCCGCAGCCACGGCCCCTCAGGCGGAGAGGAGACCCTGATCGTCTGGCTACTGCTCCCTCACCAGATGACAATCCATCCAGACGCTGACACAGGTGTGCTGAGACCTCACCGTCCCAACGGCGCGTCACTGTATTTTTCATGAGTAGAGTCGGTTGCCAGGGTTCCCGTTACCATGGACACGCTCCACGCACAGCGTGATGCAACGAAAAGCGAACCTAGAGGATAGCCCACGGATCGTCTAGCAATAGTTTCAGCGTGACCACACCCTTGAAACTTTTTCTGCAGCCATGTTTCACGTGACTTCAGCGCATCAGCGAATCAGTAGAACAGCTGTGCATAACTCTGGTGTGTCTGGTTGTAATGTTTGATACAGGAAATGTCCTGTAACATGCAGGGATGACACCATTTGCAGCGTCTCTGTGTGTTACAGGGCGGGGCGGCGGAGTGAAAAGCGGCAGAAAACAACGGAGTTATTAAAGATTTGCAGATCTACCTCAGAAAGAATATGAACATAGACATCCAAAAGAAGACATGCAGCATATTGAAAATCAATAAACGCAGCAGAGAGGTCGAGATGGGGAGATTTAAAGCAGGTTTAGGTTTCAAAACATCCCAAACTTTAAACATATAAGCACTAATAAAGCAGTCAGCAGGAAAATTACAATTTTGTCCTCCACAAATCTCCCCTTTGTGACAGAAAACTTCACCACACAGACCCCC
>JAVLVB010000646.1:714445-732131 GCA_032876305.1 Orestias chungarensis
TATATATATATATATATATGTATATATATATGTATATGTATATATGTATATATATATATATATATATATATATGCAAACAGAAAAATAAGAATAAAAAATATACAGGAGGAGCAAAAGTAGAACAAAGGAAAAGTAATAGCAGACTACAAGAAATGAAAAAAACTGCACATGACAGCTAAGAATTACCTGTTTTTTGGGAGAAGTGACAGACCTGTGCAGCACTTTCATGCCTACGTTGGTTTTAATGCCAAAAGTCTTGGAAAATTCCCAGTACCTGGTTAAACTTACCACTAAGCCCTAAGATATTTTTGTCAATGTCTGAAAATCATTTTCAGCATCATGTGACTTTGTTCGCTTTTTTTTTTTCTCCCACGGCCAGACTCAGGGATTAGGTACAGCTCTGAAGATCCTGTTTTCCGAGCGACAGATTGAAGGGCTGCCTCAGTCCAGAGAGCAGCTGCCTGGTTTCCAGCTCAACCGGCAGGAGGTCGTGTCCCTCCTCAACGCCTTTGGGAGGTGGGCATCTCTGGCTCTCCCAATAAAATAAGTGTCCTTGAAATGCAAACATTGATTGTTTTCACTTCATTTTCTTATTAATGTTTTTTTTTTTTTTTTTAATGTTCTCAGGATCTCCACAAGCATCAAGGACCTGCAGACCTTTAGATCGCTGCTTGCAGAGGAGCCATGACAAAAGCAGAGTTTTTTTTTTTGAGTGATGTTTTATTTATATTCAGTTTTATAGATTTAATTGACATTTGGATTAGAGGATTTAATGTTAACGTGTATGGATTAAACTACATTGGTTTTGAGTCTTCGGTGAAACTGAAAGATGTAAAAATGTTCCTGTTTAATGTTATTAAAATGCATCATGCAATAATAAAATACTTTAATATGAAAGCCGGCTTTGTTCTGCTGTTAAGAAGACAATTGTTTAACTAGGTCTCTGTCCAGGAAAGGGTCAGGAAACTAAACCAACTCTGATTAGTCCAACATTTTAGAACCCAGTTGTTAAAGTAATGAATAAAACAAATCAATGATGAATATATGTTTGTGGTTAAAGATGTGTTCAGGTATTTAATGCTATTAAAGTTGCATTGTCCATTGATAAACCTGTGACTCACATGAGAGTAATGTCACACTAAAAATGGAAAAAGGAATGACATGAGGCGTGTTGCTGGGAGTAAAGAAATGAATCTTAACAATGTATGAATACAGTTTCAGTTTTTGGATCAGTTTTTTTGTTTTTGTTTATTTTTGCAATGGCAAAAAAAAACATGCAAAACATTTGCAAGCACAACAATTACAAAAATAAAGTATTTCCTAACCAATTTAGCAGAATTCCCTTTTATTTCTATTAACCTTTTTTCAGCCACTCAGAGTAAATGACTTTGTTGTTTTATCTGCATATTTACTCAAAATATGGCTTATTTTTTGACATCTGTTTTAAAAACAGAACATTTTAGTCAGATTTCCACCTAAAGTTAATTATGCCTCATTTTTATTGTATTTCATATAAACCCTGGTTGGACACTACTGGGTTGTTTTTCAATTAGTTTCTCTAAAACTAACTTGAGATTTCGTCTTAATCATGTAACATGACTCGGAGAAGCGAGTTTTCCGACGGCCATGGAAGGCAGCACTGAGCCCTGCAGGCGTCAGTGAAGGAAGGGTAAAGCTCTGTAATAGGATGAGTGGATGTTGTGGTGAGCAGCATCTGATTACACAAACGCCAGCAGGCTTCGTGAGAAGGAGCTCAGCTGCAGCGGGAGAAACCTGAAGAAAACCAATTCGGTTTTTCACGCAGGGATTACAAATTTGACTACATATATTTATATATATATATATATATATTATTTATTTATTTAAACAGCAGCGAACGGGACTCCGTTTTTGTCGCTGGATCTGGAGGTTTGGGCTCAGAATACATGGCTGAAGGAAAGAGTCCTGGGAGTGAAACCTGCAGGATGTCGCAGTGAACAAGAGGAAGCGGCAGTTTTCCAGGATCTGGCAGCTGCAGGAGGGAGTTCAACAGGTAAGCCTGCTCACCTGGCTGCTCCTTCTACAGCCTCTTCATGCTAGAAACTACCTGCAGCATGTTTGTTTGTTTGTTTCTCTGTTTGATTGTTTGTTTGTTTCTCTGTCTGTCTGTTTGTTTGTTTGTTTGTTTGCGACTGTAAGCAGCTACATACTTCTAAACAGCTGAGTCTGTGTCTGTGAAGTTGCCAGCCTGACTCTCTGGATGAAGCCTACAGATCATGTCAGGGTCAGCATTTCTCTACCTTCTGCTTTTGTTGTGCTAAAACGGGATCCTGGAGCTTCACTGCGTCTGTATCTCTAGTGGCGTCACACCAGGCGGATAATCAGGGCTCTTTTTAAAGTTTGCATATCGAGAGTATACAGTATTTTATGGGAATATGATAAAAGAGTTAGAAATCAGTTAGGATTTGCTCGTCCAGGTCAGTTTTTGGTAGTTTTTTTTTAGATGATAGGGTTTTGTCTCCAGTGTTTGACAGAAGCCCTCCTGGATTATTTTTAATTGACCTTTTAAGTGGCAGAAACACAGTCAGGTCAACGTGGGATTTGTTTGCACTTTGCCTCGTAGGTTAAAGAATTGTGTTGTTTTGGGATATCCTTGCGTAAAACTTTGCAGTGGATTTCCTTCTGTCAATCTAGAAGGCAAACCCCACTAAAAGCACTTTTTGTCACTATCACGTTTCTCAAGATTACAATTGAATGCATCCAAAACAGAAAAAGCTCCTTCAAACGAGGCGGAAACTTTGACCTGAAATTCAGTTTAGGTATTATTTAGGTTCTAGTGGTTTTTTGTGGAAATAAAAACCCATTTAGCAACAAATGTTAAGTTTAAAACCCCCTTTTTACGGTCGCCAAGTCAGCCTTTACTTGACAGGACAAGAATCAATATGGCGGAACTTCAGATGCTGCCGTCAATACTCTGAGCATTGCGGCTTTGAAGTAACTGATGCAATGCTTTTTCGACGTTGGATAACATTAAGTCTTGCATCTCGTTTATTTTTGAACAATGTCAGCAGCTCAGTGCAACCCAGGCTATTGTTCCCCCTCTGCTTGCTGCCTTGGCTGTGTAGACGGGTGTAAGGGTTCAATATGTTGAGCAACTATAACTGACGATAAGTACTTGAAAAACCCAAAGTATGTTGTTTGCAAAGTCTGGGATGCAGTGTTGGATGCCGACATAGATACTGATGTTTTTTGGGAGTTTGTTGGCCAGAACGGGCACAGATGGAATAATGCTAAATTACGTCAGATTAAACTGTCACTACTGATAAATCTCTCATTTTTAGAGCTTCCGGCTCTTTGCTGTTCTGCTAGAAATGGAAACCAAACAGTTCTGGTGTGTTACAGAATAAAAGAGGGAGTAATTCCAATCCTGGGATCTTCACTTCAGGGTTATTTTTGGATTGTTGATGGGAACAAAGAGGCTCAGCAAACCATCTCAAAATAAAAACAAACAGCTAAAAAAAAGTCTTGAAGGCTTCGTGGAGCCACGGATCTGTTTAAATCTCCCCAAGGGATTTAAATAGATACCAGTTAAAGAAAGGCTTCGGTCTTCTCCTTCGTGATATGTGGCCTTCAACAGTAATTGCCTCATTATTGCCTCACAGTTATCAAGCTTACTGGGAGAAGTGGATGCTCAAGAAAACATAAGCATATCTTTATTTTTATGCACTTACAGCTTAATATGAAATGTTAACATTGAAAGTTCTTTAGATTTTACCCCCTAAAACTTGTTGGAAGCCCTATTTTCACTCTTAATGGTCTAGTGTTGTGACATCGCCCCTCCACAGCAGTCAGCTTTTGTGCTGCAGACTTCAGCTCATGTCGTTGTGCTGGAACATTATCCAAAGCTTGAATTTATGCAGAGCAAACATTTAGGAAGATTCAGCTACTTGTTTTTGTTTTTTGTTTCTACCCAGAGGCTCTCTTTATCAGTTCCCCAGACGTTTCTGTTCCTCGAAGAAGAAACATTCACAAACACGCAGCAAACGGCACTCTCTAGATAATCCGGCAGAGAGTCGGGTATTTGGTTGTGAAATTTGCATCTTGCTTGAACCGTGCTAAAAACTAAGCACTATGCAAAGATTGGCAGTAAATTTGCATACAGATAAAAACTGTTTAGGGTTAAATAGATGGAACACTATTTAAATCTAATGGTGGTCCTCACACTCCATTTCTCCTTAACTTGAAAGCTCTAATGTCAGAGTGAAAACCTGCAGTCATAAACCGTCGTAATTGCTGTGACATCGGGAGGTGAAGCGGGATCTGCTCTAATGTTTGGCAGCAGCGGGTTGGCTTTATCTGAGCTTGCGGGCTGCTGAGACGGAGGCCGCCCACAGTGGCTCCAGTGATGTGGTTCTGGTCGGAGATGAGCTTTAGGACCAGCTGTGTGTGGGAAGAACGCTGAGTAGGCTTTTTATGGACTCTGCTGCCTTTGCTTCTTCCAGAGGACTCGTAGTTCGATCCAATGTCAGGACCAGTCTGCAGGCAGAACAGCTGTCAACTGAAAATCATCGATCAGTGGCCCAAGTGAAATGTGACTTTCATTAAACGCTTGTCCTTTAGACAGATGTGCTTTCATGGTTTAATGGAAAGGAACTTCTTCATGTATTACATATCCACCAAAACGAAGCTAGCACTTTACTTGCCTTTCTAGGTGGGGAAAGACACAGTCATTGGCAGTAGTAACTGAATATAGTGAAAGAATGGAGCATAGTAAGAGGCTTGAACAGTGTAACTGACTAGAGCTTTATTTAGACGCAAAGGTTTGGGTTCAGTCAGAAAGAGTTTTGGTTCACCGGAATGTTTTCTGAAAAATCTTTACGTTATGTGTGATTTATTTCACTGTGCCTCCCAGAATGTGCCATCCTCCAGCCGGCCATAACGCGTCGACTCTGTCGGATCTGAGCTAACTGCTTGCTACTGCTGTCTAACAAACTTCTCTGTGTTTTCCCTCTTTTGCTGCTAATGAGGACCCCTCCTTCTCTCCGGACTCTTTCTGCCTTTCAGGCCTCTGGAGAGACTGGCTGGCTTCTGTCTGGACATCTGTCCATCTGTGTTTTCGTCTCTGATAAGGTATGTCCTGCTTCACTCCAGCCTCCACTTGACTGCAGCACAGCAACTTTACTAGTGTTTATTTGAAGTTGCTCGAAAAATGATGAATTATGAATCCTTTTAAGAACTCAGAACAGATTTTTATTTTAATTTTTTTTTTTGCATTTCCATCCCTCAACCTTTAGCTTTTCCCAGCATCCCTGTCAGTGCTGGAAAAAAGCATTGACACCACCGTGCTTTTAAACAGGAATGCATGGATCATGTTTTATAGCTTAAAATGATGCACTACTTCTCATGTAATGTAATGTTTTTAATGACACAAAATGTGAATACATTTGTGAATCTGTACGCCTTTCCATCGAACTACCATTCCGGTTTCCTGTAAGTGAAGCAAAGCTGGTTGTGTTGGCAACTTTTAGAAATGTGCACTATGTACCTCTCAGCTGCAGCGACCTTTTCAAACGGCTCAACCTCCTTCTGTTTTCTGAATAACCTCACAATAGTTAAAACCTGTTCTGGTGGTAATGTATGTGCACTTTTGTTTTGAAACTGGTTTAGCCCCAATGTGACTCACCTGGGAATCTGCAAAGAGGACATTCAACAAACCGTGGTGTTAGCAAGTGTTGCCTCTAATAACTGAAGATTGTAGTCTAGTTTTTCAAGTTTAATACATTGAAAAATTAAAACAGAGAAGCGGCAATTATTCCAACTGATGAAGTTTCTGCCATAGTGTTTCTTTAAAGTTTGAGATTGGTTCTCTAATTAATGTAAGTAGGTGCAAAACTGGTGAATCAATCCCAGGAAAATAAGAAAAAGGCCTTGGGCTGTAGAGAATGGTGTCATAAACTCGAAGAGGCCATCATTCCAAAAATAATTAAAAAGCCAGAAAACACTTGGAGACAAAGACTTTCAGTTTTGGCCTTAATGACCATTTCGACCGATTTGTTTAAAGGAAAGTACGGCGGTGGCAGCATCATGTTGTATGGATGTTTTAATGCAGGAGAGAATGGTGCACCTTATAGGCATCCTGTTGAAAAGAGCATTCTTGTGGGAAGAAATAAAAAACATTTGACCCAAAAATAAACTAAGAACTATGAAAAGGGTAAGAAAAATGTGTACAAACGTCTCCATTAAAAAAAAACAACTTTTAACCATATAAAACAAATTTTATTGGAACCCAACTGAAGGCAAAAAAAATGTCATGTCTGATACAATGTATGTAAATATCTGGTTATAGATTTTGATCTAAGCTCTAAATGTCTTTATATGGCTCAAGCTTAAAAGTATTTATTGCATTAAAGTTGTTCAAAGGTTTTCTTCTTCTTCCCTTTAAAGAACTTCCAGGTGTGCATGAACAGTCCATATCATGCAGACATGATAGATTTTTTTTTTTCTGCTTATGGAGTAGCACGAGTTGATTCAGTCGGGCCGTCTGCTCATGTAGCCAGAATCCAGTCTGCTGCCAAGCACGTATGTCACCTGAAGCTTTCCAGGTGCCATTTGTAAAACTGTGTCATCTCAAAGAGACGTTAATGGACGGATCCCCATTGGTCCCACCATTGTCCGTAAAAAAAAAATCTCCGCAAACAGCTGGATTTGTTTTCCCTATAGGCAGTAGCAGGTGGGGGAGGGGCATCCCACATATTTGATAAGTGGTTTTAAATACGATTTTCTGAGACAACCACCCTTGTTAGTCTTGTTTGCTGCTTTGCGATAAAACATTCTCTTTAACTTCCTCTGCAAAGTTTACACCTGCATTTTGTGTTTGCTCCAGCAACAATATAGTTTATTCTTGCCACCAGCAATCATCTTTCCTCAAACATCGAGCCTCTAATTTCACAGCTGCTTTCGTTGGCGGCAGCAAGCGATTTTCCATCTGCTTTTTTCATTTCTAGATATTTTTAAGCCTCGGGGCCGTTGTATCAGTAAACACTGAACTTGTGCTGGAATGCAGAGCAGCTTAAAGCCGAAGGCTTGTGCGGGCTTTCACGTGCTCCATACGATGCATTGAAGAGCCTCGCCCAGTGTCGTTTACATTAATCAGATTAATGGCGGTGAGTTTGCCACCGGAGCTTACGAGGTCCAGTCTGTCTGGCCTCTCTGTCCGTCACCCCCCCTCCTCCTCTCTATCCTGACCCACTTTTCAATAAAGCAACAAGAATCTCCTCCTGTGGCAGCTTTCTCTCTCACTCCCATCACCCACCTCTTCAGCAAAGCGCAAGCCTGTCAAGAGTCGAAGTGTTTCTGATCCTCTTTGCTCCTCTGATCAGTGGCTCTCATAATTATTGTTCCTCGGATTTAGCATAGGAAAAAAAAAAAAACAGAACTGTATTTCAGAGCTTTCAATGGATGATTTTAGTTTGGTGGTGGTTAGAATTGCACATCATTCTGCATAAAATGTAACTAAAAACATTTATACCTAAAATCCTGTTTTTGAAGTGTTTTTTTTTAATATTTAAACCTCATCCTCAGTCTTCGTCCTCCTTATTCCTTTCAGTTTTCCCATCCCGATTGTTTTCTCTCAGTCAGGCTTGACGCTTGAATGCTCGGTTTTGGATCACAGACTGACCTGCAGCTCTTAGACGCCTCCTGCAGAAAAACAGGGCAAAAAAGGGGACGCATACAAGACGCTAGATCAGCAGACTTGTTCATTAGATTAGTTAATCATTTTCAAAGCTTTCAAATGTTTTCAAGTTTTAGAACATTATTTCTGACAAACGTGTGAGGCACGATTTTGTGTTTTGTGAAATGTAACAGCTCATTGAGAAGATGACTGGCTTTTCACATTGTTCCTCTCTGTTTTTATAGGTATTGTTAATTATAGAGCTTGTAACATGTACAGTACGCTTTATTTTTCTCCATCTTCTTAATCCTCATGGTTTGCTTTGAATTATTTACTTTTTACCTTTTTATTTGTCGGTGGAGGACATTGTAAAAGTGTGAAAAAGATTTAGAAGGAGAGTAGAAGTTTTCATGCTTTCTACTTGAAAGGCACATGGCACCAATGGTCGAATGTTAAAATGGATTCTTTTATGAGCTTGAAGTTTTTCCAGTGATCTATGAAATGCTTTGCAAAGATCTATTTTGTATGCACCAGTTTTGACTGCTAATCCTTTATTCAGCTGATGTTCTAAGATGATAGTAAGCTTATTTAGGGACATATTTAATGTGGTTATTGAGATTTATGTAGAAAAACTGTGTTAAACTAAACTATATTTTAAGCTCTTTTCCAGTCTAGTCTAGTTGAGAGCTATTTGATCCTGGTTTCTGGCTTATCGTACTCTTATCACATATTCCTGCAGTGGAGAAAAAAGGAAAGGATGATTGAATGTTTTTTGTGTTATTCGTCGGATGCTTTTCACGCTTGTTTAGAGTAAATTCTAACGTCTTTAGTTTTTCTGTTTCTACTGATTTAACTCTTTAAACGTAAACATGTCGCTAACACCCGCAGCATTATAACTGTGTTTAAGAGATTTTTAGCTTTATTGCTGTTTCTTAAGCAATTGAATAATTACAAATACTTAAAACCAGTGTTTTATATAAATTTAGAACCTTTTATATGTTTCCTAACAGCCCTTTTTGAGATCTCAGACATGCTGAGATAAATCGATCAGGAGTGTATTATCTAAACTGATCACAACATTTCTCTCAGGGTCTAAAGTCCTGTCTCTGTATCTGGGTTTAATGTGAGTGATAAAAACATGGTTGTTGAACCCAAAGTCAGTGAACCTCTGCTGGGTAAACATTTAGTCCACATTTGGTTTGTTTACAGGATCTTTTTCAACATGCAGTTTGATTTATTGTTAATTGACCAAACCGCACAATCTGTTCCATAATATACTAGCACACTTCTCTTAAAATAAGTGATGTGTTGCTTGACCAACATTTATTCATTTGGAATGAAGACAGGTTTATTGTTCAGCTTTCAGAGAATTGCCCTTTGGTTTCTTGGAAAACGCTCCCGACACCAACATTTCTCTGGAAAATCTAAACTATTAAAGGCCTCTGGCAGATTAGCTCTGGGTTTGTGTTGCTTCATTAACCAATCTCACTGATGTTCTGTTGGGGAAAAATGTGAGGAAGCCTGGGTTTGGCCTGGGATACAAGAAGCCTTAATAGCCAGGGATCAAACAAATTAGTCCTGATTTACGCACAATCCTATTACTTAGTTTCCTTTGATTCATGCAAAAACCAACAATGTTTCATAATAATTGTGCTGGTCTCCAATAGTCGGGAATGAGTTTTAATCTCTAATGGAGCCCTAATTGGTGATTTGCGGTGCTTGCAGTAGCTTATTCACATTTTGCATCACGCTGAAGGGAGAAGTCACTGCAGCTGTTGGCATGTTTGCCACCCGTCTGTGAAAAAACGCCCACTCGGCCGTAGATCTTTTAAATTTACCCTCCATAACAAGGCATGATATGTGCTGCTTAAGCCGTTTGGATAATCTTAGACGTCACATGTCTCTGCAGATACAGACACTCCTATGAGTACCCATGAGTCACGAGCTCTCGCTTGTGGTGCCACATTCTTTCTGCTGCCGACTGCTTTGTCGTAGCAGGACTCGCGGATAGCATCCGCGTTTATTTGCACCCGCCAGCCTTTTGTTCCCTGTAGATCTTCACCAAGGTTACACATGTACACTGCCCCTAATTCGGCAGCGGCCTGCTCCCGGCACCAATGTACGGAGAGAAAGGAAGTTATTTACAGTGAGGGAGAACATTGTGAAACAACCAGAAACTTCTTACAGTCCTGTCAAGTTGGGCCTTGCAGAGCACAGTCTCACGCAAAAACTATTCACGTCAGATTTATAGCTTTAAGAAAAAAGTTACTACAGAAAAAGAAATACTGGGCAGCTATAGGGTTTGTTCAGAGTAAATTGCTGTAGATTCATTTTCTACACAAATTGAAATTTGAAATGTATCTATGTCCTCAGAATGGATTAAAAAATAACCTATAAATAATAATAATGATTAGAATGCCAAATACACCTTAATATGCATTGATGAGCACAGTGGAAACCCTGTTGGTACTACTGTAGAAGCTAACATCCATGTTCTGCCTTATCTCCACTCTTGGGTGTACAAGCAATTCTTGAACAATTGCAAAATAGAGGAAAAAGTATGCATGGTGCTTAGCATTTAACTAACTGAGATCTAAAAAGTGTGATGTTCTACAGTATCATGGTGACTAAGAAACTCAAACAGGTTTGGGAGAACTTTGGGAACATCTCTCATAGCTCTTTTTTTATCAATCATTTAAACATGGAGAGAGAATTGATCCCACGAAGACCTTTTTTTAAGAGATGGATGACCATCTAAACTGGTAAGACCAGTAATTGGAAAAGGAGCTCAAAGGACCATGGAAAGAGAACCCCAGTTTAGTTGGGATGATCTGTTGACAGGACAACTATAATCTGACATGGAAATTGGACAAATTCAAGTTTTGCTTGAAGTTTTCTGGCACACATGTACATGATAAACATTTGAGGTTAAAATTGGGCTCTTTGGTCCCCCAGTGCTCAAGGTCCGGTGTCCTACAGCTTAAGATGCCATATCCCGGTTTGTTGGGGACAGCAAAGCAGGTGGGAATTGAAACTAGATACAGGGCAATCCTGTTGAAGGCTGTAAAAGACTTCAGACTTTGGTGGAGGTTCTTTCGTCATCCTCCGAGCAGGAAGATGACGGTACAACTCCGAGTCCGAAAGAGGGTGGCTCTTTCCAGTCCTCAAGATCCAATACCCTGCATGTTTTGGCTGTGCCTCAGCTTTAGTACCAGTGATTTTAATGTGTGAATTACCTAATTAGCCCATTCTTGGTTTCTCCAAGATGCGGCTAACCAACTTCCTGTTTGACCCAGGTTTGTTTGCTGCACCAGGGAAACCTCTAAAAAATCGTAGGATCTCCAGCGCAGAGGGCTGAAGTTGGCCGCCAATGGATACATCGAAGCATATTCATGATAAAATGGTCCATAATTCAGAACTAAATTAAAGGGTGAAAGACAAAACATGTGATTAAATTTGGAGTTTTAGAAGTCAATACTTTGTAGAATGGATTTTTATTTGTAACATTGTAATCTATTCTTTCACTTCGCTGTACCTTATCACTTTGTATTGACCTGACACAATAAAGTTCATTGTTTGTGGTTCACACATGACGAGATGGGGGGGGGGGGGGGTTAAATGAAGTTTGTTTTCAAGGGGATGTAGGATCACAGCAATTTGTTGGCAGAGTAGGCCCAGTACAGTATTAGTCAAACCCAACTTGTGTTCACCTGAATGTACTGTATGTATTATTTTCTGGTCCCTTGAACCATTTGAAGCCATTTGTCCATTTGTTTGTCCTAAAATATCGGAAACTCGATTCATTTTAAAGCTCTGTATCCCTTTGTTTAAACTGTCCTCACTGTTTAGAGCTAAGCTGAAGTGACAAAATGCTCTTTATGCATCTCATGTCATTCCTTGGTGTTTGCAGTCTCGTGTGAAGTTGCCATCATTCCGTGCTGTGGAGCCGACCCCACCATGTCCTCCAACGGAGACGTCAGCGACCTTGGCAGCTCTGGCAGCTTCTGGGAGGTATAGATAAAATAAGTTAATTACCAAAACTAATTTCCACTCTGCCAAACAACCTTTGTAGGACCTTTTTGTCTGTCTCTGCATTTTAGGATAGATTTCCAATACATGTTACAATGAACTGTGGCTTCCTTATATAATTTTATTTCTGTTCTTTCTGTGTTTTTGCAGCCGGGTAACTATAAACGGACAGTGAAGCGGCTTGATGATGGCCACCGGCTGTGCAACGAGCTCGTTAGCTGCTTCCAGGAGAGGGCTAAGATCGAGAAGAGCTACGCTCTCCAGCTGGGCGACTGGGCCAAGAGGTGGAGGGGCGTCGTCGAAAAAGGTCTGATAAATTCAGTGGCAAGGATCCGCTCTTAGAACGATGTTGAATAAAACATCGTTCTAAGCATCGAAAAAAAAAAAACTATGAGATTTAACAGCTGTTCATCCTGTAGGCCCTCAGTATGGGACCCTGGAGAAGGCGTGGCACGCCTTCATGCAGGCGGCCGACCGCCTCAGCGAGCTGCACATGGAGCTCCGGGAGCGGCTGGCTGGCGAGGACAGCGAGAAGGTCCGCGACTGGCAGAAGGATGCCTTCCACAAGCAGATGATGGGAGGCTTCAGGGAGACGAAGGACGCGGACGACGGATTCAGGAAAGCTCAGAAACCTTGGGCCCGCAAGCTGAAAGAGGTAGAGAGATTATTATGGGATGGCTGGCCGTCCGTTCATGCATTTGTCACTCCGTCTCTCCACTCATCTTCGAACATACAATCGTCTCTATGATTATCTCTATCTCTCATATTTATAGGTTTGACACCTCTGTTTAAATATCTACCATAAATTCATCCTGAATTTTTGAATTTATTCTTTGAAAAGAACTACAATGTCAAATCTGAGACTTGAAAACACGAAAGCTCTGCCGGTGACTAAATTGACTTAAATCAGCATAACAGAACATTTATGAGTACTGCAAAGATCTGCGTTTTACATCAGGCGGCATGGAAGCTGCACAGATCCCGGTAAATTCATCAAAACCTGTGTGCATCAAGGTGGAGTCCAGTAAGAAAAGCTACCAACAGGCCAGGAAGGAGGAGTGGACGGCCGTTACCAGGGAGACGCACGCCAAGGCAGACACGACCAAATCGCAGGAGGAAGTTCGCAAATACACGGTCCGGGCGGAGCGCTGCAGCCAGGAGACCGAGAAGGTAAAACACACGCACAGAGAAAGAGCCAGAATGTTCTCTACGTGTTGCAGTGAGGGCGTGTCGGTGAGTCCGGTAAGACACCAGCGCGTGTCTCTGCCTTTAAAACATGACTGGGCTTGTATGTCCCCCGCTCCGGCTCGGCACAAACCCGGCAGCAGGAACGCAGAGAGTTCGAGGGGGGGTGAAAGATTTAAGCAAATCTGAGCCAAATCGAGGGTCAGCTGTACGTCTCTTTCCTTCACTGTGTCTTTGCTCACTTCCGTCAGCTGAACCTTTAATAATGGCTGTAAGAAACGGCGCATAAACTGAAATGCTCTGGGGTTTCAGCTGTCGCTCAAGTTACCTCCACACCTACAGTCGGCTAAATGCGCGTTTGTGAAGCACTCCGGTTGTTTGCGGTTTCTGCTGGCATGAGGGGAGTTACAGATTCCTAACTGCGGCTTCTCAGCCCATACCAACCTGGGGAACACGTTAAAAAGAAGCATTTTGAAACCTGTGTGGTGTTGGAAATAAACTGTCAGCCAAGTAGTCGGACCACACTGGTGCTTTATCTACTGTTGCAGCCTTCACGAAATTAAAGACCCTAACAAACATGTCAGAAGATAAGAAGAAAATCAAACCACAACTTAAATTAGAAAGTGTATTTTCTGTTTATATGGAAAAGAAATGACGTTTGTTTTAAAGAAGTAAACCAGAATATCTATGAATTTTAGTTCCTTTATAGCGTCCATCCCATAAAAGGCCATCCAAGCTGTAATGGGACAGTTTATGACCAGCTGGTGTTAATATTTCAACATTTTAACACCAAAAATGAAGAAAAATTAAAAGTTACCATGTAAAAAGCAAAATCCTGTCCAGTAGCTTGGTAGTTATTAGCTCAACGTTTTAACTTTACCTTCCAAAGTTTCTTCTTAGTCCTTCTTCAAAGTTTCACAATCATCTGTTTGTTTAATCAACCTGTTAAAGATTTCATCCCCAAAGCAAATTCAGTTGGGAAAAGTTTTTTTCTTCTGCTTTTGCTTTGATATTTTTCAGAAAGTGTGGTAAATTTTTGAGTATGCAGAAATAAAAAAATTAAGCATCATTTAAGCGGTTCCTGTTTCTCAAAATGTAAATATTCTGACATTGCTGTGCTTGTTTGAAGCGTTCAGCTGGAGGTTATGTGTGCGTCTGTGCTCCATAGGCGAAGGACCGCTACGCCAAGGCCCTGGAGGAGCTGAACCGGTGCAACCCTCGCTACATGGAGGACATGGAGCAGGTGTTCGATCTCACACAGGAGGCGGAGCGAAAGCGGCTGCGCTTCTTCAAAGACGTCCTGCTAGACATCCACACGCACCTCGACCTGTCCGCCAAGGAGAGGTAGGACGGACGCACTTAGCAGGAAGACGTTTACAACCTGAGGGGGGAACAAAGCAAAACAAAACACGCGGTCCCTGACTCAGAGCGAAGGCATGCCGCTGATGCATGTGGGGACAAGTGTGTATGTACACAGGTGCTAATAGAAAACCTGAAGCTGTTGTCCATTAACTAATGACCTCTGGTTTTATTTAAACAGGCTTAGGTTACAATAGTAAAGTCCAAGTCAATAAATTGAACAAAATACTTCTGAAGTAGCTCCAAAAAGAACTGCAGTCCTTATACTGGCTCCCTGTAGCTCAGAGGTTAGACTTTAAAAAGGGTTTATATAATAAATCTATGAATGACTTGGAACTAAAACACATTCAAAGATGCTGAAACACTTGTGTTCCTTAAAATAAGTGTCCAGCTGCGTAACTACCATTCTGAAACATGTAGGTCCGTGTCTTCTTTACTGCTGATGATTGAATCAGGTGTGTTGGAGCAGCGATTCGTCTAAAGGTTGCAGGAGGATCTACGGAGAACCCCTTTATTTAGAGCTGCATTTTGATTAATAGCAACGGGGACATCACAAACTGAACTATTTTAGTCTTCCTTTGCTATTTAAACTGATAAAAAAATGACTTTGAGTCCATTGAATCCTCCGATGGTGTTCACAAGAGTACAGCTCAAAAGATGAACTGCACTGAAGCACGAGCTTTTTTTAAAATGTGTTTGCATATCAAAAACGTGCCCATTTTCACACTTTTTGTATTTAATGATTGCAGTTTTAAAAAAAACAAAAAAGTAACTTTTAATCGCTGGTCTAAGCTGTTTTTTATTGTTATTTATTTTAATGAAAAACTGGGTTTGTAACAGCGTCTGTTTATTATTAGTTGCAACTGCAAGAAAGAAAACTGCGGGTTTTTATTTAAAATAAAAACTGTGATCACGACGAGCCCTGAGTCATGATTGTGAATAAAAATGGTCGATAGGGGTTTCTTTCCTCTGAATGTCTTGAGTTCATCCTTGGAGGAGGGTTGAGAAGTTTGATCATCCAGGTCGAGCCGCTGCTCCTCCGTGTCGAGAGGAGCCGTGTAAAGTGGCTTGGGTGTTTGGTTAGGATGCCTCCTGGTCCCCTCGCTGGTGAGGTGTTCTGGACGCGTCCCATAAACACGAACCTGGACAAAGTCCTGGTTTTTGTTTTACCTGCGGCTGAACTTGAAGCAAATATGGAACTGCTTCTTTTCAAGTCCAACCAGTTCCAGATCACTGATCCTACCGATCCTCACTCCGTCATATAAACGTAATCGTTGGCAGAACAAAAACAAACCAAAAAAACTGAGGCTGAAATTAAAACAAAGGAACTTTTTAATAGTGATACATTTTAAAATGTCTCTGGAACTTTATTTATTCAAAAGTCCCAAAGCATCTATTTTTTAAATCTAAACTAAGTCGATTTACAGGCCTCTCTGCTGCCCCATTCTGCTCTCCTTTATCATTTATTTCTCTGCAAACGGTTTTTAGAAAGTGCATGCAGTAGCGACTATCCTTTTCCTTACTATTTTTAGTCGCTTCTGGGTGTGGGAAAATCCAAGTGATGACACGCTCAAAGAGTAATGTCCAGACTGGGAGATGTGTTTGGGGAGGCTCCCATTTATTAAACACAAAATAATATTTGAATGAATTCCAAAGTCCTGGGTGGGGATCTATAGCAGCCTGCCGAAATGGAAAGGCAATATGGACCGATATGTGAATGATGGAACAAAACCAGTGGAGAACGTAGAGCGGTAAACAAAGTCACGCCGCCCATTCACCGTGACACCTATATAGATTTCCCTCCACACCGCCACCAGTGGTAGAGCAAAATATGGCTCAAAGTGGGAATTTGCATACAAACCAAATACCGCCACCAAACCAAACTGAATTATTCAAACTTAATAAGAGACCCAAACTATGCCCAAACACAAAACTGCAAATGGCTCCTATAGTGCAACAGGCTACAAATGGGGCTCATTACTCCCAAAAAAATTATTTTTAGGATGAATCTCTTTGGTTTATTCAAATCTGCAGGAGTTGGAAATCTAAAATGTGTTTGATTTAAACTATTTCTAAATTGAAGCTTGTTAAGTTAACATGCTAGATGCCCTTTTTTAATTCCAGCTCCGATGAATTAAACGGTAACACTTTTTTAAAAAACAATTTCAAACCCTTGGTGCGAAATAAAACTGAAACCTGATCATTTAGGGTTTGAATAAAAACATTTTGGGCAGAAATCAGTTGTTATTTTTTTTCCCAGCAGGCAGCGCCACAGCTGTAAAAGGATAACATTTAAATATATCGACAAGATTCATGAAAATGTTCCTTTTTAATAATAATAAATAAATAAAAAAGGAGAAGAATGTTCTTATTGGACAGAGGAATGGTCTTTAATGTGATTGCTGTATTTTTTTATATTATTTGTATCAACAGCTTTAAGAACCTGTACCAGGACCTGGGTCAGACCATCCGATCAGCCAGCGACACCGAAGATCTGCGGTGGTGGAAGAACACCCACGGACCAGGCATGAGCATGAACTGGCCCCAGTTTGAGGTGTGGAAACACTCGCGCACACTTTGGGAAGTGATTCCATTCTTTTCCTTGACCTTGTAGACTTGTTTATTGGATGAACAGGGTCACCTCTCATTGGCTAATTCGATAACAGCGTCTGGATGCTGAATGTAAAAAAAGAGAATCCACTGTGTGATTGTGTGCAACAGTCTGAATATTAAGCAGGTTTGCAGTGAATGCCTTGTTTTATAGCAGGGAGCAGGGAGTGGGGTCTGGAATGTTTCGCACACATACTATGATTTGTTCATCTGCCTGTGAAAAGCTGCAGGTTTTACCTCCACTCCACAGACTGGAGCCCTGACGATCATTAAGAGCACAGCTTGAAGGTCCTCTTATCTCGTTTTCATCTGATTTTATGAGATGTTTGGCTCTGTTTTACTTGATAGAAGGTCCCCTTCCTTTGGAATTGGTTCTACTCTTTCCTGAAGCGCAGAGAGCAGCCAGAGCCCACACTTAAGGTGGCTAACAAATCCTGCATGTTGGATTTTTACCTTCAGATGCCTAAATATCTCCTATTAAGAAGATAAAAAAAAATGTGTTTTTGTTTTTTTTAAATAAAGGAAAAGTCCTTAAATATCGCATTCTTGTTTCCACTTGGAGTTTTCCACCTGCTACTGCATTTGTTTCCAACTTGTAGGCTGTGAAACCTCATTCTTTTTCCTTTTGTGTTTGAGGTGGCTTGCAGTTCTGTTTGTTAAAGTATAACAGAGATACAGTGAGCTGGTTTCCTGCCTTCTAGCCTCCGCACCTCCTACTCTGGGTGTGTGGAGAACTGCAGTGTCTTATTTTAGAGCAATCGAAAGAATTGAAATGTAAAAAAAAAAAAAAAAAGGTTTGCTTAGTTTAAATGTTCCCCTGCAGATGTGTTAATGTCTTCATTTTTCCTGGG
>JAVLVB010000646.1:747826-758226 GCA_032876305.1 Orestias chungarensis
GTAAGTTTGCAATTTGGGCACTTAGGGCTGCATGATATTAGGTTTGATTTATGCCCGTTTTCTTCTGTTATTCCATTATACCGTATGTGCTTCACATTACAGAACAGCAAAAATAAAACAATAAAAAAACTAACTTTTTAAATATAAATTAAATAGTTTTATTTATTATAAAACTATTTAATTTGTTGATCAAACTGATCCCAACCTGCCCCATCTTGGCTTATCATTTCGTTTGCATTTATGTGGATTTTGATTTCAGTTCTACTTACAGAAGGAATGATTGAAATTGAAAAACTATTTTTGTTTGTTGACTGAGATTGAAAATAGCCTTTAGATTATATTTGTAAACCACATTACCCAGGCAAACTTTCTAACAAGGTTTGCGTTATTACTGCCCCGTCCCGGTGGCCTAATATGGTGGTAGCATGGAAAATACAACTCTGGCAGAAGATTTTGCATTCCCAACAACCCTTTGCAGTATGAATTTTGTGCAGATGATATTGTGAGAGGATACATTCATATTGTATACTGCCATCCTCTCATTACCTGACCCCGTGATAAACTTCTCCAGAACCTTCTCCCTGACTATTCTGCTCTCTTCCTTGGTCTCCATTATGTTTGTGAGGCCTTTAACAGAAGGCCTGCATTTAACCTGAGATAAAACCAGTCCCCCCAGAAAAACGCAGGCAAAAATCCTTGATTTTGCGATAAATCCTGCAGAATTTCGTCCAGTATGCTGCGATGAAAATGTGGGAAATTGCGAAAATATGCAGAAAAGTGTTAGAAATGTTGGAATTTTTGTTTCCAAATGTAGGAAGAATAAACATGCTTCTCCCACCTATAGTAAGCAGAAAACATGACATAACATAGCAGAAAAGCTGACGCAGTTATTAAGCTCGGAGCATTTAAGGGCATCCATAACATAGTATGAGAGTAGAAAACAAAACAAAAATAATATGAATATTGCTCAGTTCTGAAATCCCAAATCTGTCTAACAAAGCCAGTTGTAACCAACTTAAAGCTCTGTGTAGTAAGGCGCTGGATCAACTTCAGTCCATTTGCTTTTATTAGTTTACGGGGCAGATCTGCCTTGATTTTGCGGGATATTCCTGCGAAGGCAGAATGTCGTTTTTCTGGAGGGAGTGTGTTAGTACAAACTGTCCTTTGCAGTATGAATCTTGTGCAGATGATTTTGTGATGATGAAACAATCCCAATGTATTGTGCGGCCGTAATGTCATGCTCTTTTTATATTACCTGACCCTCCACAGAAACATTCTCCCTGACCTTCCTGTTACGTTCCTTGGTCTCCATTTTGTTTGCTTTGAAACTCCTTTTACGGCCTTGACAGAACGCCTTAATGTTGTTGGGTTTGTTTTTTTTACTGATTCCTGCGTAAAGTTTAAGGAGTCACCTTTGCTGCGTAGCTCCACATGTCTATGCGATCTTGAAGTCTTTTCTTGCACTCGGGTTGCAAACGGATCCTCTTATCCTGCAGCGCCTCCATTAGACACGACATCTCTGCAGCGTTCACAAGTCGGTTAGCGTCCGTTTCTATTTCGACAGGCGTGCAGTAGAAATAGGGGGAACACAAAAGTCACTCACGGCGGCCCCTGCCGGGCGTGATGGCGGCACAGTGGTGTTTGAGGTCCAGAGCACAGGCCGTGTGGAGCACGGGGTCCACAAATATGTCCGCTTTACTCTCCTTCAGCATATTCAGGACCTCCTGTGAATCAAAAAAACAACAAACAAACAAAAAAGTGAGTTTAGTTCACTGCTTCCTGTTGCTTTATGGAATGTGCCAACTCAAACTTTGCTACATGCTATTCACCTTTTTGCAGGCGTCCTGTTTAATTTTTAGGAGGTTGCCTTTCAGACACTCCTCCACCTGACCGGTTTGCTCCTGAGCAGCCGCCTCTTCTGCACACAACCTGGAGATCTGCAGCAAAGGAAGTTTAAAAACAGTTATAATAATTAAGAATTTATTACATAAATGAATCCATAAAGCACCTTCTGCTGATAAATATCAGCACCTTCTGAAAAACGACTAATCGTTTTTGATAACTATCTACTGAAGGAAATGTATTGTCAAACAAATGACAAACAAAAGCCCTTTTATTTAACTTTTGGGGTTTTAAAAACAAATTTTTATTCTCCGATTGATTGTTGATATTTGTGAAAATTATAAACCTAGAGGAAAATAGATTTTAAATGATACCGATAGTAATTTTATAGTCACTCTTCTCTGAAGGTTTGTGATCATCCCTTACAAAAAAAAACTGCTAAAACTAAGATTTATCATATTAAACTGTTAGTTGGCGCTTGTGTCCTTTTTAGTCATGTTTTTAAGAGCCATTATGGAAGATTCAAAGAGCCACATTAACGGCTCTGGAGCTGCAGGTTAGTTAAAGCCGCAGAATCATTATTTGATTGCGATTTCAATATCTTTGCTGTTTTGAGTGGCTAAGAGAAACAGGCTTTTGTGCAAGGTTATATTCATGCTCAGTTAAAAGAAGTTGAGAATTTCTAGTTGTGGATTTTAAATTACACCAGGGGCGGCTGGCCCATTGTGAGCCCAGGAAGGGCTCGCCCCAACGTGACTACGTCAAACACACTGATGCGTGCTCGGAGACGCACAGGACGCACACTTGTCACGGGAGCGCCACACTGACATCGACAAACTGGCTTTAAAACAATTCGGACCACGCAGACCAAATTTAAACTGGAAATAAAGAAGAAAGAAAATAAAATATACTCTTAGAGGGCAAAGTAGGTGATGACATGCTACAGTCTGTACAATTCATGCCAGATGTAACACTAAGGTCTATTTCATCCCTACTGACTGCAAGAGGGCGGTGCTGAAATAAATGTTCCCTTCGCACATGCGCCGTTCGAGTAGTAATACCAAAAAGAGTTACACCTGTGACACATCGGATGACAATCAAGAATCTATAAATCCTGGCGTCATCCGAGGCTCTGCCCCTGTTTTCTTCTCATGTGCAGTTCGGTTTACAGGCTTCTGCCTTCAAACCTGTTGCTTTACCGTCGGCGGACCCCCTGTCGCCTGTTGGTTGGAGTTGCGGTTCATCGCCCTCCTAGGGCGGCGACCGATTGATCTTCGCTGGGGAAAACATTTCCAGGTATTTTTTGCCCTTTGTTGGTGATGGCAGCGTTAGCACCTCCTCTCCCAACAAACGGCTTTTGGCTATAGTACTTTACAGATACGCACCGTGTTATGTTGGAGCTAACGGTGTTAGCCTCTGTTCGTTACTTTCGCTATAATTGGTTACGGCAGCTCCTCGCCCCTCTACCAATTTCAGCCAACGTTCTGTCCGACGTTTGGACTTCGCTAACGCTGTTAGCCCCTTTAATTTGTGGTTCCTGTTTTAATTGACGACGACAGTGTTTTCACCTCCTCTTCCAATTTTAGCCTGATCTCTTTCTTCCTAGGCTTTGGTCCCGTTTTGCAGTCTCGCTTGTGGCAGACTGTTTTAATCATGGATGGCTCACACTGTTGCGGCACTGCGCTGCAGGCGGATGATGGTCATGACATGTGTCCTTCCTGCCTCGGGCATGATCACCTGGTGGAGGCGCTGTCGGATATTCCCTGCATGAACTGCAGTTCCATATCCCATGCTTTGAGGGTGGCTCGGCTGGCTCAGTTGCAGCCTCAGCGTGACACTGACCTTCCGCCTTCTGGGCTTGTGGCCCTGACTAAGCGCTCCAAGCGCCGGAGTGGGACCAAGATTCCCTTGGCTCCGTCTCAGAAAAAGCAAGAGAGCAAAGAGCAAAGTAAGATCAGGGCCTTCTCACTAGGGTTGAGCAGTTGTCTATGGAATTGGCGGAGATAAAATCTTTGTTTCAGACACGCCAATTGGATCCACTGGTGGCAGAGGCTGGTTTCTTCGCCGCCCATGCCTGATTTGACTGCTGAGGATGATGTTTTGTCGCTGGCTGCCTCAGCCTCCCACTTTAGGGATGAGGGGAGTGCTCAGTCGACTCGCACATCTGGCTCTGGATCACACTGCGGTGGGTTATGATCATGTCCTTGAGATGGTTGCAGCTGGATGCCCTGCAGGTAGTGCCTGTTTTAGGCGCGGGCGGGCTCCTTCTCCCTTCTCTGTCCTTCTATCAGAGGAGTACCTGAGGGAGTTGCACGCTTGTTGGCAGGACCCGAGGGGCTTTTCGGGTCTCTCCACGGATGGTCAGGTGATGGCCACCATGTATGACTCGGCCAAGGCAGGCTTGGAGCGTATGCCAATGGTTGAACCTGCAGTTGCCTCACTCATCGTGTCACCAGATGAGGCTCTGCGTCACGTTCGGTGCCCACGACCTCAATGTCGTTTTACAGATGATCTTCTCTGTAGAAGATCATTACAAGTCAGGAGCAGGTGCTGGTGGCCTGGGCAAATCCTTGGCGCACCTCATGTTCGCCAGAGCTTCTCTGTCACTCAGAATCCTTGCATTTGCGAGAAGATTCTGTAGGAGCAGAGCTTCGGATGCATTGATAGATTCTTGATTGTCATCCGATGTGTCACAGGTGTGACTCTTTTGGTATTACTAGTCGAACGGCACATGCACGAAGGGAACATTCAGTGCTTTCAGCACCGCCCTCTGGCGGTCACACAGGATTCATAGAACCGTAGTTACATGCGTAACTTTCGTTCCTTCACCTCCTCCGAGCAGTGCATCTGCAGCTGCGGGTCCAATCTGTAGTCGAGCGCTGACTCCTGGAGAATCACTCTGATCTGGTCTTCACAATCTGGAGACAACCTCTGAAAGACAAATCAGATAATATAAAGCAATTTAACACCCAGTCGTTTTTTTTTTTTGCATCATTTTAAGCGACTCATCGAACCTGGTCGGCGTATTTGAGTTTGAGGCAGGCGATTATCTGACCCTCCAGCTCGCTGTCCTCGCTGGCCTTGTTCAGAATGGACTGGCAGAACTTGGGGATGTCGGCTCGGCAGGCTTTCCTTAGAACCGGGTTCAGTCTGTAGTCTGCAGAACGAGGAAACATTAGCAGGAGAACGCAGCGCCCTGGAGTTACAGCGGCAGCACCATGAGTCTACCTGTGTTCTGAGTGATCTGCCTCTTGGTGATCATCTGTTTACACTTCGGATCCATCAGCTCACTGTTCTTGTTCTGCTTCAGGCACTGAAGGACGTTCCTGGCATCTGCTTCAGTGCAGAAACGCTGCCAGAGGAACGGCAGGCCCATCAAACGGAAAGAAAACATTAACCGTCTGTAGCAAAAGCATTTAAATCCATAATTGTATGCATTTCTTGGTCATTTTTGGAAGATATTAAGCATCATGTTGTCCTGCTGGAAGGTCATTTCAACATTTTAAAGCCTGTAACAACTCGTCTTTCCACCAACCCTAACCAGCCTCTTCTGAAAAATAAAAAATAAAAATACTGATGCGTTAAAGTTGATGTGCAATATCAGTTTTCAGTCACATGTAGCATTTTGCATCGTCCTGGGCATACTTCATGCCCCCTTAGTGACTTCAAACATAACTTCTCTGATGTTGACCATGATCCTTGCTGGATAGTTTTAGGGTTAATGCTCTCCCAGGCAGATGTCTCAGTTCAGGTGTGCAGTTTTGCCATCCTCTTTTTACTATCCATATTCCCTAAACCTGCTTTAAACTTCTCCCGAACCTTCTGCTGTTTTACTTGTTCTCAAATTATTCATCCTGATGTTAATTTACGATTTCTGAAGGCTGCACAGGAATTTATTTAGAGTCAGCAGGGTAAGGGTGTTGAATAATTTTGCACGCCACGCTATTCTAAAATTCGTTTATTTGTTATATTCCATCTTGAAAACAATGCCATCATGTCATTTCCTGTCCATGCTCCGCTCACCTTGATCATCTGCTTGCAGACTCTCATCAGCTGGTAGTCGAGCTCCGGGTCGCTCATTTCCACCTCCTGCAGCTTGAAAATCCTCTGGTGGCAGCGCTGACTCAGCTGCTTCTTCTGCTCCTTCAGACACTCGATCATCTGAGAAGGAGCAGACAGACGTAGCTCAAAGTCCGGACACTAAACACGTTAACAGAGGGATAACATTTCCCGGGAACCTTACCTGAGCGTTCCCGAAAGCTACGTTTGGACACAGGCGGCTGATGTCGGACTTGCAGGGCTCGTACAACTCTGGTTCCAGGCGGATGTCTTCAGACTGAGTCAGAACAACGGAAAAATTAACATTTCTCATTTGCTTTGTTCAGTACTGAAAAAAAAAACTGTGTTGCTGTGTTTATTTATTCAAACCTATATTTTTAAATCTGTCCAGGCTATTGATCTTAAATCTCATTTGGGGGGTTTATTTAAAACGGAACATGTTCGTGCATATCCACATATTTTCGGCAGGTTTTGGTTTAAGAGTCTTGTACCAGGAACTCAACAGAGAATAATTTTCCTGAAGGAAAACTCAAGTATAACTAAGTTGTAAGTCAGCCTTGTATGGCGAAAACCTTTAAACTAACCCCTGTAAATCATATTTGTGACAGCATCAGGCCAGGCAGCTGTTTCCATTGCCACTAGTATGGCTGTATTACATAAAGAGATGAAAGAAGACCTTTGAAAATCCTTACCGACATCTTAAACTACCAGCTACACTGTGACAACATGGGTGTTTTTACCATTACAGCATAAAACAAGCTAACTCCAAATTATTAAGGCCTCCGTGCCAAAATGTGTCCAACCTTCTAATGAAACTATAAATATGCACATATATGCATATATAAAAGCATCTCTGTGAACAAAATAAAAATCCGTCTTGCGTGAACTGAAATGAGGCAACAGCAGGTTGGTTTTGTCTGTTTTTTTTGTGGGTTTACCATCTCCAACTCCTCCACCCGAAGCTGCTTGCGACATTTCAGAGACACTCGCTGCTCCCTGACCTCCTGCAGAGTGTCGTTCCTCACCGTGGTGCTGAGACAAATGACGACATCCACCCTACAGGCAGACAGGACGACCACAGAGATTTATAGGCCTTCAAAAGATGCTTAAAAGGCTTCCAAAGCTAATTTTAAGGCTTTCATTGGATTAAACGTCAGGCAACATTTTATTCGTTGTTAAGACGTAGCAAAACATTAATTGTAGGATGGATCAAATGACAAATATTTCAAAACTAAACTAAAGAGGTCCACAATGAAACTAAGAGCAAATTAGTGGATTTTTTCCAAGATAAACACAAATACGACTATGCTGACGAGTGTATGCGGTTAATCTGAGTTGTCTGTCCCTCCCTGTTCTGTTTGTCTGTCTTGTTTCTTTTGTTATGAGGTATCATGTGTTATCACTTTTTCTTGATATTTGGACACAGGCGCAGAACATCCTCCTTGCAGGCCATCTTGAACTTGTACGAGAACCGGAAATCCTTCATTTGGATCTAAAATAAGACCAAAAGAATGAAAATCAACTGAGTGACGATGAGTTAATGACATTTGTGAACAAGACGACTCGATAAACATCGGTTGAAGACTGATTGAAACATTTTGCAAGAGCAACAGAAGAAGAAGAAATCGGTCTGAACTGACCAACTGGAAGTGTGTGACACCGACTGCACACTTATCGTTCATCTCCTTCTGGTGTTTGTTCTGGACCAAACACTCCATCAAATCGCCAGTATCGATTTGGTTGTCAGCCACATCCTGCACAAACAGACCCATCATAGCGCATGAGCCTTTTAAACCAAAAATTCCCCGAGCTGTGGTCGGCTGTGCGCACGTTCTTACATGGCAGTGGGTCTGAATGACGGGCTCGCATGCTCTGATCAGCAGGGCGTCGATCTGAATGTCCTGAACGACACAGAGGCACATACTTCCCGTCAGCTGCTTTCGAGATCATACAACGCAAACGATCCCTTTAGTGATTTTTAGCTGAACTCTGACCTCTGATTCCAGCTCAGTCAGGTTGCCGACAACCTCCCTGCAGCTAGAGATGAGGTCCTCTAAACGTTCCTGCAGACACTCCAGCTCCTTAAAAAAAAAAACCCAGAAAGCTTGGTTTTAGGATAATTCCACTTTTACTAAATCTGAACTGAGGCTCCCAATCGCTGGCCCCACAGGCCCGGGTGCGCCTCACCTGTCCCGTGTCCTGCTTGTCGCTGCACCACTTGCCCAGGTCAGTCATGCAGCGTTTCTGCAGCTCTGGGTCCAGCTTCACATCCAGCGCCCTCTGGTGGAGAATCCTCTGAACCTCGACTTTGCAGTCTCGCGACAACTGCAAACACACAGTAACCCCTCCGTATGAGAAGACGTACATCAATATTTGCTTTGTGCATGCCGCATAGGCCCAAAGTGTGAAGCCCAACATGTAATCTTAGGTCTGAAAAAATAATGTGTTGATGTGTATTTGAGGTTGTAGCTGCCTGATTATAGCTGACATACAGGCATGAACACCTCAGCACAGGAGTAGTTAAACATTTCTATCTCCTCTTTCTTATATACAACTAAAAAGATCCTAATAAAAAACGCCAACTATTAACTGGTCTCAGCTCACCTCAGCCATGTTTCACAGCGAGTATCTCACCCATTTCCTTCTAATCAAATTCCCACCAATGCTCCACAGACGTTATATTTTTAACATCTGTGGTCAGCTCTGCTCTTTGAGAATTATGTCTGCATGCAATTTTAAATTAAAACAGAGCAATCCCTGCTTTGAACAAGTGTAAACGGAAACAGATTGTGTAAATGTACCTTTTACTCATTTTAGCTGCTGAGAGACGTTAATACCACACCATAGTACAAAAACCCTTGACAAAACAGTCAATTAAGTTTATATCCAATCAAATACAAACCAACAATTAACCAAAAAAAGAGCATTTTATGATGTACAGTTGAAACAAGAAGATTACATACAAATAAAAGGACGGCCCAGAAGTTAAATCGGATCAAACTTCTCATATTTTAAGCGGTTAGAATTACCAATTAAGCCGTTTCAATCAACTCTAGTGGACTATTGTGAGATGCATTTGAAAGGTTTGACATATTTAGAAACTTATTTCTGATATTGACTAAATTTAACCTTCTGAATTCAAAGTTGAAAATGAAAATGAAAAATCTAGAAAATGTCCATGTTAAGTTTTCTGGCACTTAGAGAATATTAATCATTTTGATTTAACTTTAGACAGTGAGAAAAATGTGTATGTGTTTTTATTAATTGTATGTTATTGTCTGGTTTCAACTCTATGATTGATCATTTATCAGAATATAATAAAACTGGAAAAAGAAAAATGAAATCAGGACATTTCTACGAGATTCGCCTCACCTGATCAACCAGCAGCAGATTAAATGTCAGATTATTTGAACCCTTCACCTGATTTAATCGTAACTGTTTAAAAGATAAATGCAGAGCTCTTACCTGCTCCTCTGGGCTCACCTGTTAGATTTTAAGAACACAAGTTCTAAAATTATCAGGCGGAAAATGCTGAGTCGAAATCAAAGCCGTTTCTGTCTGGATGCCGGAGAGCGTTTTCTTCTTACCCTGCGTCCCTGCTCCTCTGTGCGATAAGCGTGGCGGTAAAGGCACGAGAAAACGGCGCCTGGTGGCATCAGCTCGCTGGTCTCATTCCAGCCGTGGGTGTGACAGAGCCGAGCGGCGTCGCCCTGACACTTCCTGTACAGGATCGGGTCCAGTCTGCAGGAGAAACATCATTAAAGAAAAAAAACTATCACAGGATTACACATTAACCAAGTTTGAAAAGTCATGACGATTTTTGTTTGCCAAGTGCTGTGATCTTATAAATAAAGGTGTTACATCACCTCAACAACGCCGGCCACAACCAAGGCCAGACTTACTTCCAGTCTCTAGATATGAAATACTGCAGCTCCAGCAGGCGATGCTCACAGTCACGAACCATCTTGTCTGTGTACAGGTGCTCCATAAGGCAGGAGAGAATCCTGAAAGAGAGCAAATGCAAAAGGTGTATGCCACAGTTCAACATGAAACAAAAAACAAACAAAAAATCTTTAAAAAAGCAGCTAACGGATGCGCATTTAAGCACGCAAGACACACGCTAACTCTACGTTAGCCGCCTTAGCAAAGTACGGCGTCGCGTTGAGAGTCTCCCAGTTTCTCTGAGCAGAGGCGGAGCTAGACAGCTAGAGGCCAGGGGAGCACCAAACCCCCCAGAACTCTACATACAGTATATATATACATATATGTATGCATTATAGATTTATCAGCGTTTTCTTGTGCATGGGGAGAAACGCAAACATTCCATAGTGGGTTAATGCAGTTATGCATTAGTTAAGCTAATATCCATTATAGATTAAATTAAAATTAAATTAAAATATACGTTATCCTAAAAAGGAGAAAATACACAGTAAAAATGATTTGAATATTAAATTAATAGGCATTTTTCTGTTTTTTTTTGTTTTAGTTTTTTTTTGGGG
>JAVLVB010000646.1:767244-792588 GCA_032876305.1 Orestias chungarensis
TACATATGTATGTATATACATATATATGTATATACATATATATGTATATACATATATATACATATATATGTATATGTATATACATATATATTTATATACATATGTATATGTATATGTATATACATATGTATGTATATATACATATATATATATATATAAATATATATATAAACATATATATATATGTATATCTATATATATATATATATATATATATATATATATATATACATATATATGTATATATATATACATATATATGTATATATATGTATATATATATAGTATTTTTTATACATTTATATTTAAATATTTTATACATATATATGCAATTATATGACGTTTAAACGTTATATATTTGTATATTTAAAAGCACGGTAGTAACAGTAACTATGAAATAAATAAATAAAAACACTGCCTCTACCTATTTTAACGGTGTAATGACATCACTCGCTGACTGCTGCCCCCTTGTGGAAATGCTGAGCTAAACTATAAGCGCAGCTTCGTGTATTTCTGTGAATCTCACCAATCATCGCATTAGTTGTACGACTGGCCGTTATAATCCGTTTTTTTTTTTTTTTAAATAGTTTTTGAAACGTTTGTCAGACCTTTTTTTTAACCGTTCATCTGACAGAGGTGGGTTAACTAGACCGGTGAGTTTCTAGTCCAGAGGGAAGAGCGCCGCCATCCGGCCTCGGTTGCTACGGTCCAGGGAAACAGGCTCGCGCTCTGGAGAAGTCACGTGACAGAACGGGAAGTCACGAGAATCCCGAGACCCTGAAGTGAAAACAAGAAAGAGACTCGGCGCTCAGACTTGGCTGCTACCTGCTCCGAAAAGAAACACCAACCTCCGTAGTTCCGCTGCGAACGGAACCGAGCCGCAGTTTCGAGCCACCGGACTTAATTTTAACGAGCCAACATGACGGCCGCGGTGTTTTTCGGCTGCACCTTCATCGCCTTCGGCCCGGCCATCTCCCTGTTCCTGTTCACCATCGCTCGGGAGCCGCTCAGGGTCATCTTCCTTATAGCGGGGTGAGGAAACGGTTTAATTTAGCTTGTTTTGGTCCGAAACGGTTTGCAGAGTATTTCTTCTGTTAGTTTACTATGTGAGAAAAAATGCTAACACTCACAGTTAGCCGGGCAAGCTAGCTCTTCTGGGCTGCTACTGTTAGCTTTTGTTTACTTCCCGTTTAAACCCAAAGACATGCCTGTGCTCATCTAAGACGTTAGCATGGTTATTCCCATTACTGCATATTACAGACAAACCAGCTTGCGTGCCATTCCAGTCCTTTAATATCCGTTTTCTAAACGTTTCACTGCATAAAACAACCCTAAATTTGCCCCTGTAGCAATACCTCCAGTTTTGAGAGGCCTATTAATGTTTCATTCTTTTAAACCTGGTGTTTTGGAGCAGGAGATAATTTGGAAAAGATTTTAAGTTGTTACTGTTGAGAAAATTTGTTTTAACAAACCATATTGTTGTTATTGACAATACAACATAATATAAATGGCATCAATAGGAAATATAGAAGACTTAATAAGTGTTAAATAATGAAGCCAATTACATCAGAATCAGGGTTTATTGGCCAAGTATGCTCACACATACAAGGAATTTGTTTTTGGTTACACAGAAAAATACAGTAAAGAAACATTTGTAACATTTAGCATGGATAATTTATATATTTTTTTAAAAGAGCAGTTTTGTGGAGTATAAAAACTATAGAAGTAATAAAAATATATAAATAAATTGTTCAATTGTTCGTGAGTATAATGGAAGTTGGAAAAAAGCTTCTCTGTAGCCTGGTCGTACGGGTCTTCATGTGCCTGAAGCGTCGGCCTGATGGAAGGCCCCGAAACAGGTGACGGCCAGGGTGAGACGGGTCAGTGATGATTTTCTCGGCACGCTTCCTGGTTCTGGAGGCATGCAGGTCCAGCAGTGCGGGCAGCTTTACACCGACGGTCCTCTCTGCAGACTTGATAATGCGCTGCAGTCTCTTGGTGTCGTGCTTTGTGAATATCATTTGGTTGATATTTTCTAAACTTGTGTGGTTTTTGTTCTTGCAGAGCATTTTTCTGGTTGGTGTCGCTGCTGCTGGCATCCCTGGTCTGGTTCATCTCAGTTCAGATCAGTAATAAGGAGAGTGCGTCGCAGCAGAAGGGTTTGCTCATCTTCGGTGTGGTGCTGTCCGTCCTGCTGCAGGAATCGTTCCGCTTTGCTTACTACAAGCTGCTGAAGTAAGCTGCTATTCATCACACGGCCTCCGTTACCTGCTCACAAAATTCTCCATTCGATTTTCTGATTATTTTAGCTTGTTCTGTAGTTCCCCAGCATGTTTAAAATCATATTAATGTGTTCTGCATGCCTTCTTCTTACTCGCATACATTATTTTTCATTCATTATTCTTTTTATAGAACACAAAGTGATAGAAAATGTAAACTAAATAGCTTTTTCTCTGCAGGAAAGCAAACGAAGGCCTCCTTGCTCTGAGTCAAGAGGACACTATGCCTATATCCATACGACAGCTCGCCTACGGTACGGATCAGCTGCTACTCTCAGTCCTGGTTTAGGCATGGGGTCATTTAAAATAGTTGAGGGTTACGGTTGACAATAGTGTCAGCTGAGGATGATGCCTAATGGGGATGGGGTCAAATTGTAATACTTGTTTACATTTTTTTTAGTATTTGCAATAAAACAATTTCACATAAAGTAATTTGAGATTTTTTATAAGGATTTTTGTTGTTTTCTCAGTGTCTGGTCTTGGCTTTGGCTTTATGAGCGGAGCGTTCTCTGTGGTCAACATCCTGGCCGACTCCGTGGGCCCGGGGACCGTGGGAATCCACGGTGACTCTCAGCACTACTTTCTGTCCTCAGGTACCGTCTCTTAAATCCTGTTTGTTAGATTTGTTACCTCTTCATTTGTGGCGGGTGAGAACAATTTTAATTGTATATAATCTATATACAATTTCGGAACATACAAACTACACAACTATTTGTCCTCTTATGTATTTTCCATTAGCTTCTTTTAACGGCTCAAGCAAAACAAAAAAAAAGATTGTCAAATTCCTGTATATTTTGTAGTTTATTTTTCAATTCTCTGCAGTGGTGTTACAAAGTTTCTTATTTAGGTTCTGCTAGTTGAGTTGTAAAAGGGGGACAATGATAATGCCGGTTAGAAAGAGATGGAGCAGAAACCTCTGAACGTCCCAGGTTCAGTTTGGTGGGGTATTTTGGCACTACGGCTCTTCTTGGCATAACATTAACCTTTCAAGATTAAAGATTGTGATCCAAACCTTGAGATTTTGACATCTAAAGACAAAACAAACCATTATGATGTAATTGGACTGCATACCTATGAAGATTTTTTTTTTTTTCTTACCTTATACTTTTGTAAGTCACAGATTTGTCCTTAAATGTAAATATAAATATTATCCACAAGAGAAAGAATTTAGGTTTTGAAGGATGTTTGCTTATTCTAACATCTTATTTAATGCCAGATTTTAATAAACTGAGCGTTCTTTGTTTTTTAAATTTTTTACTTTAGCATTCATGACTATGGCCATCATCCTGCTTCACATGTTCTGGGGTGTCATCTTTTTCGACGGCTGTGAGAAGCAGCGCTGGTTGGTGGTCGCCGCTGTCGTCATCACTCATCTTGTGGTTTCCTGCTTGGTGAGTGAGGGGAACATTTTTAAAACAGGACATGATTTATTTTATTATTGCATACATCTGTCAAAATAAGTAAGTTCTGTATATCCTTGGGAAATTACAGTATTACTGTGATTTAATTTATTCATTCAAAGTGCAAAACCTGCTTAGTTTTGCCATTTTCACAAAAATATATTTCCAATATGGCCACTAAATGACTCGACTGCCTATAATAACCTTTTGTTTGGCTTAGTAGTTATTGCCATGTTGTCTGCAGCATTAAGACACCCAGAAGTTAAATCTAATCATACATTTTAGCCTTCAAACGGGACGGCCTAATTTGGGCTAAAACAATTTTTAAATATTCTCTTTTGTACGGAGGTGTCAACTCTGTTTGCCTTGTCTATGCTTCCAAGCCGAAACCCAAGTCTAATGCGCCAAAGGGAAAACTATGAGGGTTCCTTAGACTGAAGATTTTTCTTCTGCTTTAGGGCTCTAAGATGACAAAACGTGTGCAATCATGCAAATCAGCATTTACATCCAGTGAGTTAAATTTCAGCCATAGTTTTTTTTATAAAACAAAAAAGCTCCCTTTAGATTACTTTTGTTTTTTCGACTTAGTTTCAGTTCTTTTTCTCTTTCACACTTCTGTTCCTGTTTGGCATTGGGCTGAGGCCCCAGAATATGGGCGGTGTGGAGATAAACTGTGGCCTTAAGGTTTGTTGACCACGTGGGAAAAACTGGAAGAAAAAAACATGAATTTGAAAACTAGTTTTGAACTTTGAGTTTTTTCCCCCCAATTAAAAATATTTATTTATTTATCTATTTTAACTAGCTTTATGGCCCCAATTTAGCTCCATGTCCCCAAATCTAAGTAGGTGCTTTGGTAGCAGGTCTCTCCAAAAGCTGAATCTCAATTCGGCTGGTTTCCATCAGAATGTTCCAGGATTATTGTTCACTTTGGCACGGCTGCCATTAAGTGTGGTTGCGGCCGCTTACATATTTACAGATTATAAAAACTACCCTCATACATTTGCACATTTCAGATGAAGTTTAGTTGACATAAAGCATTAAAAATAATGTTTCATGGTGAAAGGAGTTCACACTGAGGTATTACCATGTCTGGCTGAAATGTGTTATTCCCATAACATACTGTCACATCTGCATATATCGTTGACATGAGAAATTAAAGTGGATATTCTAGGAAACGTCCCTTTTTTATACAGCATCTTAGCTAATTATGGATGATAAAATAAAACGTATATTCTGCATGAATGCTGTTTAGTTTAACTTTTTCATGCTTTCTGTGTGGAATCATTGATTTCCTTTGTGCAACAAATAAAAACAAAATTCACAAAGGACCTTATTAGGTTTTTGTTTTGGCAAGATCTTATCTCTCGTTTATTTTCTTAATCCATTCTTATTAAAGAATCGTAACCTTTAATGAGAACCATGCATTAATAGGTAAATGTGTGTCCTTGCAGACCTTCCAGAACCCACAGTATGTTTCCAGCCTGGTTCCCACCTACATCATCATGGTCTCAATGGGTATTTGGGCGTTTTATACCGCTGGAGGCTCCCTGAGGAACCTCAAGCTCTGCCTCACCTGCAAAGACAAAGACTTCTTGCTGGCCAACAACCGGCCAAGATAACGCTGCGAGCTCGGGAGTTTACAGGACTCGATCCAAAGATCCCAACATTCATAAATACACAAACACACGCGTTTCAATGATTATTTTTTTCCACATGGGAGCTTATGTACTACCTTTTCTCATTAAAGCGTACATTTTTGGAGAAACAAAGGTGAGTCTCTTTAGGTCGCTTTTGTTTTTGCTTCTTTCTTTTTTCTCCATCTTTTTCTTCAGATGTCACTTAGATCTTGATGAAATGAACAACTCTGAAAACATCATCTGACAGATCTGTGAAAAACATCCAGAGGTTGTGGGATCCCCTTGTGAAAAACTTGTGTGTGTGTGTGTATATATATGGATACATTTCTGAAAACGACTCTGTTTGAGCTGTAACGATCACATGGTTGGTATGTGTGTGTTTTTACCTCTGTTATGTTGAGCTCTTAAGACTAATTAAGTTCCATTAGCTTGGGGTTGCTGGTCTTCATCCTCTGTTTCTTCTTTTTTTTTAAGCTTACACTTGAAACTGGAGCAAAGAACATGCTAAACCAGTTTATTTTCAGAAAAGCTAAATGGTATACAAACTTTTTTTTTAATGTTTATATGAACACAAATGCAACAAAGTGTTTGTCCAGTGATCTTTGAAGACTCATTAATCTGCTCTCCTGTTTTAGTTTGAGCCGGTGTCAAATCCTAAACACTGAGCGTGTTTCCGTTGCACCTGATTACATGTACAGTTTGTAAAAATCGAAAGCAAATCGCAATTGGAGTGGAAGTTGGGTGAACATGCAAGTTATGCATCTTTAACTTGTTTGAGACCGAGGGAATCCAACTTGCACAGGTACAAAGCCTGATGGTTACAGACCTGCAATAATAAATTTGATTATGTTCAGTCTTTTGTTTCAATGTGTAATGATTTTTATAAGATGTAGATTTTCTTTTTGTAAATAACAGGTTTTTGTTTTCAGGAAGCTTTTTGTGCATTCTAGATTTGTGAATTAGGGATTCTGAGCATTGTGATATAATTTAAATTAAAGTTAATCAAAGTCAGTTGTAAACACAAACTACATTTTCCTTTGAGAAGATCAGAGAGGCAACGTGTCAGAGTGGACATATCGAAGCTCTGCTGCAGCAGTGGTAGCCACATGTATGTGCCTTACATACACTGAATAACATGACAGTGAAGTAAAATCAGACATAACTTCTCTGGTTTTGGTCTGTTAAAATGACCAAAATTATAGTTGTGAAATCACAGAAAATGTAGCGACAACAGAGTTTAGAGATCTGTTTTCAAACTTTCTTTACATACAAAGATCAGTAACAAAGATCATTGTCTTTTAAAACAATGAATTATGTCAAACTTTTTGAGTTTGACATAATTGATGCTACAGATTTCCTTACTGTTGAGAAGGCACAGCCACCTCTAAATTGCACAAATGGACTAATTTTTAAACTAAAATCATTCTCTCAATCAGCTACAAGGATCAATCATGCTCTCTACAAATAAAAGGACCCTTTGAAGTAGGAACTGTACCAACACTTTTTGTTGGTACAGACTGTTTTGAGACCCGACAGGATTTCAGCGATCAGTCGTTCCTAAAACCACAGTCAAAATTGTACTCACATTTAATGATACAGACAAGAAATAAACCCCATTCCAGGTATATTGACACTAGTAGCTGAAACAGGGAATATAAAAAGTTATTCAGTTGCAGCTTTAATACTGAAATTGCTTGGAGACCATAAACCATTAGAATTAGGTAATGATACTTGTAGCATTTTTAGCATAACGGCTTGGCTGCTTCTTCTACAACTGAGATTGGTGCCAAAATGTTATACATTTTTCAAATTATTTTAGTATCCAGAAATGCAAGGATGGGAATCAAACATTATGGAAGTAAATGATATCCTTATTTACCCCAATAACATAGCAGGCACCAGGATTGTTAGGTTTATTATGATAGCAAAAAATGAGTCCACAGGCTTCAGTTTTTCTGTAAAACATAAAGCTGCAAACTGAGATTTAAGTTTTAATTCTGCCCCCAGATTTTGTCATTCCTCTGCACCCTGGCTGCTCTTCTCAGGTCCCATTTCCATTTATGAAAGCAGACACTTTCTGGCTTGGCCACACAAAGCCAGAGAGCTCCCTGGGGGCTTCGGTCAGGCAAAGGCCTTTTTACCCAGACAGGCTGACTGACAGACACAGGAAGTGTTTCCTCTGCCGAAAAACCAAACTTTCACATGCAAATGCAGCTCTTTGCTGCCGGTGACACCGGGGTCACACTGGTTATATTACAAACGTAACCTCCAAGGTTTCTGTTACCACCTAGACCCTGAAAGGGTCAAGCAAGATGGGATGTCATCAAACAAAAAGGGGAAACCCAATATTACCTGAAAATACTGTATACTTCACCTTTTTTTGTTGTATGTTTACACAAACTATGGGGTAGTTAGGAGATCTATTTGTTAAACCAAATTACATTAGAGGTTGAAGAAAACAGGCACTATTTAATCATTCTATTTTATAGGATTACTTACATTTTTTTACAGTCAAACTTTGTATGTAGCAAAAATATATAATAGGCAATTGAGGGCAGTTGTGGAAAGCATTATTTTATTATCATTTCAAAATCCTTCAGGGACCAGTTTGATTTTGATTTTTGTCAGCAGCCGTACGTATCAGAGTAATTAATGAGCTAATTGGTCTGCAAATATGTATAACTATTATATTATAATTGTCAATACCAACAAAAACACTAATAATATTTGAGGGAATATTTGTATTATTATTATTGGTAGAAGTTTTGAATTTTATTTGCTTTCAAAAATGTTCTTTTTTTCACATCTGCTGATTCTGCAGTTTAAAATATTTCATTATGGACCTTTTTTAATTTTAATTTTTCATTCATTTAAGACATTTCCTCATTTACCAAATTATTTAGATAAGAGATTAGAAAGGTATTAATTACTTTTATATAACATATGCATTGAAAGTTTAATTTAAAAATACCAATCATATAAATACCTACTAATTTTTATTTTGTTGTTACTCTTATGTTATTATTTTTGTATGTTACTATTCCATTCCTATGACTGATTCCCACCTGCATTGTGTTGTGACAGCGGTATTAAACGACCACTAGGTGGCGCTGCCTGTCCCTCCAAACACAGAAAACACCTGAGGGAACTTTGCTTACAGAAACAAACACGTTTGAAGTAAAACAGATTATTTCTGTAAGTAAATACAGAAACGACCCGCTGAGTTGAGTTTTTCGTCCAGCGCAGGTGAGAACCGACCACGCCCACCCGCGCATATTTTATGCTAATGAGGCGCTGCTGCGGTTCATAAGGCGCGCGGCGGGCCGCGCGAGCTCGAGCCCATGGAGCGGCGCGTGGAGACCAGTCGGAGGGTTTTCACCAGGTGATGCTGACTGATTCTCTCACCGTATCACGAATGGATCCCTGTTTATTCATAGGCAGCTGGAAGAGGCAGTTTCTCTCTCTAGTAACTGTCGGCGTGATCCTCATTTATCAAGGTGAGTCTCACCTGCAGCCACTGTTGATGCAGCTAATATAAAAACCAAACCCTCTAAATTAATGTATATTTGAATCATTATTATTTTTTTTACTGATTGATTTCGTTTGTACATAACGAGTGGTCACTATTACTATGATTTTATTTCAGCGCATCTTTCCAGAGGGGTTGAGAACGCGAACGATTCAAACTTGGATGCATTCAATAAGTGAGTCATCTCGGGTTAATATGCATCGCTTTTGAACACAGTACCCAAATACAAAACTCAGCACTACTCCATGGTATTTTTACCTAAGCAAAAGTAAAAAGTCTAAGAAAGAACTCAAGTCGTGTATGTTTTGTGTCACGCAAAAAGTTTTCTTCTGGACTAAATAAGTAATTCAAACATCTGATTTGATATTTTAAAATAACATCAAACTCGCAGAAGTACCACATTTTCTCAAATAAACAATTGTTTTCACTATTTTCTCTATCAAGGTGAGGAGCTGCCACATGTTTTTTTTTTTCTTCAGTTTATCTCTGCGTCTTTTGCAAAACACATTAGTTTTTCATTCAGTGAGCTTATTCACAAAGTACACAAATATGTAAGTTTAGTCAACAGAAGCAATGTTTGTACTATTTTCACTCAAATAAAGCTTCACCCCCCCACCCCCCACCCCTACAAAAAAAGAAAAAAGGAACATTGTAAATGTAAATGGTTTAGCATTATTTTTTTAAATGCCGGTTTGTTTAAAATTCAGAAATTCTCTTTAATCCATTGGCTGTTGACAAAGGTAAGGTTGCCATTTTCTAAATTACATCGATCAAAAATGTATTTGTGGTTAGTTTTTAAGTATAACTATTTGATGATCGCTAAAATATAGAAAATATGTGTATAAGTGACGATTTTTAAAAATGTTTAATCTCTTAATTGATTAATTGGTAATTATGATGAACTTAAAAAAAAAAACCCCTCTGCATTAGTTGTTTTGTTTATTGGGTAGGAGGGATGATTCGTGGGTTGCTGGTTGCTTTCTACTGTCTCATGGTGGGGGGAGTCGGTGGGGAGGGATGCTCCAGCAGCAGAAACAAACCTCTCCTTGTTCTCTCTGTCCCAGCAGCGGGAGCAGCAGCATAAAGCATCAGAAATGGGACACCGCTTCCCAGGGAGGGCAGGTAGGCTTCTGCATTGATCACTGATGTTGATGGAGCTGCTTAGAGCGGCAAACGTATGGTCACAGATCACAGACAAAATGAGCATGTCTCACATCTTCAGAGGTTGTTTTTTTTACTGTGGTGGGTCACAGATGTGCTGAAGCAAATAAACAAAAGACTGCCAATCTGAAACACTCGCCCAAATATAAACAATATTTAGAGGCTAGACGTGGAATATACATTCATATTTATATATATTTTTAACAAACTTAATTCTATTTTTCTCAGGTTTTTAGGAATTAGACCCTTTAATATAGTTATGGGATTAAAACCTGGCTTTTAAACTTGAAGAATAACTAAACTCCAAATCAACTTCATTGCAGATAACCTCTAAAAGCTGGGCCATAAGGGCAATATCTTTATGTTTCTTTAGAAATTGTGACACGTTCATGTAAAGGCACCCTAGTTATGTCTTCCTTGGGCTTAAGGGTGTCTACTGCAGTTGAATTTGTCCATTGGTTGCAATGATGTAGCCTGGTTGACGACTATTTCACACCCCCGTGTATGACTTTGAACTGTAAGAGTTGCTTGATAGGTTTGGACATGTGGGATTTATTTAAATTGTGGCTGTAGGGTTAAATGGGTCTTCTCTGTGCTTTGACTGCTGGTGGCTTGCTGGTTTGCTTGCTTGTTTTCTCGCTTAGTTTGGAGAGTAGCTCTGGAGCGATTAGTGCTTTCACATGATTTCACCAATGTCTCCAATAACACAGAAAACGGTTGCCAGATTTGTCGCTTGTCGTTTTTAGTAAAAGTTGCTAGAGCGCTCTAATAGGTTGCTATACATTGCAGCAGAGTTTCCTTTTCAATTACCTCTGCTCATCCTCACACATGACCATGCCCCTCTACGCCTCTTTGCATCGCCCACTTTGTTGGAATATCTTTGAAAGGTTGATGTTATATGTTATATGTTTGTTAATTAACAGAGTCCACCTGTGTCTAACCAAATCTCAGGATAAGTACAGATCAGAGGCTTCAGAGGTTTTTAGAGAATATCAGAGAGCAATCAGCCTCAGGGTGAAACAATGAAACCAGCAGAATGGTCAGGGAGGAAGATGTGGGGATGTTTAAAGCAGGGTCAGATCATGAGAGAATATCACAAGTTTTGGATATTTCAGAAAGCTCTGTTCAATTATTTGGACATGGATGCTCAACTACTAAAAAGAGAATCATTAGGGGAAGCAGCCATGATGCTTATAATAACTCTGGAAAAGCATCAGATATCAATTTTTGTCTTTTTCTTGCCCAAAAATTATACTTAATAAACACTTATAAATGGTTAACATATGAATTTATATAAACAAATCAATTTTTCTACCTATATTTTTAGCTATCTATGAGGAGAGCCTTATTGTACTAGTAATTCAGAGCTTCTCAAAAGTAATAAGATGAACTACCTTAACTATAAAGCTCAAACCGAAGAATCGTTTAACAGCAAAAGGATTTGTGCATCAACAAACTAACATTGCATTTTCACCTGAACGTATCTCATTGGTGTTGACAGCATTCTGCTTGATGCGTTTCGATTCAGCCGCAAAAGGTGACTGAATGGTCAAATCTAAATGTATTTTAAAGTTTAAGTTCCTATTTGGCAAAGATCAGAGGGAGATCCCCACAAAAACATTATGGTGGTAAATGCAATGAATTGTGGGTCTAGAAATACGAATGCGGATTTTTATTTGAAACCACTTTAAAAATAGTATATATCCTTTAACTTTACAACAATACACTGCTTTCTTTTGATAAATAAATAAATTCAATTAGTAGCAATAGGTCACAGGTCAAAAGCTCTCTTTTTTCCTTGTCTTGGATCTTTGAGCTTAACTCAGCTCTACTATGTCTGGTCCGTTTCCAGATCTCTGATACTGATCAGTGATTAATAATTCGTGGTCACACTCCCATTATAGCCCCCCTGCCATCTGCTTTGTTCATGGTCATTGAGATGAAAGCCTCCTTTTAGGGCTCAGGTATCGAGGGAGGCTCAAACTGTTGGAACAAGAGGGTCTAGTGGTTTATGAAAGCGAGCTTCTGAGAGTCTTTCCCGAAGTATTGTTATTGTACCCCTGTAGGTAGCTTCGAATTGAAGTAACAGTAATGCAAGCTTCACCAAAACAAAAATATCCCATGATTCCAAATTTCAGATAATCACACACCTGATTATGCCTCAAAATAGAGAAATGGTTTTGGATAACATGGCTAAAAAAGCCTCATCACAGAGAATTTTTAACAAAGTATTCTCCTTTTTTAAAGCCTCCTCTTTTTCCCAGACTGGATCTTGTACTGTCCTCCTCACTCTTATTCTGCAGTATTATTTAAAGAGGAATATTTTTTCACATGCACATTTTAATAAGTACTAGCGCTATCTTACCATTACATATCACCGCCAAGTGTGTATTTCATCTATAGAAATAAATAATTATTTCAAAATGTTGTATACAACTTGAGACTACAAGGTAGCATCTTGCATAAAACTCCTAATTATTAAGTCTTTCTTCTTTAAGGACTTTCACTCAACCACTTCTGCTTTGGAAGCAAACACTTCAGTCTCGAGGCAGTCAATGGTTTATGGGACTGTTGCGTCTCGCCCTACATCTTCCAGGATAAAGAGGACACAAAATGACATATGGAGCCGAAGCGTTGACCAATCATCTGTACCCATCGGGGAATCAATTCAGTCAGCTTCAAAAACAATAACTGGCAGCCAAGATGTAGAGAGCAATGCACAAAATAACCCTCAACCATCCTTACATTCAGTGACGGAGACTAGACAATCAAAACCCCTCCAAACCAGTACAGTACCAACCACACAGTCAATAGCAGCAATTCAATTACCAGTCAACCCGACCTCATCTAATCAATTATCCACTAAGACTGCACATCTGAACCAATTCAAAACCGATCTTTTAGTGGACCAGCCACCAGCAACTAGTGAATTAATGAAAATTCCTAGCCAAACTGAACGATCTTTATCTGAGACTGGACAATCAGAAAAGTTCCAAACCGAATCTGCTCACTCCACTGTTGTAAATGCTCAGTACAGCCAGTCAGAGATTAGTCAACTGCCGTCCGCCCAACGAAGGACGACAAGAGCATCAACTGGCCAAACAACTGACCCAGTCCAATCCCAAACCAACCCAGCTTCAAACAGTGTGTCACCAATGACGAGACAGTCCCAAAACATCAATAAAGAAGCCAGTCAGTCAGGAGACACCACAAACATAAAAGACTCATTAAACACTACAATTTTAGTCAGTCTATCATCAACAACAATTTCACCACCCAGCCATTCAGAAGTCAGCCCAGTACCGCTGTTCAAACAACAGTCAACCACATCAACCACACAAACAACTGAGACAACTCAGTCAGACGAAACCCAAACCAATCTAGTTTCAAGCTTCCAATCACAATTAAGGAGCCAGTCAACAATAGGTCTGGGACTCTACCCCAGTCAGTCATCAGCAAATACAAACGAAACTAATAAGTCAGCAACTGGCACAACTTTGTCTGTGGAAGCATCAACTGAGACTTTAAAAACAACCACAACCTGTACCAGCCAATCAAGTCCAGTGAAAGAAAATACAGAACCACCTAGCCAACTGTCAATCACCAATTTGATTTCCAAACAATCAATTAGTCAAACTAACCACATTCCAGAAACACAAATATCAACTGACATCACACCACCCAGCCAGCTGCAAAACAAAGGAGGACCATCTACCCAACCACCAGCCACCAAGACATCAGCCAATCAATCACCTATTACAACAACCCAATCAGCAACTTCCAGAGAACCGAAAAACAAGTTATCAACCAACACTGCATCAGCCAATAAAGCAACCACAATTTTTACAACACCAAGAGGACAAATACCAAGCTCTGTGCTATTGGAAAATCAATCCCTAGAAAGATTAGCACAAACCAGTCAGTCTCCAACCACATTAGTTATGTCCAAATCATCTGGAAGCATTGTGCCATCCAGTCCAAGACCAACCAAAACAACAGATCTAAACAAATCACAATCACATAGTTCAACCACACATGTTCAACCTGTAAAGACAAAGCCCTTTAGCCAACAAGTGGAAAGTACAACATCAGCCATAAAGGCAATAGACAGTTCCACAAGTGAAAAACAAATACCTGCTAAAGTGCCATCTAGAAAATCATCACCTAAAAAGACAGGGTCTGATCATTCAGCAAAATCTGGACAATCTTTGGAAGGTACAGAGCCAATTAGCCAATCACCAGTCAGCAAATCACCTCCCATTTTAAAATCAGTGGACAGTGTAACAAAAACAACCCACGTGTCATCCAGCCAAACACCACTGAGCACCTCAGCAACATCACCAAGACCAGCAACCCAGTCCGTTCTCACAACTACATTTTCTAATCAATATCCACCTACTTCAGTTTCTGCTAATCAATCGGTGATAACTTCAGTGGCTTCCCTGAATGATTCTTCATCACTCAACCTGTTGACATCTGATTCAACATCAGGAAGCTCAGTCAGTGGAGCGTTTTCAGCTGATGATCATCCAGTTAATGTCTCGCTGCTCACCAGGCAGGCAAAGGAAGCCTTGAAGTCATCAAAACGAAAAATCCCAGGTAAGGTTGCAAAGGCTTACGAGAAAGATCAAGTACTCAATTAAATATTTTTAAGAGGAGAGTAGTTTAACATTTCTGTAGAAAATACTTATTGAATCTGAAGTTAAACATTGAAGGTTCAGATGTTAGTTGCCTTTAGGATCTTTAAAAGGTGGGAAGCTTTATGATTTATGGTGAATCTGCATTTCTGTCTAAAAACTAAATTTCAGAGTTTGTATTTTTTGTATTTAAAGACTCTTAAGGTTTCACTAGCCAATGAAATATCAGTCCCGCCTTCCATTTAGATAAAGGGCAGGAGGAAAATGGGTTGCATCTGATTTACCTAACTTGAGTGATCTCCGACTGGCCAGAGAAGCCAAAAGCCCACGTAGCAGATGATGTTAATGCAAGTTGTGGGAACCATCTTCGGTTTTCATTGATGGGATTATTTACCAAAATGTTTATTGACACTAAAGAGGCCCATTTAGATCGATCAGCCGGGGTGGACATAATAGAAGAGGGATGTTTTCCTAAAAATTGAGCAAAAAATTAAAATGGGTAATCTGTTATTGCCACAATAAACATGTTATTGAAAAAAAACATGTTGTGAAAATCTTTAAATAAAAAAGAAAGATAAATAATTCTCTAAATGTTTCTTTTTCCCCTCACTGCATGGTAATTACTTTGTTTTACTGGTTTTTCCCAGGAGAGAAATGCGAATATCCCTGCCTGAATGGCGGACAGTGCGTTTTGTCAGAGTCATGTGACTGCAGCTTGTTTCAGGCCACTGGAAGCAGATGTCAGACAGGTGAGCTCAGAACACGACGCAAACATATCCAAACTTACTGAATTCAACAAGTGTATTTACCATCTTAACAAAATCAAACTTGAAAACAAATGTAAAGTCCATTGTTTTTTGAAAAATATAACTCCTCTTTCCTTTTCATACTTTTTAACTCAAAAACCCTCATTACGTCTGACTAGACACTGAGAGTCCTAGATAAAAGTCACATAAAAAAGTCTTAAGCCTTTCATATCTTAAGAGCCAAGTTGATAATAATTGATTACACCTGTTGAAAGGGAGATTGGTTTTATAAAGTATAAACAAATATCATCTGCAAAAGGGTTTATTTGTCTTGCTGCTGTGCTAGTAGAATTTTTTGGCTAGAGTAAAACATTTTGTGTTTATTTTTAAAAGGTTCATGTTAGGTAATATTTTTGAAACAATTTTTATTTTTTTTGTAGTTTTTTTAAACATCAAATTGGAACTAAATATATTCATAACTGAGCTTGTTGCATAGTGGCACAGCTAAAACCACATAGCCATTGCATTTTTATATTTTTATATGCCCAGTTCCAAATCTTGGCTTTGAGAGGGAAATGACTTGTAGGACCTGGGGTCAGTACAACTTTGAGACCTTTGATGGACTCTACTTCTACTTCCCTGGCCGATGCACGTACACGCTGCTGCGAGACTGCGAGGAAACCACCCAAGCCAGCATAGTTGTCCAGGTTGGTTCAAATTAAACAAATCTTTCCAACTTTAAGAAGCTTTTTTTTTGTTCATTACCGTCTTAGTATCAGTCGCAGCCTTAGGAAATATTGTCCTTGAGTTAATTCAAAGGGTAATTAGAGTCAATTACCTTTAAAGACTGCAATTTCCCAGAATCCCTTCAAACCCCCTCGAACAGACGAGGGCTTTGTTTCTGTGGAAATTCAGGAGATACTGTATCTTTGCCTGGGAAAACCAAAAGATGTACTTGTATTAGGATTTTTGATTGATTTATAAAACTATAAACTTTTATCACAAACAAAAAAAATAGTGGCAACCTCATTTAATTAAAGTTAAACAGACTTTAGCTTTTGCAATAAGGCCATAAAATGACATAATTTTAACAGTTCATGTTTAAAACTCCTGGTGTTAGTTTGACTCTTGTGAGTTTTCACTAAAACTTTGGAAGTGTATATGGCAAAGACACTAAATCAAAGTGTGCAAACTCTAAGAAACAGGGAATCTCATACAATTAAGGCTGACAGTAGAGCGTGAGGAGGTGCAGGGATCCACAACTTATGTGGAAGAGTGTATTGGCACAAAACCAACAGTGCATATCACCCTGCACATCCCTTGAGCAAAATACTGGCTAATTGCGGAAGTTCACCTTCCAGCAGGAGAAACAACACTAAACCAGACCTATAATGTAATGGTACAGATCAAAGCATAGCCATGAAATAAAATGGACCAGTCAAAGTCAGAAGCAATATCCAATTCAGAGTCTTTGACATGACTTGAATAGTGATGGTCACAGACCCTGTTAATCCAATCGGAGATTGAGTGGCTTTGTACAGTAACTACTGAATGTTTTCAAGGTGTGAAAAGAGATTCAGCTGTACATGTAGAAAAAAAAGGTTTTTACAAAGTTTGGACCTAGAGATGCTGAATAAAAAAGCAAACTACATTTTTCAGTATTGGTTCTGATAAAAATGTATGTAAATAAGAGTGTGCAGATATCGGAGATCTTAGATGCAGGCCGATATGATCATATGATTTTGGACCAATGTCTGATATTGATATCAGATTGGGACACCCCTAAATCTCAAACACTGTAGTGCATTTGTGTGCAAGGCGGCTTTCTACTAAAACTACTGTTTAGTTGGTGTTTAGTTTTCTCAAATAAACATTGCAGAATCTGATTTGACTCGACATGTTGTGATACTATTAATGCCTTCGCTTACCTGTATATCTGCAGGTCCACAATGACCCAAATTGCAGCTCAGCTCCCTACACCTGTCAACGATCTGTTAGTGTCTTCCTGCCATGGGAGGGCGAGATACGACTGCATGCTACAAGAATTACTTTCAAAGGCCAAAGGTTTCGAATAAAGCAATGCTTGCTATGTTTTCACTTTAAATCTTAAGACATAAAAATATGCCCAATCTCGGTTTAGTCTGCAGCTGCCTCATCACATCCATGACCTGCAGCTCCAGCAGATTTCCCAGTATGTGCTTGTGACGCAGCAGCAGGGCTTCACCCTGGCATGGGACGGACAGAGCGGCTCAGTCTACATCAAACTCAGCCCAGATTTTGTGGGCCGAACCTGCGGCCTGTGTGGCAACTTCAACGCAGACATTCTGGACGATCTGAAGACGAGCTACGGTGAGAATATTTATTCTTTATCCGCATAACATTAAGCGTTAATTAAAACTGATACGGGTAAATAAATCTTCCGTGTGCCTTTTTGACATTTAACCAGTTATTTAAACTAAATACCTCTCAGATTGAGTGTTTCTTGCCTCTCAGGTGTGCTTACCCAGGATGTAGAGATGTTTGGGAACAGCTGGATGGAGACGGCGCCTCACCAGGACAGATGTCCTCTTGTTCCCTCTGCTTTCTCTTCACCTTGTGCTGGTGTGGATGCACAAGTCCTTCTGGTAGGATAGAAAGTGAAGGAAAAGTAATATCTACAACTAAAGTAAAATGAAGCAAGCTGTATTTTAAAATATTGTCAGGAGAAGCCTTTTTTTTTTCTTGTAACCTTTTTTTGCCGCCAGAATGTGGAGGAGGTTTGTGCAATGCTGCTGGACCCGCCTTTCCAAAGCTGCCATGACTTTGTGAGTCCGCTGTCCTACATGGCCAGCTGCTCCAACGACCTTTGCATGTAAGAACTGCTGATTTCAATCTTTACTGCTGAAAAACGTTATTCTATCCTTGTGGCTTTGACTGTATTTTCCTAACTAATATGCTGTAAAATTATTAAGATTATCCAATGAGTCTCTGTTAATAAATCTATACAGCACAGTGAAAAGATGTCACTCCATCAATCCTGGGCACGTACATCCAAATAACTTCCAGTTTTAAGTGACTTGACACAGAAACACTTTTTAAAGCTATAAGGAAACATTTAAAATCGAGAATAAATCCACACAGAGGTTCAATTTTGTATTCACATTCATATAGTATACCCCATTAATATTTGCTTAAATCTCCCTTTTTCCTGTTTTTTATATTTCACAGTTTCTCTGGAATCTTTTCTGTCCACAAATTTTCAATATGGTTGAGGTCAGACCTTTCAAGAAACCCATGCAAAATCTTAATGTTGACGTGCTTTATGCTAATTAGTTTGTATGTTTGTTTTGGATGACTGTCCAGTATGGCTTTCAATTGTTTCAAAGTTTCAACCTAACTCCTGATTCCAGTTGAATTTAAGTAATTATCACCTGTTTGCACAGTCTAGAGTGCGGGTGCTTCCTGGGGTATCTTTGATCATTATCAGCGCTTCCCACAAACCTGTGTGAGGTAGTTTGGATTAGATGGATCCAAACTACCTGGTCCAGTTGGATCTTCCAACTGGACCAGGATTCCAACCATTCAAGCTGGTGTTGGTATGGATAAAACAGGTTATTATTTAGCAACCGTTGAGTCGACCTTAACCCCATTATATATTTGTGCTGAGATGCAAGAGCTGCAAGAATCTGGCTCATCCATTAAAAACAAATTAAGATAATGTGTTGCATTCACAGCTATTAGTGTTTATAATATTAATTTGGCCCCAATAACCTGCATCCACAACCACAGACTCTACAGTGATTTGCCCTCACAATCACATGTTTTCCAAGAAAAAAGGTTTTTATTTACAGTATCGCTTGTTTTTGAGCTGCACAGTCGGATAAGCCCAGTGAACCAGGATTGTGTAACCACACCTCTGCTGGCTCACCTGGAACAGTCCTTTTCTGTCTTTTCACTTTGTTGAAGGTCGGGTCCCAGCGGCGATGTGGTATGCCAGGTGTTCAGCGAGTACGCTCGAGCCTGCGCCCATGCTGACCACCCACTGGCCAACTGGAGGCAGCACATTCCTCAGTGTGGTACGGTTTCACATGCATTCAGTCAATAATGACAAAAATGTAACTCCTTGTAGTCTGATGAGTGGCTCTATAGTTCCAAAGATCTGAAATTCTGTCAAGTTCTAATCATTTCAACATGAAGTTAGGGGTTTGAAAAGTCCTTAATACCTTGAAATGTGTACCTTTGGGATTAATTCAGAAAAAAGAAAACAGCTAACTGATGAGTTAAAAGGTTTTGAATGTCTTTTATCGTTTCACCTTTTGTGACCAGTGAAGCAGTGTCCTCTCGGGCTGCAGTACAGGGAATGCATCAGCTGCTGCCCAGAATCTTGCAACATGGAACGAGCATGCATAGATAGCAAGCTGGCTTGCTTAGATGGCTGCTACTGTCCTGAAGGTAAAGTGTTCGGTCTAATATTTGATACAAGTATCTTGTCAGAACATGTTTTATTCATTTAAAGGCCTTTTTTAGTCACTTTGGCTGTTTTCCCCTTCAATTTAAGAACAAACATATGGAATGCATTTGTTTGTGTTTGATGCTTATGTCTTGTGTGCCCCCATATTGCAGAAAATCTCATAGATGTCCAATTGCATGCATATTAGGGGGCTGGTTGATTTAAAATGAGGATGGGGGCAAGTGTGAGTGAATGTTTGTTCGTAATTTGTCTCTGGAATCGACTGGAGCAACTTAATCAAACTTCTTACCTGCTATTAGATTCCAGACTGCAGAGCAGCGTTGGGTTTAAACTCCTCTTTTACCTTTTTGTTTCCGTGTTGTTCCTCCTGGACACACAGAATTACCTTCCATTCTTTGCTAACAACTTCCAGGTGTGTTTACAACAAAATCTGATTGGCGAGTCCTTAGTACGTATTTTTTCTCACTGTTGATCAAGAAATGGATGATGAAAAATAATTAGTGATTAAAAGTACAAATTGATGTCGCTAATGAACAAGGAACTGACTAATGTCTTGATTGCTGTTGTTGTGATCCTTTTTGCTTCTTTGTGTTTCTTCAGTTGTAGTTTTCCCTTTGCCTCGCACTTCCTTGCTGAGTTTGTTTTTTGCAATTTTGTTTTCCAGTCGATTCCATCAGTGTAGCTGAAAACACAGTTATTCACTCTGAGATACTTATTTAATTTGTGATTGTTAATTTGTTTTATGTGCAACTTTGAGACCTATTTTCATTTTCTCGTGCGTTTTCCAATATTTTTAGAGTGTTTTACAATTAAAGTGGACCTTTTCGGGCATCCCATGTATGCTGCCACATTACTCCACTACTGTTTTTTTAATACATAAAAAAATAATGTAAAAAAAAAAAGTGCATTAATAATAGCGTGTTGTATGAAAATCTAATCGCATTAACTCCAAAAGCTGCGCTACCTGCCAGCAGAATACTTTTCTTGTATTTTGTTTAAAAATGTTTTGTACTGTTTTGTCATTTTTTTACGCTGATGAGGAAAATCCTTCAGGGTTTTCTGTATGTTTGTCACCAGGTTTAATATTCGAAGATGGTAGTTGTGTGGCACCGGCTGACTGTCCCTGCGAGTATCATGGGATGTTTTATCCTTCTGGACAAACGCTGCAAGAGGAGTGCAATAACTGGTTGGCCTTAAGTTACTTCTCCCTTTATTTAAGTTAGAATACATACAGTGTATATTTAGATACATTAATTTTTTTATCTAAACACCATCGTTTTCTGCACAGACACCATGCTGACTGTACATTTTCTAACTCCATGAGTATCCGTTGTTTTCAATTGCTTTAGTGTCCTCAGATCTGACCACCTGTGGTTGGTGTGTCCATTTTTTTTTGTGTGCTATCCTTCCGTCAGCTCAGCCTTTCATGTAGCCTGAAGCCAGCTGTGGACTTTTCTTTGTTTCAGCACATGTGTGGGTGGAGTGTGGAACTGCACGGAGAACATCTGTCCAGGTTTGTGGCTTTCCTTCAGAGTTTAAGGTCTAAGTGGAAGGGATTAGAAAAAAGAACTGTTTATCGTAGTCTGTAATTGCTTTGCTATTGCCAGGTTAAAGGGTGGAGAGTTAAAAAAACAAGATGAGTACAAGAACCTTTATAGTTGAAAAATATAACATGGCTATACATATGGTGGTCTTCTTGTAAGATGCCTGCAGGATCTAGACTGGTTTTGAGTGATCACATAATGGCTAAAAAACAGACATGATACAACAAGAAATATGTATATTATCGTTTAGTTATTTTAAGGCTGCAATAAAGTAACATTGTGTCTTTTTAAATCTTGATTAGAAGTGTATGATTGTAATTTGTAACATTGCATGGTACATAATGATATACAATACAGTTAGATTTTATTATCAACATGCAAATGGAAATATTTAAGAATTTGATCCTCAAACATCCAGCCAGTGTAAAAAAAAACTGTGTAAAAGAAAGGAGTAAGCAGAAACTGTTATGGGGCAAATAGTCTAATGGTCTTCACAATATTCAGTAGGTGTTGTGCAAATAGATGTTTCAGTGGTGATTGATTCTCTGTAGACACTTAAAAAGTATTTGGTCAACTTAACTCTTTTTCCTGAGATGCCCAGACCTGGTAAAGATGATTATAAAAAGGGATTAGTATCATGATGATCTAAAAGAAAGAATACAGCATGAAAGCTTTTACCTGTAACCCCCATTGTGATCGCAGTATTTAAAAATAATGTGGCAGTCACATGTTTTGCTAATATCCTGCGGACCCGAAGGGTAATCACAGCATTAGGACATTTGTATATGGGTGGCTAGTAGCAAACTTAAAGTTGATAGATAAAAAAAACAACAAACTTGCTGCTTTGCTTCACAGGGGAGTGCTCTGTGACAGGCGATATGTATTTCCAGTCGTTTGACGGGAGGATCTTCACCTTCCCTGCCAGATGTCAGTACGTCCTCGCCAAAAGTCGCAGCTCAGGGAAATTCACCGTCACCATCCAGAACGCCCCCTGCGGAGCCGTGAGTCATTTGTTTTCACTTCAGTCTTTTACTGTATCTCCTGGCGTCAAACTGTTTTGTTGGCTCAGGTTGCACCCTCACGCAATTTGTCTGTCATGTCGATCATATCAAAATTTAAGTGCCCAATATTCCCTGCTGAGTCGAGGCGGCTTTTGTTCGAGAGCCGCGCTGCAACTGCAGGAGCAGATAATGAACAAGAAAAGTGACAAAGGACTAAGGGCTTCTTCTCAATTCTGCCAGCCCTCAGTTTCCCAGCAGAGAGGGAGGGAGGGGAGGTGAGATATGATGTCGCACTCATCAAAGCAGAGGCCTAGACCTCTAACAGCCAACTGTGGAGGTTTGCCTTATCTGGCCTGACTGACAGAGCTGTGGCTGGCTTTGTACTGTAGCAGGAGAGGGAGGGGGTTCTGGACAGAGATGAGGTTATGCAGGATAAACAGGAGGTGAATGATGGGAAAAGAAGGTAAAAACGGGGATGGTACAGGTGTGTGCTATAAGCTTTGGCTACGGAGTGTTGACATTTATGAAAGAAACGATTCACAGAGGCAGATCGGTAGCTGTCAACGACATGCAGGTTCCTGCTCCTCCCAAAGGCATTACGCCGAAAGTAAAACAATTTGTTGCTATCTATTACTATCTATTCTGGCAGATTTGATATGAAAATGTAATGTTTTGCTTAAACAATGTGATAAAGGTTGTACCTTTAGTAATTTTGTATATCACTGCCATCATTTAAGTCTATACCAAAGAAGGACTCCTTGGGGTTTTGAAGGTTTTGTTACAAGTCCAGTTAAATATGAAATATGAAGAAAAAAACAGATGAACATGTGATGGTTCTCCACTCATTTAACTGAAAAAGGGGAAGTGGTTCCTATTATATTGTATAAGATATGACACTGCTTAATGTATTTTGTAAAAATCTAATTCTGAGTACGTATAGTAGTTCATACAGATCAACTGTATTAAGCTAAAGCATTTAATATTATTCAAGCTATAAAAAAGCCACTATATTAATTTCACTCTTGGAGGTTTTTCATATCTGTCACATTTCAACCAAAAATGCAACTGATATTTTTTAGTTATGTAACCAATGCAAAACTGGTGCATCAATGTGAAATGGAAGCAGAACAAAAAGGCTTGATAACATTTTTTTCACAATTAAAAATCAACATTTTTGGTCAGGATCCCCCAGTCAACTATCTTAAGAATCACCTTTATTTACAAATTAAAGTTGCAACAGCTTTGGGTTATCTGTTTATATGTTTCTACTAAACTATAGACTAAAAGTTTTGGTCTTTCTTTGAGGCAACAAAGCTAACCTAGATGGGATGGAGAGCAACTGCAGATTTCATTTTAATGGTCTTACCACCATTTTTTTGTTGTATTTAGTTGTGGAAGCTGTGTGAATTCTGTTTACTGGGCAACTTTCTTAGACGACAACCCATGTGCCTTTTTTTGATGTATTAACATAAAATAAAAAAAACCTGACCTATCAGTTTACATGGATTTAATGAAAAAACTGAAAAAACTTGTTTTACCATTTGATCTGCTGGTTAGATGGGGTTTATTCAAGGATTAGCAGAATTTTGCCCAAAAGTAATTTGACAGAAGGCAACCGTTATGTGATTACAGAGACACACAGGACAGACAGCGATGTTCCTATAAGTTCATACCTAAGAGTAATTAGGTTTGCAAAATATTCTTCTGTGGATGTTTTCTGGGCTCCCGACGAAAACCCGCTTGATTTTGAGTAGAACAAGCAAACTCTACAGTTTGCATCGCCGAAGCTGACACACTTGCAATTGTGTCTTTTTACTTAGAAAGAAAGTCACAATTATATTTTTTGATCATAAATGTATCAATATTACCGTTATTTTGAACAGAGAATCCATTCATCATAGTCTCAACCACACAATTTATGTGATCATGTGACAGTTTTAATGTGTATTAGAATTCCAAATTCAAATGATCTTATTACAAGGGACAGATAATTGTCTGAGTTTTTCCTCCAGACTACTTGTTGCTCATTCTCATGTTTTGCACTCTTTGTGTCTCTTGAACTGCTTTTGTTTGGAAAAAATGTCAATTTTGTCTCGATTGCAGAATTTAGATGGGGCCTGCATCCAATCAGTTAACCTGGTCGTTGATGAGGATCCAAGGACAGAGATCACACTTAGTCACGTTGGCGAGGTCTTCATGGCCGGGCAGTACCGCATCTCACTGCCCTACTCTGACGGTACTGTCTCTCATCTTTTATGGCTGTCCAGCATTGTTCACATCCAGAACTCTGTCTTCCAGCACTCTGTGGGACAAGCTGGAGGCAGATTGAATGACAGCTGTGCTATTGAAGAAATATTTTCCCTATACAGTGCTGTTCAGTACTTTCATTGTGCTGCAGAAAATGCTGTCTGGCTAAGTGTTGCTCTTATTACACACCAGCATCTTGGTGGTCAAGTCAATGGTCTTTTGTGTGTTTCATGTGAAACTGTGTGATGATTGTCTGATACTTGGTAGGTAAATGAATAACAAAAGCATTTATAGTTAATGTTCTCTCCCAAAATATGGCTGATAAGTCCACATACCTAATATTTAAAGCTTTGTCCTTAAAACAAACAAATAAAAGAAACTAGACTTCGTCCTTTTATTAAACTAATACTGGAATAAATGAAATTCATTAAAATTACTGTCTAATTTAAGGCGGAGTCTGTTATAGGTAAAGCTTAGGTAAGTTTATCCCTGATATTGCCAAAATCCCTCCAGGACTAGTCAGATTATGAGTTTCATCTTTTGTGACTGGTTGGGAATCATCTTGATTTCCCAGCCAGTTTTCACTGTTCTTGATTCAATCAAGAATAGTAAATGGATACTATATATATATATATATATATATATATATATATATATATATATATATATATATATATATATATATATATATATATATATATATATATATATAT
>JAVLVB010000646.1:792688-808153 GCA_032876305.1 Orestias chungarensis
GAATTTTTTAAATATTTTTTTTAATGTTTTTGTGTCAGATGTTACTCTCATCTGACACAAGCTCACCACTTCAGATAAGTCATGGCAGCATTTTGCAAACTTTCCATCAGTTTAAGCTGTTTTAATGTGTTTTCATAATCAAAAATAAGGACTGAGACCGAAACAACTAACCCTAGATGGTTTTGTTTATAGTGTGAATAGCGTTTCTAGAGTTTCTTAAAGAGACAGGGTGATTTCAAAGCATCAGCTATGGCTATAATTTAGGATGATTTGTACTTTTAAAGTTGACATTAAAAAGCTTTTAGTAGGGTACCTTTATTTTGTAGTAAGTTTAATACCAGCAATGGAGCATCAACGATTTAAGAACAAAATTAAATACACTTTAATAGGAACATGTTATTTTAGTGTTAGACACAAAGCAGGAATAAAGAAACTTATTAGCCTGTGATGTAACCATCGATAAGAAGAAGACAAAAGCTTTGTCAATTAAATTCAAAAGTCTAGATGTCCCTCCTCATCCTACTTCCACAGACATTCTCCACATCCAGGAGCTGTCGTCCATGTTCCTCCAGGTGAGGACGACGTTCGGCCTGCATCTGCAGTACAGCTGGATGGAGTTCCGTCTCTACCTGCAGGCCGACGAGACGTGGAAAGACAACACGGTGGGGCTGTGTGGTACCTTCAACGGCAACATCCAAGATGACTTTTTGTAAGTGTGCGATGGCTGGCCTTTGACCCCTCTCTCGCCCTCTGGTAACCCCTTCCTTCTCCCCTCCAACGATTAAGAGCGAGAGAGCACATACTCCTGTTTCAGGTGAAAGGAGGGAGGTGAAGTGCTCTTCCCCTCTGTAATGCACACGAGTCGGGGCGGCTCGGCATCAAAAGACCCGCTCTCTGATCAGCTCTTTTAGGCTGACCAGATGAGCACCCAACTGGACACACCACTTCAACAAGGAATTTACTGTTTGTGGAAAAAGGGCCTTCACTGAGCCGACCATTATGGCCGGATGTTGTCTAACAGCTGTAAGAGGATATACATCTCTGCTGGTGGCTGAAGTGGCTGCTGGCTGCTATAGGAAAAGTGGAAGCACTGCCTAAGGACATGCAGGTTTTACACTGTGTCCTCATGCCAGGTTTATAGCCATACCTTAACATTACATCTGCAATAAGTATTTGTTCATATTTCAAAAAAACATATTTTATATCTTGTGTCTGAAAACAAAAGGGAAATTCATGAATTGAGACACAAAGCCAACACCTGGCCTTGCTAATCTCCTTTCAAAGAGAAATATGCGATAGGTGATCAGTAAAAAGGGACTGACACATCAATCAGTTGTTGGTGGAAACAGTCCTTAGATCGCTGTCACACCTCGCCCATATCAGAGATGGGTCAAAGCAACACGATCCAAGAGGAAACAATAAACCTTTGATAGAAACTGTCCACGTGTCTCATTTAAACATGTGGATAACCTGGACATGTGAATCAGAAGATTTGTTGGGCCTACAAAACAATCGTCATGGATGGACTGTGTGTGAAAGTGCTCTCCGTAAGAAATAAGCTTTTTCCTGATTTAAATTTTAACACAACGCACAAAAAACAAAACAAAAAACTACTCAGCATGATACCTTTGGATATCTGTTTCATTCAAAATAAATAAATAAATACTTCATGAAATAAATTAATATCTCCATGAAATAAAATTCAATTCATATTTAAAGAAGATTTTAAAAAAAATACTTTATTAATTTAAATTTTTCCACAATATTTATTTATTTATTTCACAATGAAGGATTTTATTTATTTATTTCATAATGGAGTTTCATTTTATTTTGTGACGCTTTTATTTTGTAATGAACTTACTATTTCAGCGGCTTTTATTTCAAAACCCCCTTTTTCATTTAAAGCTCTTTTTATTTCATGTTCGTATATTAAAATCAGGGGGCGGAGTCTTATCTGTGGGGCGACGCTGGTCCATACTGTTCAAAGGACAGCGACCATTGACATGTCTAAGACAGCGAAAGAAAATATCGAACAGGAGAAGAAGAAAATAATTAAGGCCTTCTTTTGGCGGCCATTTATTCAGTGTGCTTGTGGTCTTTCTACAATGTCTGCGAACAGAAGCCTATCAGAGTTGTTGAGAGAAGCTGCTAACCGTCTTGACGGCATGGTAGAGCGGCAGACACCTGGCCCAAGTTCCGTACTAGGATCACCAACCTTGGGAACTTCAATACGGACTAAAATAGTATTGGACGTCAATTCATTTTGCTCGATTTCACTAGCAAACGTTAACATTTCATCTTGGAGTTCTCCGATATCATCCATTTTGCCCGCTAAACCAATCAGTCTGAACACACGTGGGTAAATCCTTTGCTCTGATTGGTCATAAAGATTGGAGAACTTCAGTTTCTGTGAAGCAGGTGCACTCCGCCAATCCTGACCAACGTCGCCCCACAGATAAGACTCCGCCCCCTCATTTTAATATACGAACACGAAATAAAAAGAGCTTTAAATGGAAAAGGGGGTTTTGAAATAAAATTCGCTGAAATACTAAGGGGTCATTAAAAAATAACAGCATCTGGAAATAAAATGAAACTCCATTATGAAAAAAATAAATAAATAAATATTGTGGAAAAATTAAAATAAGTAAAATATATTTTTTCAAATTTTCTTTAAATATGAATTTAATTGCATTTCATGGGGATATTAATTTCTTTCATGAAATATTTATTTAATTATGAATGAAACGGCTTTCCAAAGTTTCCACCATCAGATAATTACGGCTTTTAGGCTTGAATGCCTCACATCTACATATGGTGGACAAACTTCTGAAACTATGTCTTGCCTCACTATTTGCTTTCTGTGTGTGGGCAGATGAAAATTTGAGCTGTACTTACAGCTGTTTGGTTGTCGTGACGCATCTAAAAATACATTTTTTTTTGTTAGAAGTATTTGTTAGAAGTATTTTTTTAGCTACAACTTGCTCATGCCACAGTTTCCGTGGTGTAGTGGTTATCACGTTCGCCTAACACTCGAAGGCCAGCCGAATATAGGTGTAGCTCACCGAAAGCCTAAAAAGTAGAGGATCCTGGTTCGATTCTCGGTTGTAGCAAACCTGTGTTGTCATTTCACAAAGGAATGATTCCTCAATTATGTTTTAAATTTCAGGTAATATGTCTTACTACATGGAAAGCAAGTCAATAATGCAAATTAACTGCTCAATAATGTTTTTGCCATACTTTAATTATACTTTGCATTTGCATGGCCATCTGAATATATCAACGTACTATACAAGTTTTTGGCATTTTTTGTTAGTTATTAATAAATGAATTAGCCTATAAAGTGCTTTAATGTGGAGTATGTTTTAATTTTAAACATAACTCTTTCATACTCTTTTATACTTAAATTTTTTTATTTAAGACTGAACATATGGTTGTAATTAAATTATTTATTAAAATCTGAATGTGAAAAAAAGATTTTACTTATTTAAACATATGTACAGAATTGATCTGCCATGTAGGTCTGGTAAACCTTTTGTGAGCAGTAAAAATACTTTACCTCTGCAGGCTGATAGCAGAAGTGGACAGAGGAGCTGTCACCCTGAAAACGGGACTTTGGCTGGCCACATGCTAGACAGTTCCTTGTCCTCTTCTTCACGGGCTGCTGGTCCTTCTGCTGCTGCTGTTGTTGCACAATCTCCTTAACCATTTGCTCAATTTGTGCTTTTGTTAGTGGAGGATCCTGGGTCTTAATTCTAGGTGGGTTCACAGTCGCAGGTGGAATTGTGACTACTGGAACACTAACAGTCTCACTACCTTCTGTTAGATGATGCCACAGCTGCTGCGTCTCTAAAAGCTTCTCTGGAATGATGTTTAAAGACGATTTTGAGTTTTTCATCTTGGCCAGATGCCTCAGATAACGTGAGATATGCTGTTTGGTTGTTGGTTGTAGAAGGCTGTTTTGGTCTTTAAGGAAACCATGAACACAAACAGCATATTCAGCATCCACCTTAGCCAGGGAGTCTTTCTGTCCATGGTGCTTTTGCAGAAGCTGGTCAATTGGATCCCTCATGGGCTGTGTCCACAGGGAGTGGTCCAGGAAAAAAAATCAGACCACCTGCCTTCATGGGACCTGAGCGGAGAGGAGGCAGAAAGCAGTGGTGTCACTTGCGTCTGTGATGGAGGGAGAGAAAATAAAGTTTAGATTATGAAAAAACCTTTATTAGTGCTCAGTGGGTAATTCATTTCTGCAGCCATTACAATCTGAATTTTTTAAATATCAGGATTTTCCTAACAAATTTTTATTAAAGTGGTGACAAATACCTTTTGGGGGCTTTGGTGGGTCCTACCTTGAGAGCCAAATATAGCCACAGCAGCAGTGCTCTCCTGAAACAAAAAAGCAGAGTGAAACTAAGAAATTATTTTATGATGAGTCAATATTTGCATAATTGATTTAAATATAACTTATATTAATTTTTTTGAGGGTTGTGAGGGAAAGTCGATCGGCCATTAAAGTGTTTTGGGGATTTTCCCCACGCTATTACAGTCACTTAGTTACAGCCGACCAATCAAAACAGCCTTCTTACAATAAGTTCTTCCGGTTCGAAACCGGTCGGAAACTCCTTTACTCCTGGGATATATACAGTATTTGTAATTTCATTGGTCTGATACAATATGTATGATATTTATACTGATAATGAATGATGGTGCATTCAATTAGGTTCACTTAAGTTTCTTTAACTAAATGTCATGTGGGGGCACATTGATATAAAAGCTATTCTAATTTTTATATTTTTACAGACTAAATTTAATGACCTGCAGTTTTCTAGATTTTTGAAGCATTTGTCTAAATGATGGCAAACTGAACCTGTGATCTGGTCTTCCTACAGAGCTCCATCAGGAATGATAGAAAGCTCGCCTCATCTGTTTGGAAATGCCTGGAAAGTGTCTTCAGGCTGTTCCCTCAGTCTCAGTACACCTCAGCTGGACCCCTGTGACACTCACCAACAGGCTGGTTAGTTTACATTTTTAAAGTTTCTCTAATTTGGAAAATATAAGATTGTGTATATCAGTTTTAAGATACATTGTCACATTTGTTAGAACTACATGCAATTGTTTTCACCTTTTCCACCAGTAACATCATTTTGTATAAATAAATCATGCTAGAGTGGTTATAGTTTAGAAAAAGTTCTGATTTGGATGAATATTGTCAATAATATTAAATGACAGGGCAGTAGTAACGAAAGCTATACAGCTAACATTACAAATGCAACTACTGTGTGTGTTCACTTTAAGGACTCTTGATCCTTACCTCAACTCCGATATTTCCAAAAGGCTGTAAATATTTTTTTATTTGATGCATCAAGTACTATTACACACCGAGGACTAAATTTTACCAGGATTAAGCTAAACAATGCAGCCGTACTTGTTAAACCCTTCCTGTCATCCACTAAAAAGTTGTCCCTTTCTCCTAGCTCCAATAAACTACAGATGTGTCTCAACATTTTACAGTAGATGTTTCTTTCAATATAAATCTATATAAATAACAATTTATATATCTAAGGCAAAACTAAGTAACTTTTCAACCTTCATAAAATATTTTCATAACTTTTGGGATTGCAAATCCACTTACAGCTTGTTGGATGTCATGGCCCGAGGGGGTCCGTATCGCTTTAATCGGCACTAAGGAACTTCAGGAGGGTGGCAGGAACCCTGCCACTCAAAACTACTACTAATGTGCCAACTGTTTTATGGCATACGTCACCTCCCCCATTTCTTTTTTTCTCAGATTTTTCACATTATTTTCTTTATTCCAAAATTAAATTTATTGCCTCATCGGTATTCTTCCTTCACAAAGCCAATGGAAACAGAAACGTACTTCAATCTAACTGCAGGTTACCCTTGGGAACAGGGTTTTACCACGCTATGCGCTGGGGCTCATGGGAAAGGCAGTTTTCCTTCAGGCAAAACACTACCGCTTTTGTCCACACTGCCCGCCAAAACCGATCAAAACCAAAACTTTTTTTTACTGTTGCTGTAAATCCTAAATTTTAAAATACAAATTAAAATACCCCCACCCATTTAGAGTTCAGAATTTGAGGATCCAAATTATTTGTGGAAAATTCACCTTAGCAGTTGCAATGAAGAGCAGATCCAGATGTTTTTACAGAAAATCAAGCTAAGGAAGTTAGATGCAAACGCGACTTTAGTCACTGGTGTTGCAAAGCAGCCAATCATGAAGCGACGTTCATCTTCTTTAGCCCTGCATACTGGCACCCTCAAAGATCTTGGATATTACCTACTATTTTATTTCCTTTTTCCCACTGTGTGTATATATGCATTTTGAGTTATATTTTGTGTTTAAACTTATTGAAATGGGCAGTTTTAAAGGGGTTAGTATCAATACATTTTAGCTATTCTTCATATTCGTGGGATCTGGTCCTCAACTCATGTAAGATAGCGAAGGTCGACGAGTAATGTTTTTTTTTTAACACTTTGATGTAGGATATATTATTTAAGTGGCGCCACAGATGATCTCACCTGATTCCGAACATCCTCGTGGTGACCCAACCCTCTGCATGTTGTCTATTTATCTGCTTCTCCAAAGCGGCCGATCCTTTCCCCTCAGTCCAGTTCCTCAGATATTTTCACCTCTGACACTTGCCTCAATCTACTTAATCCTGCTTGCACTCTCTGTCTCACTGTTCATGTGCACAGTGCATCACTTTGTATGGCCCTTAAACTGACTCACTCCGTCCAGGTTCTCTTCTCTCCCTTTCCTTATTAAAAAACATTGAAGTAACTCAGTTAGATGGAATATTAACTCAATACCTCCATACCTTTAAACCTTAAACGTGATCCGGAGAGATTTGCATGAGGGAAAATCCTATGTGATAAGGCTATGTGATAATAACCATATTTCTGTGTTTTTCTGCATCTGCTTAGTGGCCTATGCCTCAGAGATGTGTGACATTCTGAATCAAGATCTGTTTTCCGCCTGTCACGAGTACCTGAGCCCGACACCTTTCCATGAGCAGTGCCGAGCAGACACGTGTAGGTGTGGCACGGCCTGCCTCTGCTCTTCCTTGGCTCACTACGCTCGGCACTGTCGGAGATTCACCGTCATTGTTGACTTTCGAGCGCACGTATTGGACTGCGGTATGTGTTAACCCAAGATGTTTATTTACGTTTTACAGTAATGCATTACTAACTTATCGAGCACGTTCTCCTCTCCTAGCTGTCACTTGTCCTGCAAACATGCAGTATGGGACCTGTGTGTCCTCCTGCCAGCGGCGCTGCTCCTCCCTATCCGTCCCGCACCACTGTGGGGGGGACTGTGAGGAGGGCTGCGTCTGTCCCCAGGGCTCCTTCTACAACCACCGAACACGGGTCTGTGTTGACAGGTGGGATTTTGACCACAAATGTATGTCTGATCTGTTTGACCTGTTCCTCATTTCATTCACAATGCAAAACCGATTTTCTCATCATGTTATTTACTGGAGCAGCTCCAGGCCTCCTCGCAGTTTTTTTTTTTTTTTATTCAGACGGCTGTTAAACTGGAAGCTCTCCACCAAACAAATCCCTTCAGAGTGATATTTGTATCTGCTCTGAATCTGGGGTCAGTCCTTAAGTGGTAAGCCTTGTAGAGCTTGAGAACCCCCATAATTGTGCTCTCCCTTTCAGCTCCGCCCTGGCAGACTTGCAGCTTAATTCCTCTTAAATGTCCCAAGTTTTTACATCCCACTGCAGCACAGTGCCTTACTTACCGTGAGATAGAGTTACATCGAGGAATCCACCCTGAAACCCCCTTTTCATTCCCACTCGGGCCAGGGACGACACAGATATCTGATAACCACTGAGAAAGAGTTTGTAGTATAGAGACTGATGTGAGGCGCTGGTCTATTTGGCTTTCTGCTCATTGTCGTTTAACATAGTGTACAGTTTGTGTAATTATTTTTCTTCTATTTTAAAATCTTGTCTCAAATAGTTTCTTTTTTTTTTGTAGATTTCTGTACAGAATTAAATAAATCCAGCACATGTTTTATCTCCTAAATCCGGCATCTATCCACTTACATTTAATACTCTGTTAAGTGTAATACAAAGCCAATTTTAGCATAACTCTTCACACATTAGGGTAAAAAATTAGCAGTTCAGCAGACTCTTTATTGATTCATAATCTTTCTATCCCTGTATCCCTATATTTGATTTGTTTAGTACTACTTCTATTAATTTAAGGTTATTTGGCCGGTCAGTATGATGGATTGCTGGGAAGTCAGAATCACTAAGCAATCAGTTTGGTTTCCTTAGAAAGAACACTTTCACCAACTGGCAAAAGAATTTTAAATTTGCTGCACAATCCTGACCTGAACCTCTTCCACATGTTTATCCTTATCTTTCATTGCTCAATAATAACCAACTTGTCTGTTATTGTGTGCATGACAATTACACCAACAGCATATTCAGAGCTCCATTTAAAAAATCTGCAAATAGACTTTAAAATACTTGTGTAAATGTATAAATATGTCTGAGCACTGAAATACATTAAAGATAGATGTTATCTCTCCAGACCGCTCAGCTCAGTATTAGGTTAACATGTAAAGCACTTTTACATGCACCAATAAACTTGATTTTCATGTTAGAATACAACTGAAACTTATTCCAATTCTTTGAGCCTATTTTAAAAGTAAAAAATGGTGTTGGTTGGTATTGTAAAGTGCATTTTGAGGCCTTTTTTGGTGACATAACTGAACTGCCGCAAACGTATTTAACATACTCACATCAAGGATCTGAATATAGCAGGATTTTGTTGTAAAACACCCCTCTTGTTTCTAATCAGGAGCGAGTGTCCCTGCAGTTTTCTCGGAGCAGACTCCGAGCCGGGAGACGTGATCTTGACATCCGCAGGTGTTCAGTAAGATCTTCTCTACACTTGGTTTCACTTAAGAGGCTTCAGCTTTTGAAAAACTGTTTCAAAAACTGTTTTTTAAATTTAGTTTGCTAACTCTCCACAATCTAAAATTGTGCGGGACTTGATAAAACTCTTCATAATCACAGTCCAGATAACACAATCTGGAAAAGATGGGAAAAGTCTGAGATGATCCACATCACAAGTATATAAGCAAGTATATAATCTGTCAGTTTATCCATCTATCCATCGTGTCCACTAAGTATCTAAAAAAGATAATTCACTTGGATTTGTCAGTTAGTTTGTTTCTTAACGACAATAAGTCAATGGAAGGGGTTTAAATATCCTGTGCTTTAGTTCCATGCCTGGGGGATTTTACAGGATGTTACTCGTGGGAAATCATTACCCATGTTTCAAAACAAAAACCCAGCCGTATAATGAAAAACACTGCAGGAGCTGACCTTTGAGAATTTCATGCTGTAATTATGATACCGTTATGGGATGTTTTTTCCCTCAGAGTAATGGTTACATGTGAACACATTCATATTATTTATATAGCATAGGCATTATTCTATGAAATTTCAAAACATGACACATTCACTGGCTCTGTTCTTGTTTTAATATTTTAACATGCAGTTTATGAGATATAACATCATATTCCCCTACAGGCTCTGTCTTAATGGTAAGCTGGTGTCACAGTCTTCAGAAACTGGTAAGATAAATCTTACCCAGATTTGTTATTTTGTTGTTTTCATTTGTTTTTGAGAATCTATAATTTCTTCTTAACTTTCCGCAGACAGCTTATGCCCGCCAGGACAACTCTACCTGAACTGTTCAGATGAGGAGAACCTTACACCAGGAAGGGGCGTGGCCTGTGAACGGACCTGTGAGTCCTTCTTGCTCAACATAACCTGCCCTACCCATGAGCCCTGTGTCTCTGGATGTGCCTGTCCTCCTGGGTAAGTGGTGGTGATTTGTTTTTAATGTATGGCATCCTGTCAATGTTCCAGACTGTCTTAATTTTTTTAATCAAACTTCCAAGCAGGCCAAGGAGCCTTTATCTTTACGTTTAGTTTTAAAATGTTGTGGTTTAAAGAAGAGGTGTAATGCAGCGCATCAGGTTCATGATCAGACAGAAGAAATGTTTGTCCTATGCAAGCAAGCGAATTCTCATTGAGGGTGGATTTTTTTCATATATCAGACAAAGATAACTAGAGTGAATACCAAAATACATTTTCACTGATGATTTGGTTTTCTTAAAAAAAAAAAGGACCTGTGTTAAAATAGTAAATAAGTTTAGCAATAGCTGCTTCCAGTCTCATGTGGATGTGCCACTGAGCAAGGCATTTAACCTCAAGTTGCATACCGATCCGTGTGTTGGTGTATGAATGTGTGCACATGTGAATGTGTGTGTGTGAAAGGTTGTTGCCTTAGGGTAAAGCCAGTAACACTAGGAAAGCGCCAAATAAGTTAAGTCTGTTTATTTTAACCCCTTTACCAAAAAATAATCACAATACCAAATAAGTATACAGTACACTCATAGAGTCTTTGAATGTGGGGGTAACTTGTGGTTAAGTGCCTTGCTTAAGGACACATCAACATGTAGCACGAGGAGGCTGCAATCAGACCAACAAAGTTTCAAATGCAAGACAACTACTCAAATCACTGTGCAACATATGTCCCTATTTTGATAAAACAGATTTTGAGACGTGATTTTGAAAAATGTAAGTAAGTTTTCAACCTTCATAAAATATTTCCATAACTTTTTTGATCGTACTTCGACTTACAGCTAGTTGAATGATATCTCTGTCATGGCCCGAGGGGGTCCATATCGCTTTAACCAGCATTAAGTTACTTTGAGGAGGGTGGCAAGAACCCTGCCTGCCACACAAAAAAACTACAAATGTTCTGACTGCTTTAGGGCATATTTCACTTCCCCTGTTTCTTATCTTAAATATCATCATACGACATTGTTTCGCCACAATTAGATTCATCCCCTCATTGCTATTCATCCTTCACACAGACACTGGAAACAGAAATGTACTTCAATCCAACTGCAGGTGACCAGGGGATCAGGGTTTTATGATGCCATGCGCTGGTCCTCATGGGATATGCAGTCTTCCTTCAGGCAAAACACTACCACTTTTGTCCACAAGGGACCGTCAAAATGAACCAAAACTGAAACTGCTTTAGTGTTGCTTTAATTTAAATTCTAATAAAAAATGTGACAAATAAAACACCTTGGTTTAGTACAAAGCATGATGACGTGTCTACTCTGAAAGAACAACCAAACAAAAAAATATTTAAACAAAGATGTTTTAACAGATTATTTTCTGGCAATATTTGGCAGTTCTGGGAACACTGGACAGTGAGAACTTGGAAGACCTGAAATTTCCACATAGTTTATACTTGACAGGCAACACTTAAATTGATTACAGCCCAGGACCATTGAATGCTTTATGAATCCTGTAGGATACATTTAAAGTCTATTTTAATACAAACTTGGAGTTTTTTTGGTCACTTAAGAATGGATGTGACAATGTTCCACTTTTGTGGTGCTGGTTAGGACTCTGATTCATCAGGTGCAGACAGTTTTTTTAAGCAGACAGACAAGCTGAGGTCAGTTTCAGCCATTCGATCTCTATAATCCTGTCTGGTTTTTACCCTGAGATAGGAGTTAAGGGGTTTTGTTCAGTGACGTAAACCACAAGTCATCTGGGTAACATGTCCATAAAATTTGTTTAAACAGGTGATGCTGGAATGAACATTTGGCAAACCCACACTCACAAATATTAATTTATCTCTAATTTCTGATTATTAAACATTTTACATCCAAAATTATTGTTTATCATTCATTTGTTTGGACAAGAGCTCTGTGGTGTGTTGGTGACCTGAAATACAATAGGACACTATAAAAAGGTCAGGGACGTGAAGAGATGCCCTAAAAGTCATCTAAGACCTCCCTGGAGTGACTCACGTGTTTCTGGTCCCACATAAAACAAGATGACCTTTATGGTGACATCAGACTCTGTATCTGATGATCAGGCGTCACTAAGAGCAGCTAATATAACTCCTTGAAACCTGAGAGGGAACTGATTTAGTGGTAAATATGGTCACACAGACATCTTATTGATGGTCAGTGTTGATACCGTTGTAAAGAAGAGACTATTTAAAGGTGGTGAGGTTACATCAATCTTAATCATCAGCCTGCATTCGTTAGAGTTTGTTTTTTTGCATCGAGGTTGAGTTTTTGTTATCTTACTACATTTATTGAATGTCATATAAAGATGAAGTGGTTTTATTATTTTACAGATAAAATAATTACTTAGGAAACAATTTAAAATGTCAACTAAGTAATTAGTTAACATCTTATCTTTGCGCTTGGCAAGATTATCAAGGCTTGCATTACTAAAACAGCAGTCTCTGTATTTATTCTTGAAACAATGTACATCTTTATCATAACTGAGATTAAAAAAAAAAGCTGAATCTGACCCATACTAAATTAACCACAGACAGGATCTTACCACAGAGTATTACCACATCTCTTCCCTTCTTTATTAAAACTAAATAGTAATGATGATTATGAAAAGCAGGAACATTGTTATCCAGTTTTTATTTATTCAGTATTTTTTCCTAGAAGAACAATACATATATATATTTTTTATTTAAAAATACATTCATTAACCAACATGTACTGTAGTGGTACTATCCCCAACCCGTTAGAGGTAATACTAAACACAAATACTGAAATGCGACTTCCATTGCTTAACTGCACAAATTAGCTGCATTTAATAATATTGGATAATTGTATTCATGCTCTGACGGAAAAAAGTAACAATTTAATTATCATTCTTTATTTATAGTGATCTCAAATGTCTCATCAAAAATTATTAGTTTTTCCTTTATTAGATTATCTTTTATTGATCCCTCAGAAGGGGAACAATTGAGGAACAATTGTACTAATTATAAACAATATGAGAAACACCTAATCATAATGTCAGCCTAGCAAAGAGACTGAAGAGTCCGCCAAAGAAAGCACATATTTGTGGAGAGGATAAAATCTCATGACAGCAAAGCTGTGTGATTGTTCCATCTCTAAGAATAAAGTAAAAAAGATAAAAATCGAAAAAGAAACCTCAGCCTAACTGTGTGGTATTTATCTACAGTCAGACTTTGAAACCTCTAATGGGAAATAATTAGCTGCCGTGCTGACTGAGGACTCCATTGTATTTTTGCTTTCACAAAGGGACACTTTGTTTATGATCAAAATGTCGAACATTCATTACCTTATTCTGTATCAGCTGAACTCTCATAAACATGAACTTTTGGGTCCAAAACAGGAGCTTGCCGTTTCCTGAAATCTAGAGTCAGTTTACAGTTTATATGTACACATCATGCTGTGCAAAAGTTTTAAACCACCTCCAGAAACCATATATGTTGTGTCCAAAGATGTAACTCAATTTTTACCTTGCAACTTCAGGAGGTCCCTAAAATGCATGCAAGGCACTTGTTTGTTGATTTTTTATGTTTTTATTACCATCCAGTCCTTTCCTCTTATATTTTCAGTTCTATCTTAATCCAAATCTGTCTTAAATGACAGGCTTATTAATGTGGAAGGCGAAGTAATTTGAGTGCAGCAAGCCCAACTCCAGCTTATAAACCTTTAGCATGTGAGAAATAATTTAATGTCAAATGTCCTTAACAAGGCCTTTGATACCCTCTGATCTGGCCATTAAATTTAAAATGCCTAAGATTAAAACTCGGTGTGGCAGGGCTTCTTTTATTCTGGCTGCCAATACTGAGGTCAATCTTCCTGGCCTAGACTATGCTACGCAGACTAGATCACCTCTTAGGTTTTTGAAATGATGCACACTCTAAATCCTTGTTATTTTTTGGGGAAAAGTGGATTTTAATACATTTACACACTTCTTATACCTGACAGTGGACTGTGTAGGGTAGAATGACAGGGAAAAACTAGCGAGAATCAAAAAATCTAGAAGATAAAAAATACTTCCACAGCAGATGAACCAAATCTTTAGGTAATGTTTACTAACATGAGAAATCCAGGAAACATAAAGGGACTAATGCATCATCTCAGCCTGGAAGGCTCACTTCCATAAAGAATGCAGTACATGCTTTGAAGCCAAGCAGGCTGCATAATTTGTACAAACAGAAAATGATAAAACTCAAACATTCCTAATCATTTTGCCCACATATGTGTCTTGTTAAGTATGGCAAAAGATTTAGAAAGAAAGCAGAAGGATTTACTTATGTGCAAGATTTGTGTCCTCCACGAAAAGTCTAAAACACAACCAGAAGTGTTGCAGTGAGGGTGAACAAAACTTCAGGTATGATGGAATCTAATGTTTTTAGGGTTGATACAGAGCTTAAGAAAAATACAGTAGGATGGTTATCTTTGTCTAACCTGACTGTGTTAACTTAAAAATGCTTTGTCCTACATGCAAACATCTCTTAACATACAGTGAGAGTTAAATTAATAGATCTAGGAGTCTAGATCGAAGCATATTCATGTACTAAAATAACCTTTGCATAATAAACAATTGGAAAGGACTGAAGGATTTAAAAACTGATATTCAAAGATCTTCTTTCTTCACTCTGACTCAGTTCAACCTTTTATGTAGGGGCTGAATAGAGATGTAGACAATTGTTTTTAGAGATTTCTTAGTCTAAAAAAACTGTTAAGTTAAAATTTGAAAGATACATTAACAACGAGAAAAAATATGTAATAAGTAAGACTATTTCTGAACCTACTATTGATTTTATAAAGTTCATGTTGTGCAGCAAAAAGCTCACTTCAACAGTTTTGAGAATTAGCTTGCTGTTCTTGTTTCAGTTTAATGCTAAAATCATCCACCGTCATATTTACATCAGGTAAAATTATATTCACCACATGGTGTACCTTTGAGGATTTATTTGTGACATGTTCGTAGGTCAGGAGAATAAGTGATCACAGAATCAGAGTAATCAATACAGCCACTTGGCGTGCGGATAAAGAAAGCTGTTAACAGCGTTTTATCTGTCGTGTAACTCTACTCAGAAAAACCTGAGGTTCATGGCGGCACCATTCAGTATGTCACTTCATTGTCTGCTGCCTCGCCAGTGGATGTAGCTCACCTCCGCATATTACAAGATACTGATCAGTTTTGATCTGCAGAGCGGAGGAGAGCAAATGCAGGGATCTAGACAAAGACTGTTTTTCTTTCTCTATCTATGAGAATCCTAATTGTCAGGTTTTCTCATGTAGCGAACAAGTGTTATTCCTTTTCATTCACAGTTGTCCTCCCTTCAAACTTACTTTCTTTCATTTGATGGCATTTTTCTGTGGTGGAAGCCAACCTGCTTTGGATCAAGGATCAAGGATCAAGGATCAAGGAATCTTTATTGTCATCACATCACATGTGGTACATGGGGTGGGACGAAATTCTAATCCCCCGGTCCAGTTTACACCCTGATAGCAATTTTAAGTAATGTAATAATAGGATTTGAGCTACTTAAAATCTACAATATGGACACAGAATCTACAGTGTGGTACTTCGGACATA